>CM059206.1:32524714-32797214 GCA_030347435.1 Clarias fuscus
ACACACACACACACACACACACACACACACACACACATGAGTGGGCTGGATATATCATGCCATGTAGATGCACATGCTGGCAAAAGAACATTAAAATACATCTCTCGGGGTGGCTGGTATCGCAGACCGCATTAAAAGTCACAGCGAAATCATCCAAACATGTCCGAACTGGCAGAGCGCAGAAACGCACTGATGGATTTGTTGTTTTGGCAACACACTAATACACAAAGTAGCACATCATGTTTACGAAGTGAGTTTAATTCGAATTTATTTGGTGAACCATTTTGAAATGTATTCTTATACAAATGAACATTAGTTAAGGCAATGGGGTCCAGTGTCTTTAAACAGCTGTACTGTACATCAGCACATCATTAGTTTACACAAAATACACTTTTTAAAAAAATGTTTAGTTAAACATTTGAATTTTGAAGGTCTAAAATAGATCTGAAATGGATTTAATTGTGATTATAAATCAGAAATCTACACAAAATGTTCAATAATACAGAACTGGGAGAGGGAAAATCTACATAGCCTTTAAAATAATATACAAAGAAAAAACTACATTTGCAGCTGCAAAGGCATTCCCTAGTGTGAACCCCCTAGATTAGTTCAACAATGCATATAATTAGATGACTTCCACCAACATCAGCTCAACATAAATACACCTGTTCCTGGAAAGCCCCAGAGACGCAAAGGTACGAGGACGTAAAGAAACCAACAGCACCATGAAAGACGTAGAGCAATCAAAACACATCCAGGATAAAATCATGGAAAAGTATTAATTGAGGTTAAACTGGAGCTTAGTCTGTGCATGAGGGAGAACTTCAACTGATTTTGATGCTACCACCTATACGCTTCACTGTAGGTATCTCAGAGTAATGAAGAGTGCTTGGTTTTTGACAAGAGAAGGTTTTCCAGACGTTCCCACACGGGTCTCCAAACTCCAAACACTGAATGTTCCAATCTTTTCCATAAAGCAGACCATGTAAAGTGTCCAGTACTGCGAACTATGTACACTGATTAGCCATATAATTAAACCAATCTAGGCTTTGGGTTCCCCTTGTGCCACTGAGGTAGCTCTGCCTCCACAGCGCTTCTGGGTGTCTTTCTGGTGCCTGACACCTGGACATTGGCAGCACAACGTACTGTGGGCTGTACAATAGGGTGGAGCCTTGATGGATCGGACTTCATTTGTCCAGCACAGTCCCATGCGCAATAGATCGGATTGAGATCTGGTGAGTTTAGAGTCTTGGGCTTGCTCTGGTTAATTTATGATTAGTTTACCTGGTAGTGGTGTTATTGTCGTGGCTGATTGGTATATATACAGGATGGCATAGTAGGCTCGCACCTCCAGGATGCACACTCTGGTGTGTGTGTGTGTGTGTGTGTATGCATTTGTGTGCACCCTGTGATGGATTGGCAGTTACAGTACTCACTCACACTCATCATCTATACCGCTTAATCCTGTATTCAGGGTCACGGGGGGCCTGGAGCCTATCCTAGGAGACTTGGGGCACATGGCAGGGTACACCCTGGACAGGGTGCCAATCCATCGCAGGGCACAGACACACACACATACACTCACTCATTCACACACTACGGACAATTTGGGAACGCCATTCAGCCTAACCTACATGTCTTTGGACTGTGGGAGGAAACCGGAGTACCCGGAGGAAACCCACCAAGCACGGGGAGAACATGCAAACTCCATGCACACAGCCTGGCCGGGGATGGAACCCGGACCCTGGCGGTGCAAGGCGACAGTGCTATACACTACACCACCGTGCCGCCATAGTTACAGTACTGTATATCAAAATTATTGTCCAGGGTGTAGCCTACAGTATTTCATGCCCCTGTTCACCTGTACAGCATAAGTGGTATAGAGGATGAATGAATGACTATATAATCTAAGAAAGCTTCTCAGATACCCAAAAACATTTGCATCCACAAAACATTAAATAAAGATACAGAATGGTTAAACTCTGTAAAAAATGGTAGAAACGTTACATCATTGGCAATGATTTATTTAACTTAAAAAAGATATTTAAAAAGATGTTTAATTTCTGTAGGTATGAACATTCTGAACATTAATCACTGTGAGTTTTAAACAGCATAATAAATACAGTATGAATGGGAAATATGAATGAAGTATGCCTAATTGTCTAAACCATTTTCTTCTCATGCAATTAGATAAAGCTACACTATAAGATACTGCATGTACACAGTAAACTGTACATGCAGCTTTTATGTAACCTGAATAAAATAATAAAAAATATATATTAGCTCTTGCCGATTAAAATTATGCTTGATATACATACATGTTACTGCAATGCTACCCATAGCCATAGGTATCTCTGCTAAGCTAAAACAGTCAAATTTGCACTGAATCAGAAATATGCATCGAATAATTTTACTACACTGGATTGCAAGAAATGGGACAAGACTTATAAGATTAGATTGTCCTCATTGGCGCTAATGTAAATACAGCTTTGTCCTGAAGTGGGTTCTAAAATACCACAGTGCTGGCACAGCTGGAATGTCACACCCCTTGTTGCGCCGCCCTTTCCATTGTCAACACAGATGGGTATATTTCTGACCACAAAAATAGCAACTGCGTAGCAATGGGGGAAAAGAAATGGCCTTCTTTCAACAAAATTACCAGCATATCAGAATTATTATTCTACCACCAAGTTATGCTTATGCCTGCATGAAAAAAGAGCTCCAAGGTGTATCACTACCATAATATTGTACATACCAGTGAGCAACATCAAACAATTTACAGACTGTTTTTATCCCTTACACACTATTGGATATGAATAAATGGAAGACAGAAACACCACGTTACAGTTTGTGAAAAATGTCCAAAAGGAAACTGAATTCTAGTGCAAGTCTTCCCAACAGGAAATAATAAGATTCCATCGCTGTAGTAGAGGTTAAAAAGAAAAGTATGCAACTGCTCAAGTTTGATTCAAATCATATTGGCTCATCATGTTTGCTGAACATGGTGGCATGGGTGTGGGTTACAAGAAAAGTGTAAAACCTACAGTGGGGGTGAACGTTTTTATCATCCTGGCATCTGATACCATGTGATATCTGTGATACATGTGATTAGCCTACTACATGTTGTGCAAATGAACAGACGACACAAAAATCACAGCAATCTGGTCACATTAATTTCCTGAATAACCTGAGCAGTCAAAGCAAAGCAAACTTCAAACTGTAGTCTGTAAAAAATATCAGGAAGAACTTGATAAAACATCTGGAACATAAAAATCAGCAAAGGAGGTCAATGCGACATCAAGAGAATGCTGGCAATGCTAGGTGAAAAGTGAAAATAACAGCGGTTACCCAGCATGCTGTTCTTGACGATCAGCCACTATCCGTCACTGTCAGCAACGAAGATAAAGAAACATACTTTACTTACAACTGCACAAAAGCACTTTATCGAAGTGAAACTAAATCCATCTCATCTCAAATGCAACCTTTACTCAAAACACTATTACTTCCTGGCAAGAATTTTTTGGCTCTCCAAGCATTGTGGTGATGTGAATTTGGCAATTCTACTGATATTGGGATAACGTTGATATTGGGTTGTTTTTCAAAGTTTGAATTACTTTGAAGAATGACTTCAGAACAATGTTGACTACATGACGATGGGATAGGATTCAACCCTATTAATACCAAACTGATGGCCTGAACATGATTCAAAAAACATTACTGTACTGCGAGGACTTAATTATCTGGACCACTAGTGAACACTGTGTTGTTGTGCATAAATACACATACAGACAAAAGGGTAAAAACAAAAAAAGTATGAGATCTGTCGTGTGGGTGAAGCTTTAATGTCCAGTCTGATCTCTGTGGTCCCTTAAGAAATCTTAAGAGACCATGGATGTGGTTGGATGTTGCATGAAAAGTTGGTAATCAGCATAAAGGTTCCAAATAAAGGTTAAAAGTTGTTTTGAGGTTGTATTTGCAACTCTGCGTTTGAGTGTGTCATTCATCAGGGTTTGTTAGGGTTCATGCTGGGTCAGTACTGTTACTAGCTCATAACCTCACTCACTCACTCACTCACTCACTCATCGTCTATACCGCTTTATCCTATGTTTAGGGTCACGGGGGCCTGGAGCCTATCCCAGGAGATTCCCAGGGCATGAAGCAAGGGTGCACCCTGGACAGGGTGCCAATACAAAACTCCATGCACACAGAGACGGGAATCGAACCCGGACCCTGGAGGTGCAAGGCGCCAGTGCTAACCACTACACTACCTTGTAGCCAGCTTATAACCTTTTGATGTATTTTTAAATTAACGAGCTAAGTGTAATTATAATTATGTAATTATCTAGTCTAAGTGCATTATAAGTGCCATTCAAAGGTAACCCTTTTAACAAAAGAAAACATTAAAAATGACTAAATAAAACGTTATGTAGGTTAACGAGTAGGAGAACCATGCGCTCATAGTCAATAGTCAATAAATAAAATATTTTTTTAATAATAAGATTTTGGTAAAACATAGAAACTAGGTGTTAGAGGTCTGGTACTGTTCAACAGTATCGTAGAAGATGATTGTGGTCTGTTGATGTCTTTAAAACGGCAGACTGCACAGCTATGCTAGCCATTTGGTGATGTTATGGGATAACTGAGAATTTTATCACAGCAGCAAGTGTAGCTACTTAGCTGATATCGACTTAATGTATACTCTTCATAATGACTGAGTTCTGTGAAATTAGGTTTCACACTAAACCTCCGCCGATGCTTCCTCTCTCTAGATGTGAGAAGTCTGTAGACATTTGTGGCATGAGATAAATAGACATGCTGGGAGAAAGACATTCAGCATACAAAATATATATATACAGTATATTGGTCAGCAGTTTGTTAGATAGTACACAGTAGTATCATAGACTTAGACTTAATTCTTTTCTGAAGTAGGCTTAGTTATTTTTCACCTCTGTGAATTTGAAAATTCAGTCCTGGATAGAATGATCACTACAGAAAAATCTCATAACCTAATTACAAGGATATACAGTATACATGCATATTTTAAAATAAATAAGCTGAAGTACAGGAGCAACATGAATAAAACGGTTGCAGCCTAATTACTGATAATCTGCAGATAATGTAAAAGTCAGTGTTGGAATGTTGTTTCAGCTTAGACACACATTTGTGTTAGGTTATCTGTAAACATTTTGCTATATTTTTGTGAGAAAGATGCTCAGCACACACACACAGACACATACACACACACACACAAACACACCCACACACACACACACACACACACACACACACACACACACACACACACACACACACACACACACACACACACAGACACATACACACACACACACGCACGCACACACACACACACACACACACACACACCCACACACCCACACACACACCCACACACACACACACACACACACAGACACGCTGCACACACAAACCCAAGTGAAGAGTCCCAGCATACCTGCCCAGTGGTAATTAATCGCTCTGGTATTTAGGCCCAGCAGAGTAGACAAATATGACAGAGACAGGGACAATTAGGAGCCCTGTTCAAGCTACATTAACTCCCCACGCTATAACAACTGCGGCTGCCTTGTCTCGGCTTGTAAAAAGCAGCGTGGGGGTCGTTCCTCACGGGCTGCCGAGATATTAATGAAAGAAAAGGAAGATTGTGTTTATTGTACTCCCATAATAGCAAATAAATTTCAATTATCTGCCGCGTCACCCCTTTAACTGCGAGTGGTGCCGACTGCAGACAGCGCATGATCGTTTGAGCGGTTGTGCTTCAGGCTGTAGAGTGTAGAGAGCTTTAAAATGTGCTTACCTTCCAAGTAGGGTGTTAAAGGTCACTTTTTTCCTCATAGTTTTTTTTTTTTCATATGCTTCCCCCATTAAGTGATGATGCAGCCTGCATACTTTAAAATGGAATGAAGATGCTTTGCATGCGTTGTAGTGTGGACGTGCAGAGAGAGGTGGCAATGAGAGGGAAAATAGAACAACACCAGACGAACGTGATAGAAACGCAGACACCAGGAAAAGTGTTTAGTATTCCTATTTCATCGGGTGACCGAGAGAGCTGCCCTTTTTCTCTTTCCTCTGGCTCTGGAGGAGACAATATTTAAGCAATCACTAGAAACACTGGACAGAACGTCCTTTGATTCCTTACAAAGTCACAGAAAGCCAAGTCCAACTTTATGATAACGAAGAGCCAAGAGAACTAATCAGTGCCTTGCTCGTTATTGTATTGCATTTTAGAAATTAACTTAGCATTACTTTTAAGAAAACTTTTTTTTTTGTGTGTGTGTGTGTGTGTACACATGGTGTCATCATGGACATGTCAGCAAAGCAGCCTTAAATAAACTAGCTCCATTTAATGCAGGTAGGGTCATATGATGGTCCACAATAAGCAGATGAAGTCTAGAGTCTGAGCTAGAAAGAAATCAGCCCTAGCCTCTGTGTGTTTTTGCTTGGTGCTATTGGTCTTGGCTCATAATAAAAGTAATAAATATTCCACTTGGCGGCATGGTAGTGTAGTGGTTAGCACTGTCACCTTGTACCTCCAGGGTCCGGGTTTGATTCCCAGCCAGGTTCAATTCCTGCCTCTATGTGCATGGAGTTTGCATGTTCTCCCTGTGCTTGGTGGGTTTCCTCTGGGTACTCTGTTTTCCTCCCATAGTCCAAAGACATGCAGATTTGGTTAATTGGCATTCCCAAATTAGCCATAGTGTGTGTGTGTGTGTGTGTGTTTGTGTTTATGTGTGTGTGCCCTGCAATGGATTGGCTTCCTGTCCAGGGTGTACTCCGCCAGTCTCCTGGGATTGACTCCACGCCCCCGTGAGCCTGAATACAGGATGAAGCGATATAGATGATGAGTGAGTGAGTGAGTGAGAAATATTCCACTTTAAATGGGACAGATTATGCAAAATTCACTTTTGTAGATATTTGTAGATATTCAGATGGGTCTCCAGTGTGCATGTCCTGTACAAAAAAAAAAAAAAGAAATCACCCTTATACCATTTCTTTTGTATTTTTTGTATTGGCTAATTAGATTCTTCCCATGTTGTGAGCTCATGTAAGAAGATACCCTTCTCCAGTGAGATGCAATGCTTTACTGTTCTTTTGTTCTCTAAAGGGGAATGGTTTAACAGTAGCTCATTTACACAAACACTTTGGGAGACATTTGAGAGCTGTGGTATAACTTTGTTAAAGTCGTGCCACACTTCATTTCTTCATATTAAGTTAAATTACATTTTGTAGATTGAATTAAAGACGTGGGAACAATTTTTTTTACTTCAGTAGACTGCAAAGTGTCCAAAGATCCCATTAAAAAATTGGTATAGTAGCAGCAACCTCTTTGCCGCTTTCATCTGTTCCAATCACTCAGCAATCATCTGCACCTTTTTCTCACTGGTTCAAGCCTTTTCCTAGGCTTTTTCTGCTTGAATGATTCATAGGTCACTGTGTGGCTTAACAAACCAGAAAACATTCATCTGAAACTGGTAGAGCAACTGGACTGAGAATTCGTTCCAAGAAGTCCTCGAGGAAGCCTCTATCTATCCATCCATCTAGGAACCTCTGTAGTTCAACTAGGAACTGTGGAGGCTGATGGTGATTACTATGGTATTTATCACACGAAACTAGAAATGTATCACTAAGTAATTGTTAATTATTGTTAATCCTGCTAATTCAGTCAGGATTCATTCATTCATTTTGAGTAACCATTTTATTCTGGAGGAAAATGAACCTCAAATTTGGATTTTTTGCTATGATTCATTAATCAGTATAAAATCATCTCCTTATTCAGGTTTTTATTTAAAGTACTGTGCCTACTTATTCTTCATAAAAATGAGATGACAACTGAAAAAAAGCACTCTAGTATCACACTCCAGTGACATGTTGATTTGTTGGCTGTTCACCCAACAGGACCCACTGGAAAGTCCTTAAAAGTTTGGTTTGGTGTTGCCCCACTTCACACAGCAACTAGTAATTGCTCTTATGCGCACATTAACACTCCGCTCATGCAGAGGCACGCAGGCTCTCATGGGAATGGAAAACAAGTGGGTGTGCGACGAGTGGAAGCACGGACAGAGGAACATGGCCGCTGGCATCGGTGAGTGTGACTGGTCAGCGTCCAGCTGTCAACAACAGCTACCGGGCCACTGTTTTATTTCCCTGTCCGATTTCATTACAGAAACAGAAGTGACACACTCCTCACAAGCTAAAGTGTACAGTACTGTATTATTCACACAACTCACGAGTATCAGAGAATCAGAATTGGCTTGATTGGAATTTGATTTGCTGTTTTTTTTTTTTCCCACATTGACAAAGACATTGTATAAAGCCAACATAAAAAAAAAAAATGGGGTAAAATTATTAAAGAAATGTACAAATATTAACTTACAATTAGAGGAATACTGTAAAAGAAAAACTTCAGCCTTTGCAGTTAAGCAAGTCATACATATTCAAAAAAGACTCTCATGAAAAACATGAACAGTAAAAAAAATTAGGCCAACCTCTAACTTTAGAGGATTTAAAAGGTTTGTACTTCTGTGTTGAAGCGTACAATGCAGAGAAGATTATGGATGAGAGTCAAAAATTTGGACACACCTTCAAGTTCGATGGTCTTTCCTGATTTTTATTCCTTTCTATATTGTAAAACAATGCAAATTTATTTTAACAGTTGATATTGAGATAGTTCTACTATTTATGCTCTTTAAATCATTCACAAAGGCTCTAAGGCTCACAGAGGTGCTCCTCCTCCTCCCCTGCAGCAGAGGTAAATTTGGTATTGCTTTTCTGGGATGGTTTTCACAGTTTTGGCAACTGCACATGGACATGCACATGATCTGTCAAAAATGTTTGCACTAATCATATTAGCATATGATCACAGTATGACAGTACGTTTCACCACGAAAAAGCTTTAAAAACAAAAGGAATAATTTGCTCACTTTATGTATATGCATTGTAAAAATTATTGCCACAATGTTTTTATGTGTTTGTTTGGCTGTCATCAAAGGAAAAAGGATCTGTTTTGAGAAACCGTCTCGCCAGACGGATCTTTCGCTGCAAATTTCAATAACAGCGGGAAAGTTGCGACTGAAAATAAGCTTTCCAGAACACACGTCCTCCCTGATAATTATTATTGTTATTACTATTATCGTCCTCATTCCCGCCGCTCCTCTAGTAAAGATGATAACCTGTGTAGGCTTGCATGAATTCAAATTATCCCATTTGATAGAGAGTCTGGCACAAAGTGCCCAATAAAAAAAGGCTTTTATTTATATATTTCCCATCTCAGGCAGGGGCTCTCTGTGCGCCTTTTGCCTCTGATTACAATCAGCTAATGATGGCGATTCTGCCCTGAGGTGGGGGATTGTGGGAGATGGCATACACTGGCCTTCACGTCAGCCCGAGAGGGGCCTCGAGGACCCTCTGAAGCAAATCCCTAGGGGATAAAATACAGGAGCTGCTCTGAAAGAAAAGAGAGCAAGCGAAAAGAGATGGGAGGAGTGAAAGAGCGCAGGCGTTTCTAAGCAGGCTTTAAGATGGCAGATAAGGGTGTAAGAAAGAGACTGATCTGGTGGCAGGTCAGAAGGGATCCAGAGTCTCCATATCGCACTAAAGCCCCATGCCCCAGAGCCTGGAGAGAGAAAGAGAGAGAGAGAGAGAGAAAGAGAAAGAGAGAGAGGGATTTTACAAAAGGGAAGAGGACTAGCTGGAGTGAGGAGGGGGGTGTAAAGGAAATCATTGGAGTGAATAGGCGCGCATTGTAAGTGCCCTGCCGAGGCAACCTGCACCCGCCGAGACGGGCATGACGCGCCAGTGACAGCGGAAGAATGGCAGAGGGTTTCTCCTTGCTGCCTCTAATGCACTCGCTTATGACAGCTAAAGGGGAGAAAGCAGGAAATTGGTTAGGAGGAATTACTGGTGTTATACAGCTTGCCATCTTACAAATGAATACCGTTTAGCTTTGGCATATAAATGAGTGGATTTCGCTGCAAGAGTGTGGGAGAGCGAGAGAAAGAGAGAGAGATGGTGACAGAGGGAGAGAAGTGGCAGTAGGAGCAATCAGTTGTGGGGAAAATTTTCTGCGCGTTCTAAATGAGTGGGTGCGTGCGCGCGGGCATCTGTGTGTGTGTGTGTGTGTGTGTGTGTGTGTGTGTGTGTGTGTGTGTGTGTGTGTGTGTGTGTGTGTGGCAGTCGAAATTATGCAAGCAAGTAACAATGAGCAAATTGAACCTCGAGCAAACGCAGTGCAAGGTCAGGCAGAAAGACAAGGCAAGTGGGTGGGAGCGAAGAACAGATCATGATAAATTGGCTCGCATTTTCCAAAACGCTGGCCCTAATGCCCTGCTCCAAGCCAAGCCTGCTAGCCTGGAACTTTCCGCTCGCTAATACCTCCACGCAGCCATTTGTGATGTATGAAAACCAGGCTGTGGCACTAATTGCACAATTACAAAGCGGAAGCTGAGCAGTGCCGAGGAGAGGAGGGAGGGAGGGGAGTCACACCCAAATGTGTAGGCATTCTGCCCTTCTTATACGCTAGCTCTCTCTCTCTCTCTCTCTCTCTCTCGTACCTCAATATTTCTTCCTCCTTGGTGAAGTAACAGAGTGTGCATGAGGGGGAGGTAGGGGTGCAAAATAAAAATTTGACTCCTGCATGGAGGAAAGGAAAATTTATTACTCTGTGCTGTGGGAGGCTGTATTTTGCTCTTGTGCTTTACAGACTCTGTTGACTATCAGAATGAGGAATGTGCATGCGTTAACTCGCTGCCAAAATATCAGCTGCCACCATACCTACAGTACATGACACGTCTCCTCCTCAGGTCCAGATTATGCCCAGGTCAATAACTCATCCTCAGCTTGATGTATAACTAATGATGGTTCTGTATGTTTTGAAAAGCTATATGAAACTAAATAATGATGTATAAAAGACCAAAAATTCTTTAAGGGTGCTTTCTTTTGGACCATGGTTGTTTATCCCACAAGTTTAGTACGGTCACTTCTTTGGACTAATCTCTGATCTTCTTTAAAACGTGCAATGCATTATGCATCAAGTGTGACTGAGTACACTGATCGGTTCAATCTAATTTCAATTTTACTTCCTGTTTCATCTACAGTAGGTAGAGAACTGGTCAGTATGGTAACGGAGGAAAAATAATTGATACGAGGGCTGTGCTGAAAGTAATGCAAAAGTGGGCGTGTGGGCTTTTGTATTAACTGACAAATACTATACTCTGTGGAGTAACGTTTTCTCTATAGTACCACTTCTTACAGTTTTTCCATCACTGGGTTCTTGAAGAAGAAGGCGTGCACAAGGTTGAACATCCACATGTGGCGACAGAACGTGTACAGACTAGGGCAATGTGCACAGATGGATGAAGAAGTGGAAACCAGGATTGAAGTCAAACCACACAGTGGAATGCAATCAACTGGGAACCTTCTAAATATGGCTCAAGAATGGGTTCAACAATGGTGCAAATGCATCACTGCAATTTCAACAAGACTGGAGACTATCTCAGGAGACTTGGAGCACGAAGCAGGGTACACCCTAGATGGGTTATTAATCCATCGCAGGGCATACACTCATGTCTGCATTCACACACCACAGGTAATTTGGGAACGCCAATTAGCCTAATCTGCATGTCTTTGGTCTGTGGAGGGAAACCAGAGTTGACCAACTCCATGCATGCAGACCCCGAGGCAGGAATTGAACCTGAAAGCGACAGTGCTAACCGCTACTCCACTGTGCCGCCTCAACCTACAGTATATCAGTTAATAAACATGTTATACCCACTTTTGCATTACTTTTGGTACAGCATTCGTGCATTGAAATGAAAACATAAGACTTAATCAGTCCTATGTAGCATGCTGTAGCTGTAATTAATGTACATGGTGATACATAGATATATGGTGATATAGATACTATATGGTGAGAAAGCTGGCAGAAAACGGCATGTCTTCTGTCATGAAAATGGCATATACAGTAGAATTGCTCAATTAATCCACTGTTTAAAATACATCCGTCATCATTTAATTAGGCCTTCGATTATCGGCACCACTCCCAAAACACACCCCGAATCAGCTCTAGGTATCCAGCCCAAGTGTGAAAGCCAAGTGCGAAAAACATCTAATAATCACAAATGCAAAATATCTTCATTTGTTGCAAATGTGATCAAAACCATTACTTTGTACTCCATGTCCTCATTCATTCTTAATGAACCATAATCTATTAAACTTCATCCAGCATCCGTAAGCACCCCCGACTTCTGAGATCTGTGATAGTCTCTGCAGTAAAACAGTAGTGTAAAAGCTCAAAGGTTAAGCCTGTAATTGTTTTCTCTCTTAGAGTCATTAAAGATCTTCCATGCACAAACAGATGGTCACAAAAAAGGCAAGTCCCCCCCCCCCCCCCTTCTTTTTTTCCCCCTCTAGCACAATCCCCTGAGTAACAGTTAACATCTCGGTGCATATCAGGTGGATTCTGTGAAGCGACATTCCTATTTATCTCACGTCTCATGCCGAGATAGCTACCTACAACTGCCGGTGTGACCTCCGGTGCGAGCGCATTAATTTTGCCTCAGTATTTCTATGGCATCAATTAATAAAAAGTGACGAGGTCTCTGGCAAATGAACACCCACTGATAAATGAGGGCCTGGACTTAATTGCTCAGTAAATTAAGAGCTCACAATAGTGACAGTGTGCGCTGGTTTTAATATTTAAAAAGTCATTAGACGCTGGAACGTCTAGCTTAGTTAAGTGCGTAGTGAGGTGTGCCCTGGCCCTGAAGAACACAGCGATGAAATGGAGTAAGACTTAACTAGGATTCTTAATTTCTGTGAACACCCTAGCGTGTTAAATTCATCCGTTCTTTGGTGTATCTAACTAACCATGTAAGGGTCAAGCACGCATATACAAACACACACACACACACACACACACACACATATACGCACTGCCCCCACTTCTTCCCACCCACATTGAGGTACCAGAGAGGAACAGTACCCAACATAACCATTATCCACTAAAGGATAAAGCATAAGCCTCCAAATGTATTTAATAATGTTATGGATTTGTTGCTGCATAATTTGGATGACAACAGGCAGCTTGCATGCCAGCAATAATGGCTGCGATATGATCTTGATTACTACGGAGCCATAACAGCGCTCTATGGTGCGGGAAAATGGAGCATGTTAATCCCTTCGAAAAACTGAGGACACCAAGCGTTTATAATGATGGATCACTTTCAGTAATTTCTCTTTATTATGATTGGGCAAGATCAATATTTTAGCAGTCCGGTTACGGTCTTTAGTACAGTGCTTAATATGTATTATTCATAACCTTTGTCAGCACGGGAGGGCCAGCATTTCTCAGGCTGAGAGACAGAAAGAGAGAGAGAGAGAGAGAGAGAGAGAGAGAGAGAGAGAGAGAGGGATGGCTGCTGTAAAGTATTCTAGCCATTGATTTGTGGACTCATCACGAATCAATTAATAGTAACACCTGTGCGTTTGTTCATTCATGCAAATATCTACAGTAATCACTCGTTACAACCAGAGTAAGCAGAAACATGCTCAGTACATAGCACATCAAGTCTTGGGCTATGACAGAAAATACTGTCACCCAAGAACAGGAACCTGAGGCTATTGAGTGGGCATAGGTTCTTCGAAACACTTGACAATTGGGAAAATGCCACTTTGGCTTTATTTGTTTCAATTTCTGCTGCTAGTGTCAGGATTTGGCACAAAAAGCATGAATCCATGGATTACACCTGTGCTGATGGTGTAATGGTGTGGCGAATGTTTTCTTGGGCTCTTTAATATCCAAGTAATCATCGTTTGTATGCCAGCTTATCTGAGTGCCATTGCTGACTCCCAATGGATTCTATTATGACCACAGTTTTATATTGCCTACTTCTAGCATGGAATTCGTCATGTCACAAAAGACAAGTCCATCAACATGACAATAAGTTATGTGACAATAGTGTACTGCATTCGACTCAACAGTCACCAGAATTAAATGCAACAAGGATAATCAAATTTTTGGGAAATAAATAAAATAAATAACACCCTGTCCTGCACACATCCTGTTTATGTCATGCCCGCACTGGGTTTAAAATTCACCTAATATGTAAGATTCACTATTTAATCATTTTAAGACATTGCAATGGATCGCCAGTGTGTATGTACAAACAAAAACATAAATTCCCTGTTTTTTCCCCCTATTTCTTTGTGTTTAAACAAGGCAGTTAGATTTTTTTCTCTCCTATATCTCATTTTCTAGCCGGTCATGACAATGCTAGATCACTTACAAAGACACTGAAATGGCATGTTTGGAAGAGGCGTGAGAGGGATTTCAGCTTGAGCATTAACAGACACACTTTGTCCCACTTTAAGACCTGAATTAAATTGGTGAAAAGAAATAGTAAAAATCTTTATACAGATACTAATACAGATACGGAAAGATGCATTGTGTAACACCCTTATAACAGGGTGACCTACAGTATATTCACCAGATATACAGTCCACACCGCCACCTTTTCTCGAGCCATATGTCACCAAGCTTTGCCGTGTAATACCCTGACAATGGATAACAGTGTACGGTTCTCTGACACACTTTGCCAGAGCTTGGAGTAAAAACCACTGGGATTAGACACCCTGACACACTTCTATCTGGTCACACACTCCGGCGCTGTGCGGGAAGGTCTGTCACAATCAAAGCCTCGCCTCCAATCTCCTCCCAGCAAAAAAAAAGGGCAGCAAAGAGGATTTCTTAGCAAGCGCCTAACCATCTAAAAAAAAAGGAAGAAAATCCTCCACACCCCCCTCCCCAAACTCCTGACCTGGCCTCACCTCTACCGTATTTAAAATCCCTCGATGGATGGGAAGAAGGGAGTGAGGGCCTGGAAAGTTTGCGCAGACCCTGATTAGATCGGCGGTGGTAATAGGCTCCTCTACGAACCCGGGCAGCCACTGCAACTGGAATTAATCAGCTCTTCTGGGAGCTTCTTCCAGCCCCGCTCCGCAGGCAAGCCACTTTGGAGTCGTTTACCAGCCAATCCGACTGTCAGACTTCTGTCATTTAGGCCTTTTCATTACGCACCAACTCCAGCTCTTTTTCACCCCCCAAAAAAAAGAAAGAGTGAGTGAGAGGAGAAGAGAGAGAGAGAGAGAGAGAGAGAGAGAGAGAGAGAGAGAGAGAGAGAGAGAGAGAGAGAGAGGGGAAAAAAATGAAATGGGTGACAGATTAGGCTAATGCACAGGGTAGTTTTTTTTATAGAGCACTATTATTATTACTCCCCTTTTGTTGCAAACATAGAGAGTGTAGTAATGCAAAAAAGGGGCAAAAGCAAGCAATGAGAGGGGATGAAGGGAAAGAGTGAGATAGGGAAAGAGAAGTGCAAGAGTGAAGGGCATCAGGCTGTTCAGGTGACCATTTTTTGGGAGTAATTAGGATATCGAGGAGCTAACGAAGCCTCTTCGCCTGCCATCACTGGTACTAGCAGTGATGCTGGCAGCGCCGCTGTCCTAAATGTGACAATAGGTGGGCAAGCTTTGTTCCTCGTTTATGGAACCCTTGGAGCCATAACTAGCAATTACTGCCACTCGGTGTCTCCTGGGCCTGAGGCCGGCTCGCTCTGCCATGCTAAGCCCTGCTTAGGCAACCTATTTTAGGCACTCAGGCAGGCTAGAGAACACCTCAAAGGTTAGATTAGCCTATGATGAAATACAGGGCCTTCCTGCTGCAAAAAGTGCCCAGGGAGAGTGAGGAAAAGAGAGGAGATTGTGGGCACAGCTGTCCTTACCTCTAACCACAGACGGGGAGTGAGTCACACAAATATTCATGAGTAAACAAAGGAAGCGATTAAAAAAAATCACCAGAGAAAAGAACAGATTAATATTAAAAAAAGAGGAATGAATAATCTATTATGAACCTGGTGTGGAGGTTGAAGGGAGAGATAGTTTCAGGGCTTCGTTAAGATCACGGATCGGCATCAGAAACTGTGAAACCCACGCGTCAGAAGACTTTAAAATGGAGGTTATAGTTTTAGGTTTTAGTGATTTTACTTTTATTTAACATTTACAATACTTGACAGAAAGCAAATAGACCAAAGTCTGTTAGTCTTTTAGTACATTAACAACAATACAAGTCAGTGATTTTTGATTCATGCTGATTTAATTGGAGGCATATGTTTGCTGTAAATAAAACGTAGATTGTAATTCTGGTTGCAGTCAGTTCATGATCCAGACCAAATGAAGTCCACAAACTCCCTGTATACAAACATATTACAGTAGGCAACTGAATAGTGTTCTGGAGTCAGGATGCTGACATGAGCAAGGCAGGAACCGGTCTGCTTTCGTGCCTGATTCAGGACCTACATAACGGCAAAATAAATGGCCCTCACTGCTAATTTCCTGCTCATTGTATCTGATGAAATATGCCTGCTCATTTTGGCTGGCTGACATGAAATATTGGTGTGTGGTGGCTCGGACAGACAAGAAGCAGAGCTCTCACAGCCACTGTACCTCGCTGCGCAGACAATCCACAGAGAGTGGGCCAATTAAGATAAGACTCCTTGCACAGGAAGAGGTTGTTTGACATGCTGTCATGCTAATAGAGACAACTGCCATTACGCCAAAGGTACGACATAGACATTGGTACCTGCAGAATGTTGCCCTAATTGGTGGACTGTTCCTCTCAAAAGTCTGGAGGCTGTTGAAGAGCCACTGTTTGGTCTGTGGTTCCTCTTAGCCGTCTCATTATGAACGGTACTGCTTCTGCCAGGGGCCATTTCTCACGGTCAACGTCGGCTCAGCGGTGAAGGCTTGCAGGGACAAATTGCAGCTCGGTTGGCGTTGTGTCACATTTAGGAAGCCTGGACTCTGTACTGTTTAGAGAGCACCGCCAGTTCTGCTCGAGTGCTGGAAAGCGATCTGCTCTGAAAGTCCACGTGAAAATTCTGAATAAGACCTGAAATACATGACAGTCATGTTTCCAACACCGGATTATAATGGGATCACCTGAGGGGTAGCCTGAGAGTCAGAGTTTTATGCCTGAAGGAGTTGGAGAATTTCACTGTTAGCGGAATATGATATGCTTCATATGGAGTTGCTAATTAGACAGCTTATTCCGTAAGTTTGGTTTAAGGGAAGCAACTAGCTAACTTATTGTAATTTGTTTCCATTAGAATGAACCTGTCTTTTAAACTTCAGTTCAATTTGAATGAGCAAAGATAACGTGGTGGGAATTTCAAAACAAAACCTATTATAAATTTACCTAATAATTTAATTTTATAAGAACCGCTTTCACAATGATCAGAAACTGCATCATGTTTGGAACATGTTTTCTCAGACTGATCGTCAGACTGATCGTTCACATGCATATATTTTTTTACTTTCTTGATAAAATATCTTTTAGTAAGTATTATTCAGAATTATCTTGTAAGCTGGCTGCTTTTATATTGTTCTATTAAGCAGTTTCTCATTAAGCAGTCCCCTAATTTCAGTAAACGACAAATAAATTAACTAACTGAACACAGAATGATATTGTAAGACCATTAAGTCTACATTATGATAAAAATCTATTTTCTGGTAAGTTTTATTTTCTGAATGGTTTCACTAGCTGTGTTTTAGTCACTGGAATAGACGAGAAGTTTAGATTTTCCAGTTAACTGCATATAACCACCTAATGTGGATCATTTTTATTGCCAATATAGAGTAAGTCTGACCAATTTCTTTTTGATTATTATAAAGCATATGCAAACTATTTATAGATATACAAGTTACATATCGTAAAATGCATAATCTGGCAGCATAGTGGTGAAGTGGTTCACCTTGCACCTCTAGGTTATGGGTTCGATTCCTGGCTAGGTTAGGTTCCTGTTTCTGTGTGCATGGAGTTTGCATGTTGTCCCCATGCTTGGGGGGTTTCCTCTGGTTACTCGGGTTTTCCTCCTACAGTCTCCAAAGACCTACAGATTAGGCTAATTGGCATTCCCAAATTGCCTGTATTGTGTGAATGTGTGTGTGCCCTGTGATGGATTTTCACCCTGTCCAGGGTGTAACCCACCTCACGCTCTAAGTCTCCTGGGAACGGCTCCTGGCCCCCTGCGACCCTGAACACAGGATAATGCAGTAGAGACCATGACTGAGTGAGAGAGTGAGAGAAAATGCATAATGATAAGATACATAAAGGTGTCAGTATTTTGGGAGGATTGTTCCTGTTCCAAAATCTTCAGGACAGACAGCTTTCTGGTCCCTTAATGATAGGACGAAAACAGAGTCTGGTAAGGAAGTGATTGTTATAGATATGTTATAAAGCAAGTGATAACATGATAATTATTTTGCAAGAAGTAACCATACATTGATTTACAAAGTACATGTCATCATTTTAACTCATACAAATGCAAAAATCTTAATCTAGGCCAAACTGTTGTGGTACAAGAGGACGTTGATGTATAATACAGAATTCCATTTATTTTGTTTGCATTGTTACTAAGCCTTAATTAACATCCATAATGTTGAGAATATTAAAAACTATTTATGCTAATGTTAACTTGCAATCAATCTCCTGTTTCCATAATCCATTCGATCAATATTTAACTTGCCCTGCGTTTCCAGTGAACACGCTGTCCAGCTAGCTAAACGCCAGTGTTTCGGAATTTGACTAGACTGTTAGCTCATTGTGCTAGCGAACTGTAGTTCCTTTGCCGGCTTGCCACAGCAGTTGCTTTTGGCCTGCTCCAGCCTGGCAGGAGTGGGAACCCTGGAAATCCCAAAACAGCCCATCGAGCATGTCACGGTGCAGCCAAGGTACACTGTGCAGGTGAGGGCGGCCCACCGCAAGACGTGTTTGTTTGGACTCGGCCCGGATTTGGAGCCTGCCAGGAAATGTGCTGCTTCTGGCAGATCTCAGAGAGAACAGGAACAAGAGACAGAGAAGAGACAGAATGTGAAAGGGTGGGGGGTTGGGGGGGGGGGGGGGGGGGGGGGGGGCGATTTCAGTGGCAGAAGGGGGCAAAATATGACTGGCAGTAAGCATGCACTGTTTGCCAGGAACTATGAAACATAGCGAAAGACCAAGAACCAGGCGAGGGAGTCACAAAAACCATGGCAGAATTATATATGAATACTTATGTATGAAGCCTTATTATTCCAGGTAACTGCGTCATTTCTCTTACCAGTCTGTCATTTCAGGCAGTTAATTTCATTAGCTTATTTTACATGTCAGCAAAAAACACAACAATTCTGGTAAACATCCAAGAGCGACAGTGCTAGGATGATATCGGATGCTTATAACTCAGAATCTGTTTCCTTCAATGCATTCTCTGTCAGCTTTGTGATAACTGCGACATCCTTTAACCTCGACACCCCCAATTAGGGGAGCAGGGTAGGAGAGGCAATGTGCAACGTATTGCTTTGACCCCCACACGTTACATTGAGCCACTTTGGAGGGAGGGAGATGGAGCAGGAAGGATATCACGGAGAGAAACACTCTGTAGGATGGCCAGAGGCACTCCCTGGCTCTCTATCAATGCAAACCAGACTACTACCTTGGGCTAGGAGGACATTTCACTTTTTATACCCCCATCCACCTCCCTCCTTTTTTTTTTTTTTTTTTTAAAGCTACATTTATTTTGAAAGCAGCGCAAGAAGGGGAGGGAAAAGACTTAAGGAGGAAGAAAAAGAAGAAAAAAAACATGAAAAGCATCCTTAGCATGCCGGAAACATCTGGTTTCATATTCGAAGCCTGAAAAAAAGGAAATTGCAAAAAGACAAAACTCTTATGTTTTGATTTATTTTATTATTGGAAGGGCTGTAGCGTGCACTGGTGCAGTTCAAATTTGTGGCAGTTAAACACGAGGAAGCAGAGACATTAGCCTCCTTACGTTCCAGTCTTGACTGATAACAGCACAATAACATCCACTACTGCTGCGTTCTGTCCTAAATTACACTCAGGGACTGTTGTTAATTGGATGAATGAGTTTAGAGAGAGAGAGAGAGAGAGAGAGAGAGACAGAGATAAAGGAATCCTCTTCCATCTCTACCGTCGGGCCCCAGCTTTTCTCCCTGGCTCATTCATTTCCTCTTGCTGACGTGCAGGGGTGGATGGGGACAGAGCCTGTGTGCTGTGGACATTAAAACAGAGAGACGCCATGAGCACCTTTGGATCTCTTTCTACAGTGTGCAACCTTACATGACCTGTGCAAGAACTACCACCATTATGCATCACAATATCCCAAACATTAATAGTAATTTTTGTTTTTTATAAAAGTGATACACATACTGTACTGTATAATTCAATATCATGTCAGTTTATACAAGGAGTATTCAAGTCAAAATAGGAATTCAGATTGTACAGAATAACAGAACACATGATAGTTATGAGAGTAAAATCTTTTATTTTTATATTTTATTTCTCTAATCCCCTGCTACACTAATGAACTTCTCCCAGCGTTTCACTAGTGCTTGGATACCATGCAGGTAGAAGGTTTTCTTATTATGCCAAAGCTGTGATCAGACTCCTTACTTCACATTTGAAACGCCGGCCTCCCAGGAATGTGCAAGCTGTCTGGTGGGCAGTATGAGTATGAGGTCACAAACTGTCCTGCAAAAACACAAGTTATCCATCAAGATCTATTTTTAAGCATCTGGTGTTGTACTCGTTGAATGTGGGTTCTGAGCTACCTCGGCTGGGATCGCCATTTACAGAAGTACGGCATTCTTTAAAGAGTTTGCACCATTCAGATGTTTTACTGCAGCTGAGAGTCCCCATGAAACAAGAAAAACACACTAGCAAGCTAGGAAGTCAAGCAATTCAAACAATTCAATACTACATCTAGGTCATGCTTTGAGGCAACTAATTAAGCAGAAAAGAAAAGAAAAAAGTAATTAAACATGGAATTTTTTTTCAATGGTTTTAGACCTGTACTTAAAAATAAGACTATCCCTGTGATACATGTATTAAGGACTTAATCTTAATGGCTATCTAAAAAAAGTAACAGTCATGGAACAAGTACAAGAACCCAACAAACACTACAGGAAAAATAATGCGCTTTCCATTTTGCATAAATGTTTGTGTTTTCTGAATTTGTTGTGTTCTAGGGTTTTTCAATTTGGTAACATATTTTGCTTTTACCAACCAAAGTCCTGTTGCCAACAGGAAAAAAAAAAGTTTTATAAAGAAATCAGTCCTTTAACAGCATGTAATTTGTTACAAATGAAGTTCACGTGGTGCTTGTTTTTTTTTGTTTGATTTTATGCAAATGAAGTTGCAAGAAAAAGCTATGCTACGTAAGTTCACCTACCTAGCGCTAACATTATTCATCTATTCTCATAAAACATGAAACATGAGTTGTCTTAATGCTTTGTAAATGTTAAACATTTAGGAAGTTCATTGATGTCAAAGTGACCATGTTGTTGATTTGATGAACTTAAACTGCCAAAAACAAAGCCGATGGTTTATTACCATGGTGGGGGTTTCACACAGTTCCTGGGTCCCTGGTTCGATTCTGAGGCTTGCTGTCTTGGCTTGCTATCTGTGTGGAGTTTCACATGTTCTCTCTATGCCTAAAAAATTGCCTCTAGGCGTGAATAAATGTGTGTGTGTGTGTGTGTGTGTGTGTGTGTGTGTGTGTGTGTCTGTGTGTGTGTGTGTGTGTGTGTGTGTGTGTGTGTGTGTGTGTGTGTGTGTGTGTGTGTGTGTGTGTGTGTGTGTGCACACGTGTGTGTGCCCTGTAATGGACAGACATTCTTTACAGGGTGTATTAGACCTTGCACCCAGTGACTCCAGATTCACCTCAAACCCTCAAAGTTTGAGCAGATGATTTCGTATACATTAAGTATGTAACAAAATCTGAATGTACAGTATGTAGATTAAACAGATTTCACAATTTCAAGGACCATGGTGTTTCTAGTTCTTAAATAAAAGTTCCCAGTTTAGGTCACACCCATTTTGGGTTTAAAAGCTTATACAGAGGAGGGTAATTAGAGATAAAGGTGCAGATACTGAGGCATTGCATTTCTCCCCCAGTTTACATCATAAATTAATATAAAGCACTGAAACCTCAAATCACTAAATATGCTTTACTGATGAATCCATCAAGAATAAGTAAATAAATAATTTATAATATATATATAAGATATTATTATTATTATTATTATTATTATTATTATTATTATTATTATTATTATTATGCACATGGTGGCATAATGGGCAACACTGCCGGCCTGCACCTTCAGGGTTGAGGGTCCGGATCCTGCCTGAGGTCTGTGTGCGTGGAGTTTGTATGTTCTCCCCGTGCTTGGTGGGTTTCCCCCAGGTTCTCCAGTTTCCTCGCACAGTTCAAAAACATGCTAGTAGGCTAATTGGCATTTCTAAATTGCCTGGGACTGGCACCCCATCCAGCGTGTACCCTGCCTAGAGCACCCGAGTCCCCAGGTATAGGCTTCAGGCTTATCATGACACTGTATATACTGTAAGCAGGGTAAAAAAAAATGGGAGTGAGAGAATACTACTACTACTACTACTACTACTACTACTACTACTACTACTACCACTACTAATATTAATAATAATGTAAAAAAGAATCTGAATCATATGACTTTTCACATGTGGCTAATGAAACATTTTTAAAAAATTAATCCATGTTGAAACTTCGTTATATCTCCTCAGCCTGAAGAATATCCAGGAAAGGCATTAATGTCAGTGTGACCATGTTGTTGGCTTGATTAATATGAGTGAGCGAAGGCCTGGCAGGGTGCAGGAGACTCAGGAGAAAAAGACAGACTAAAGCAGTAAATTTTGCTCGACGGGCACAGGCCGCCTGCTCCTAACAGATGGAGGAAAGTTAGACACTGTTTCCTTCTATATAAGCCTTGATGGACGACTGTCAGGATTTACTGGCAGAGCGGGTGGTGTAAGGGGATGTGCGGGGCACGGTTGTGCTGTTGAACAGCTGAGCATGTGTGTCTGGTGTATATTTCACTGACAGCGGTTCTTTTAAAGGAGGTTAATGTGCACGGCTCTCTTCCGTCCAGTCTTTGTTTGTTTCTCACAGCTCACTCTCCCTCTAACCAACACTGTAAAATATTTATTGTCCATTTTATAGTCAAATACTGGCAGTGATGTTGTCAGTAAAATTCTCCCAAATCTGTATGGTAATTTTCTGTAAACATTATATAATAGTTTCTGTGACAATTGTTACTATAAATAAACTACTGAAATTTGCTGTAAAATTACAGTAGTTTGGGTTTCTCAAATACAACCCTGAAATTATTTTCCTAGAACAACATGGCCTAAATTGTTTTATTCCACTAATTGTCTAACAATGTTATTAATGAATCAATTAAAGGGCCTATATTAACACAGGTCCCAGTGTTCCCCAATAGTCTGTGTTATTGCTCCAGCTGAAATCTCCCTGAGATAATGATACTCTACATTCATGCCACATAAAATAACATTATCGGGAGAGGTATTTTAGCTGGAGCATTAACAGTCATTGTTAAATAGTACAGTATGGGACCTTTAGCCTTCCTGAGACCTGGACTCTACATTGCTTTCTACACTGACATTTATCTCCATTATTTCTCTTTATTAGCATCTGATCATTAGGAATTTAGTCATTGTCTATCTGTTTATAGATTCTTATTATCATACATTCTGCATTATAGAACAATACTGGATTTTTTCAGGACGATGAAACAACTCATAAGGCATTAGGTAATTAAATAACAACAACAACAACATCATCAGTCAGTTGTTATTTTAAGACACGAAGGTCAGCTGTTCTGGAATAGGTCTTGCAAGAACAGAATTGTCAAGTGCATTTGCAAAACCCATCAAGCACCGTGATGAAACTGGCTCTCATGAAGACCATCCCAGGAAAGCAAGACAGAAATGTACCTCTGATTAAGTAGTCAGTAATCTGATTACCTCAGGTTAAGGCATTTATGAAGGCTTTACAGAGCATAAGTAGCGGACTTGTCTCAATATCAACGGTTGAGAGGTTATTTATGGTTGTTTAGGTATGTTTTGAACGCCTTTAGTATTAAAAATCAGGAAAGAGGATAGAAATAGAAGGGGTTAGCAAACCTTTGACTGGTCCTGTACAGTATATGTACATCCATTAATCCATCCAAGAGCCCCTGTAGTCCAACTAGGGACTTTGGAGGCCAATGATGACCATTGTATTTATTCCCATTTGTACAACTGTGGTCATTCACACAGTATGTGCAATTTGGAAACGCCAATTAGCCTAATCTGCATGTCTCTGAGCGACATGGGAATCAAACCCAGGACATGAAGGTGAAAGACGGAGGTGCAAGTGCAAACCACTAAGCCACCATGCCGCCATATATGGACATGCCCTCATGTGAGGATTGTACAAGAATATATATGCAAAGCACCATGTCCTCATATGAGGACATTCATATCTCAAGAGATTAAATAAGAAGCAAATCTGTATTAAACAGTAACAATTATGGAATTTGTGATTCAATTATCAATCACCTCACCAGTCTACCTTTGCTGCAGTCCTTTATGAGATACCTCTCTGAAACTTCGCCTGACTTAACATACATGATTCTCACCCACATGGATACAGACAAACCCCACTAACCTCACCGCCAGATGAATTGAATAACACTGATTATCAATTACATAACTGTGAAATGATTACAGGATCATGTGCACCCAAGGAAACATTTACACCCGCAGGAACCAAAGGCCAGCCTACAGAAAAGCCAATGTACACAGAATCAGAGAAAGATTTCAGGGCTGATGGTAGAAAGATATCAGAACACTTAGTGCATTACAGCCTGTTGTGTATGGTGCTTAGAGTTCAAAGCAAAGAGTTCAAGGTTATTGATCCGGCATCCAAACTACCCTGATCTCAATGAGACTGTGCACTCATGAGATGTGCCATACACAAGTCTGATCCACAGAAAACCAAGCCACCGCACCCAAAGGATCTGCCACTAACTTCTTAGCGCTAGATACCACAGCACACTCTCAGAGGTCTTATGGAGATGCCCAGAGGTTCCAGGGGGGTTAGGGTTAGGATTGGATTCTAATGCACAAAAGAAGGCTAGTTCCATGCAAGCAGAGCATGCATCCTGCAGATGTGAAGAATTTGATGTGCCAAAATGTTATCTCATATATCTTATGCCAAACCTTACTGACAACATTACTTGATCGAATATGGGCAAATATGGGCCTATGTAATTAAATTGAATTGACAGAGATGCTAGCCAGGAAGTAGGGAGCAGGAAAAATTAAGACTATGCTGTATTTTCTTAAATGTATTTCTATTTCTGAAGGGAACCTGAAACAAGTTATCTAGTAATCAATAGCAATAAAATAAATAAACAAATACCGTAAAACATTTTATAAGCAACAGACAGTTTTAAATAAACTATTACTAAAAAAGTTATCTGGTGCTGTATGTCATCAATATTAAATTGCCAATGCTAATTTAAAACATCAGTTCAACAATGAATTGATTTTTTCTGCTATAGTATAGTAAATATGTAAAACATAGATTAACCAAACTTAATTTAAATTCCTTTTATTATTTAAAATTGTTTAAACATTTTAACTTTTTTTATACTAAAGTGGTCCAAATGTGGCCAAGGTCTCTGAGGTTATCTAGTGGACATCTATGAAGCCATGTATGTGGAAGAGGGTGGATAGCACTTTATTTTGATTACTGTAGCACTGGAAGAAAAGCAAATTGGGAGTAAAACTGAAACAGGCTGAGGGAGTTGATGTTGATCTCTGACACCACTGCACAATTTTGTGTAATTCTCCTAGAAACACTTTGCACAATCTGAGATTCTGAGTTTGCTGTCTTTACATCCTTCATAATTATACAAATTAGTCACTTTCAGAAATGAGTATTGACCAATTATTTTTTTTTTAGATCTGATACCAGCCAATTTATGCTCCATTGTATTTCAAAAACAGTTTGTAGCTCTGCACTGCCTAGACTTCTATTTGGTTGCTGTTTGGACTGACAAACCTGACTAACTGGCAAACGTTTAAACTCATTTGAGCTGTAGCCCCTCAGCAAGCACAGTGCACTGTCTCAGTCTGTGTAAATCAAAACACAGAACACAGAATTGTAACCTTAAGGATACTACTGGAAGTCAATTAACTGATACAACTGTAATTATAGTCAAAAGTGAGTGTGCTATACATAATCTTGTTGTACTCATTAAAATTGTACTGTTCTGTTTATATAGAGCTGTGATTCATTTATATGGACCAATGCTGTGCATGATTTGTCTTTACTTTTTTATTTTGGTACAATGAAACCACAACCTACAATTACCAAATTTATTAGATTTATTATAGTTATTATAGTTGATGACAGGTCCCATGAAATGAACAGGCCACAGCTCATATAATACATAGGCTTAGGTTTATTCCACTTAGATGTAAAAATAAATAAATAAATAAATAAAAATTTTTTTTTAAATATATTTTTGGCTCCAATAAATAGCCAATATACAATTTGGCACATTCAAATGAACAAAACAGCAGGGTTATGTCCTTAAAGCTTTACGGGGTTGGGTCAATGGAATACATTTTTACAGATAAATGTCTTCTTTGCTGTTTTAAATACTTGCAGTTTCAGGAAAAAGAAAAACTTTAAATCAGGTACATGAATCAGACTCTAACTCATTTATACAGTATGTTGTTGTATGCTCAGATTTTCCACAGATAAATACCAATCAATCACAACACCAACATCCCCATCACCATCAACATCACCATACTACTCAATAATATTGCTTATCAATTATATTAAGATAGTAAAAATATAATGGGCGCCCAAAGGCCAGCCCATCTAGTCAGATCCCACGGAAAAACCAATATAGCACAAACTGAAGGAAATCCAATGTTGGCTACAAAAGAAATGTATCAGAACACCCAAAAGCATCATACGGTACATGAGACTTAACAAGCAAAAAGTTCAAGGTTGTTGATCTGTCTGACCCACAGCACCCGAAGGATCTACCGCTAACATCCCAGTGCTAACATCCCAGTGCTAAACACCACAGCACACCCTCAGGAGTCACAAGGAACCAACACAACATATGTGTGTGAACAGTTTGATAGCTTAACACACAGTTGGTACATGTGGGAGTCATGATACGCATAGGATAATGCTTTTTCAATTTGAATTCAAGCAGAGAAATAACATTGCACCATGCTTAAGACTTACAAACTTTGTATACCGCACAAAAAACATATGACACACAGTGTGGGAAGTTGTGGGATTTTCTACATATGCTTTTGTTCACTACTCTTGCTCTGTATTGGGATTCTGAACTATGTTAAAGCCTTGTGGGACTGCAGGCAAATGTGCAGTTAAACAATGCATGAACAGACATTATACGCTGCATATGTGTACTGACAAGGTGCTGCAGTCAGCTCCTGAAGTGAAATTAAAACTTGTAGAGGAGGATGTTTTTAGGAGGAATTTTTTTTTTAATGTTTATAATGTTTCTCATGTTCTTCAACAATCCTTGTCATTAAAAAGGTTTTGTGTACAACATTTATTTTCTTAATTTAACTAACCTGTTTGAAACACTACAAATTCACAATAAAGCATGCATTTTTAATATATCTTTTAAAACTCAACCAATATATTATTGATGCTAAATTGCATACTGTACTTCAGTTACCAAAAACGCAACTGACGGCCTATTTGTAAATTTTTGGAAAAATCACATAAAAATCACATTTATATTAACAAAACAATTGTTTGTTTGGAGTTACCTCATTTTGCTGTCAAACTGTTCATATATGGTATATAACAGTTCATTTGAACCGATGGTTAGAAATGGTTAGGTTAATCAAAATTTATTGATATACCAGGTGTATGAGACCATGCATGTCAAACTTAATTTCAAACTTAATTCATTTCAATCTTAATTCATTAAGTTTCAACACACCTCGTTTTTGTTCATTAAGTGGTGGTACAATGGCTTAGTGGTTAGCACTGTCACCTTGCACCTCCAGGATCTGGGTTTAATTCCCAGCCAGGTTTGATTCCTGCCTTTGTGTGTTTTGAGTTTGCATGTTGCTCCCTGTGCTTGGTCGGTTTTCTCCGAGTACTCTGGTTTCCTCCCACAGTCCAAAAACATGCAGATTAGGCTAATTTGTGTCCCCAAACTGCCTGTAGCGTGAATGTGTGTATGTGTGTATGTGTGTATGTGTGTGTTCTCTGTGATGGATTGGCATCCTGTCCAGGGTACCCCTGCCCTAAGTCTTCTAGGATAGGCTCCAGCCCCCCCGCGACCCTGCAAACAGGATTAAGCGGAATAGATGATGAGTAAGTGAGTAAATGAGCAAGTGACATGAACTCAGGAGTTTAGCATCAAGTGATAGAATTCTGCGTTCTACTCAAATGTGTTATAATAATAAAATGACTGCAAGCTCGCTTCCCTTGTAAACAATATAAATAAACCTAAAAGCTGTGATGACTACCAGTGGTGTAGTGCAATGTATACTATATATAACCACTTCTCCATCCACACTTATACACTCATACTATGGCATTACATTACTGTCAAGAGTTGAGTGTTAAAAAAGTGCAAACTTTCAAATTTAATTCATAGTTACTATAATATATAAATTCGTATTTTCCAGGGTAATCCATTGGTGCAGATGCATCAGGTACCTCAAGTTCATGGTTTGATCCTGGATATTTCATGCAGTCCTTTGAGCACATTGTTCCTAAATTGTCCTCAGGTTTGGAATGTGTGAGTGCTGGTTCGTTATATCCTGCCCTCTGTAGTCTTCATTTTGTAGTCATCATTGACCTTTGTACAAAAGAATAAAGTCTTGCATCTTAATTGCGACACCAAAAGAATCCTCTTCTAGCTTCTTTACAGGCGTGCTTTCTTCATCATATCACTAATATATCATATAATTCAGACAATGGTCCATGTCTTGAAGTTGCTTAGTGTGTATTCCTGCATTCCTGGTAAAGGATCTGGATCCACTGACCAGGATTTCTGAAGGGATGTTTGTTCTATTATAAATCATATTACACCATATCAATGTTGCTTATACCTTTGCTTATACTTATGCAATAGCTGCTCATACAATAGCTACCTTTATCACCTGTAGTGCTAATCTTAGGCAGTATGCTAGCTGCTCTAGCGCTAGGCTAAGATAATGGTCCATTTTTTTTTTTTTGTGCAAAAACTCACTCTCTGCCTAAGCTGCTGATTAATATTTACACAGAATTTGGCGATTTCCCATCAGACAAACCCCCCTCTTTCACCACCCAATGTAAGCTCAGAAAGCGCCAAGACACCTTGCCCTTGGAGGAGGCGAAAGCTCGATTTTCTGTTTGCTGCCATTTGTCATCAGCAGCTAAGAGAGATCAACAGTCGTCTGCACACAAATCAATATTCTCTTAACCCAGAACTAATCTAGAGAGAGTTTCCTGCAATTTCACCTTTTCTCCTCTGTTCCCCTTCCCCCTTTGCCTTCAACACAATCCCTCCATCCATATCTTTAAACTTTTTTTTTTTTCACCCTTATTAGTCATTTTGGGCTGCCATTACCCAAAGCATGCATGATCAAGGAAGGTGAAGAGGATGATAAGTGCTAATGGGGAGCATGAGGATCTGAGAGTTTTGTAGTCTTCATTGACCTTTGTACAAAAGAATAAAGACTTGCATCTTAATTGCGACACCAAAAGAATCCTCTTCCAGCTTCTTTACAGGCGTGCTTTCTTCATCATATCACTAATATATCATATAATTCAGACAACGGTCCATGTCTTGAAGTCGCTTAGAATAGTTTCTTTATAACAGAAGCAATAAATGTGTCCTCTGGCTTTTTCTTGTGGGCAACAACTGGCTAGTGACATTCATAATTCATAACCTTTCACAAATAACATTAACAGAATGTTCAGATTCTACTTTCATAAAAGGTTAGTCTGTAACTCCCCTGCAATGTTTGTCATAAAATCATCAAAATATTCCCAAAATGTGTTAACAGAGCATTCCCAGATTGACCAAACCTTATGGCACATTCTAATGATGGATGCATCAATACCACTTCTTTATTTTTTAGGCCGACTTTTTATTGGTGCTTGTCCTCCTCAAAACCAATACCAAAATAAGTAAACTATTTAGTATAAATCAAACAGGAATGTCACAGGACAATCCTTTTAACTCTAATGATGCTATTGATTTGGTAATAAAAAAGATGTTCCTGTGTCTCAGAAGGGTGAAATTATTGGTCTGTATCAAGCAAAGGAAACAACTAAGGAGATTGCTAAAATTACTGGAATTGGGTTACTGATTGGCCAAAACATTAAATCCTGGAAGGATAGTGGTGAACTGTCAATCTTGCAGAAGAAATGTGGTCAGAAAAAACAACAACAACACATAAATGACTGTGATTAGAGAATTTAAATGCTTAATTAAACTGGCAGTGGAAATCACCTATCAGCCATAACATGAGACCCCAATACATTTAGCACAATAACATTAAGATTCACTCTGTGTCAACAAAAACAGCTCTTTGAGATACTGTATGACATCACAAGACCTCTGAAGGTGTCCTGTGGTATCTGGCATCTGGGGAATTTGAAGGCCAGATCAAAAACCATAAACTCTTTACCTGCTAAGCCCAATACACAGCAAGATGTGATTCACTGAGTTTCCTTATACCGTGCTATAATAGCCACCATTCAGAAATTTGTGCTATAATTGGCTTTTCTATAGACCAGATGAGCTAGCCTTTAGTCACCACCAGCATACACACGTGGACAAAATTGTTGGTACCTTTCGGTCAATGAAAGAAAAACTCACAATGGTCACAGAAATAACTTTAATCTGACAAAAGTAATAATAAATAAGAATTCTATGAATGTTAACCAATGAAAGTCAGACATTGCTTTTCAAACATGCTTCAACAGAATTATAAAAAAAAAATGAACTCATGGAACAGGCCTGGACAAAAATGATGGTACCCTTAACTTAATAGTTTGTTGCACAACCTTTTGAGGCAATCACTGCAATCAAACGATTCCTGTAACTGTCAATGAGACTTCTGCACCTCTCTGCAGATATTTTGGCCCACTCCTCATGAGCAAGCTGCTCCAGTTGCTTCCGGTTTGAAGGGTGCCTTTTCCAGACAGCATGTTTCAGCTCCTTCCAAAGATGCTCAATAGGATTGAGGTCAGGGCTCATAGAAGGCCACTTTAGAATAGTCCAATGTTTTCCTCTTAGCCATTCTTGGGTGTTTTTAGTTGTGTGTTTTAGGTCATTGTCCTGTTGCAAGACCCATGACCTGCGACTGAGACCCAGCTTTCTGACACTGGCCAGCACATTTCTCTCTAGAATCCCTTGATAGTCTTGAGATTTCATTGTACCCTGCACAGATTCAAGACACCCTGTGCCAGATGCAGCAAAGCAGCCCCAGAACATAACAGAGCCTCCTCCATGTTTCACAGTAGGGACAGTGTTCTTTTCTTGATATGCTTCATTTTTCCGTTTGTGAACATAGAGCTGATGTGCCTTGGCAAAAAGTTCCATTTTTGTATCATCTGTCCATAGGACATTCTCCCAGAAGCTTTGTGGCTTGTCAACATGTAGTTTGGTATATTCCAGTCTGGCTTTTTTATGATTTGTTTTCAAAAATGGTGTCCTCCTTGGTCGTCTCCCATGTAGTCCACTTTGGCTCAAACAACGACGGATGGTGCGATCTGACACTGATGTTCCTTGAGCATGAAGTTCATCTTGGATCTCTTTAGAAGTGTTTCTGGGCTCTTTTGTTACCATTCGGATTATCCGTCTCTTTGATTTGTTATCAATTTTCCTCCTGCGTCCACATCCAGGGAGGTTGGCTACAGTCCCATGGATCTTAAATTTCTGAATAATATGTGCAACTGTAGTCACAGGAACATCTAGCTGTTTGGAGATGGTCTTATAGCCTTTACCTTTAACATGCTTGTCTATAATTTTCTTTCGAATCTCCTGAGACAACTCTTTCCTTCGCTTCCTCTGGTCCATGTTGAGTGTGGTACATACCATGTCACCAAACAACACAGTGACTACCTGGAGCCCTATATATAGGCCCACTGACTGATTACAAGATTGTAGACACCTGTGATGCTAATTAGTGGACACACCTTGAATTAACATGTCCCTTTGGTCACATTATTTTCAGTATTTTCTAGGGGTACCATCATTTTTGTCCAGGCCTGTTCCATGAGTTTATTTTTTTAAATAATTCTGTTGAAGCATGGTTGAAAAGCAATGTCTGACTTTCATTGCTTAACATTCATAGATTTTTTTTTAATTATTACTTTTGTCGGATTAATGTTATTTATGTGACCATTGTGAGTTTTTCTTTCATTGACCGAAAGGTACCAACAATTTTGTCCACTTGTGTAAATAAGCCTTGGGTAACCAGTTTACTGATATATAATTGATAATCAATGTTATTCAATTTACCTGGTATTTTGAAAAAAAGTGAAAAGAAAGTGAACTCACAGTATTGGCATCTGTGGCCATAAAAGAACTGCTTGTTAATGACAAAAGAAAAATCTGTCAAATTGCTAGGGAGCATAACGATTGGACTTTGGAGCAATAGAAAAGGGTCATATGGTCTGGTGAGTCCAGTTTTACCAGAACGATGGGTGCACCAGGGTAAGAAGGAAAGTGCATGAAGAGATACACCCATCAGGCATAATGCCTGCTACACAAGCCTCTGGAGGCAGCGTTATGATCTGGGTTTACTTCAGTTGGTCAGGTCTAGGCTCAGCAATGTTATACGGCAATAAAGTTGAGTCAGCTAATGACCTGAATGTGCTGAATGACCATCAATGTGTTTTATTGTTTCTTTCGTGATGGCGCAGGCATATTTCAGGATTACAATGCCAAAGATTCATCAGGCTCAAATTTTGAAAGAGTTTTTGGGAACATGAGGGAATAAGTTAAATTCATGAATTGGCCATTATAGAAGCCAGACCTTAAACTGGATTTAACTCTGTTTATGTTTTTCCCTGGTTTAAAACAGTGTACGTGTACAATGTGTGTGTTAATGTATGGACCATTAGCTACAGTAGATGATTTTAAATGAAGTTATGGGTTAGCTAGGTACATTACTTTCTATGGTTATCTTTATACATATTTTTTATACATTCTTTGCCTAGCAAAAGTTTTCTGCTTGGTGTGAAATGAATTCCTCTTACTGAGGTTTAGCCTTATGTTGAAGCTGTTCATGATATCGGGTTGCCGACAAAGATGCTGTGATAGCTTCTCCTGGTGTTTTTACAGAGCTCATTTTGCTGTCTGCTTTGAGTTGATTGCCATCATTAATCATTAAATAAGACAAAATCGTAGTCATTTTGTATCATCTGTTTAGTAGCACGACAACATATAGGCTGATGTCACATATGAATAAATGATCACAGTATCAAGACCAGTATCAGATACCATGAGCTATATGGTTGTGCCCCTAATTGTAATAAAACTCATGAATTTGACCTTTGGGCCATGGAATGGTGAACAAACATGCTTAATGTTTATATGGTTAAAGCCACGAGACTGGTTTTGTGGTGAACCTGGAATATAGGGACACTTAAGCACAAACTAGCCACTGGCTACCATTATTGATTAAAGTCTTATGTCTTGCAATGTAATGGCACAGTGGAAATGAAGCACTTGATAATTTATTTTTTTTAAAAAGAAGAAGAATGTAATTTCCATACCATAAGAAATCTCCATGATGCTTCAGGCTTTCATTGATGTTCCACATTCCTGGTGAAGGTCACACACAGCCTGTTTATACTAGCTGTTCCAGCTCTAGTTTGTTCAACCAGACTTTGGCCAAAATCTAGACGGCACAACACCACTATGTTTTTGACACATACAAACATCTTTGTGTTAGGATTGTTTCTTGCTCTCCATGCTGCCTCACCTTCTCTATTCCTCTAAATTTTTTTTGAGTCCTCAGCTGGAAAGATGGGTCCCTTAACAGTTCTGGTGCTTTTGAGCCGATAGGTGGTGTACAGATGATCAGAACAACTCTGACATAAACTCTGGACCAGTCGATGGATTTGAGTGTGAGCTCCTGCTAGAGATTTTGATTGATGGGTGAGTCAGACTGGTGCGCTTTAGAAAGATCCACGGGAGATTCACTGTTTCAGAAGCTGATGGACATGGTGAGCAAAGTTTTTAGTTTGGACTGATTTAATCTAATTAAGATACAGGAGAAATCTTCGGGAGAAAAATGTGCTTGCGCGCACACACACACACACACACACACACACACACACACACACACACACACACACACACACACACACACACACACACACACACACACACACACACACAAACAATGGCAATTAAAAATAATGAAACAGACTTTGGTTCACTTTAGTCATACACTTCATGGGATAAATATTTGTGTGTGTGTGTGTGTGTGTGTGTGTGTGTGTGTGTGTGTGTGTGTGTGTGTGTGTGTGTGTGTGTGTGTGTGTGTGTGTGTGTGTGGTCTCCAACTTAATCCATTTCTACGTTTTCACACACCATTTACAGGGAACCTGTGATTAAAAAGCCAGACGCAGGTGATATTGTTTTAAGGCAGAGCTCAAAGTCATTTTGATGGATTGGTGGAGGAGCGGTGCTTCTCTCAGGAGTTTCCAGGGAAAATGTTTCATAAAATATAGATATAAATCATGAAGAAACAGAAGGTGATTCACAGAGACAGATAGACAGAAGACAGAGATAGCAAGAGAGAGAGAGAGCGAGAAAGAGAGAACAAGAGAGAAGCATCTGCTAAGCATTTGAATGGAGCTCAGGAGCTTTGGGCTTGATTGCTTAAGAATTCATATGAAGCTACATCCACCCAGACTGTGTGCATGCCTGTTTACACGCAACACCAGCTGCCCGCTCCAGTGTGTGTGTGTGTGTGTGTATCAGTGTGTCCATGTCTGTATTTGTGTGTTTAGCCCTTTGTGAGGCTTGACATGAATTAACTGGCCTCGGAATAATAGGTCCTCATAATGTGTCCTCATAATGACTATGTCTCCACAAAGAACATTTCCTTTAAGTTACTGAGGTTAACATTTTGTTAGATTTACATTTTGCACTAATTAGCTGTATTAACAGTTATGACAATGGACCATCTTTGCAGGTATAATAACATCTGACAGTTTTGACTTTGTGGGGACACTTGGCTGGTCCCCATGAGACAAACTCCTTTCTGTCTTTTAAACTAATTTTTTTTTTTATTTAAAAAGGAAATTTTTACAAGGATTAAATTAAATGTTAGTATTTCTCAAATGTAATTTATTATTCACGTATATATTGTTCAATTATGTAATTCGTTCATTCATTCTTGAATTTTCTGTTACAATTTTCCTGTATAGTTTTTCAGGGTCCTGGAGCTGACCCTAAGAAACTAAACAGCAGAGACACCCAAGATCGGGTGCCAACTTAACACAGTGAGCACACGCACACTCACACACTTTGAATTTTGAAAACAGTAATCAGGCTTCAGTCCATGTTTTTAGACCGTGGGAGGAATCCAGATTACCTGGAGGAAACCCACCAGCACAGAGAGGACATGCAAACTCCATGCACACAAACAGGAAACACAATTTAACAATCCTGAAGGTCTGAAGTGACAATGAGAACCCACGAGCTTCTAGTTTCATTTATTTATGAATGGAAATTCCCTTAATGGTTTTGTGAGGACTAAAATGTCCTCATAATGACATGCACATTAGTGTTGCCAATTAGACATTGTCTTGTTTTGACCAAAAAAAAAAAAAAAAGGTATTTTGATTAAAATTTTTTTTTTATATATTGTTTTCTTACTGAGCTTGTGTTTAGGTGTAGTCATTAAAGAGATACAGTAATAATTATGAATGTCCTCACTAGGATAGCAAAACTACTGTGTGTGTGTGTGTGTGTGTGTGTGTGTGTGTGTGTGTGTGTGTGTGTGTGTGTGTGTGTGTGTGTGTCAGGAGGCATCCTTTTTTCTTCCTGAAACCCATCCAGCTCTTAGATTTTACACACACACACACACACACACACACACACACACACACACACACACACACACACACACACACACACACACACACACACACACACACACACACACACACACACACACAAGAGGATGGTTAAGACAATGATACTGAATGTGCCAAATGAGTCTGATTAATACTAGAGAATGCTACTGTTGGCAGCCTCTTTTTTTACTCTATCTATGCTCTCTCTCTCTCTCTCTCTCTCCCTCCCTCTTTCTAGTGGCATTCAGCTTTACGGCTCGTGGGTGGTAATGAAGGGATGGTATGCAGGACCATAAACTGAGAGGCGTGATGTCAGTGTGCATAAAGGATGAGACTGGAGGATGGCGGAGGGGTCACGCAGTCAGCAGTCACACAGAGAGCGAGAGAAAGCAAGAGCGAGCGGATCTTCACGGACGTGACTCTTTCCGTGGATGCTGGCTGCCTCTTCTTCTCCACTAGCCTCGCATTTTTACAGGAAAGGAGTGTGTGAAGCGCCCCCTACAGACACGACACGGTCACGACCGAAGAGCCTTCTGAGACAACACATTAGTGAGATCATTAATTACAGTCGTGAGGGAGCTAACAGCCAGACACACACACACACACACACACACACACACACACACACACACACACACACACACACACACACACACACACACACACAATGAAGGAATGCAGTAGCAGTATGATGATGCAACGCTTGTACAAAAAAAACAAAAAACAATTTCTATATTGTAATCAAACACAGAGAATTTAGTCCAAAGTGTGTATGACTGGAGGTGTGTGTGTGTTTATACAGTATGTGGCTAACATTCCACTCTCCCACCCGGCCCCTCCCTTAAGCAGCGGCCATGCTTGATGTGATTACCTGTCATGTTTCACGGTTGCTAACGTTGCTAGCTCTGTTGTGGGTGTGATACACTTTTCCCCAGTCCAGAGGCAGTGTGTGCGTGCACAGGAGGTGTGTGCGTGTGTTTTGTCAGAACGTCAATATGTACAGCAAGAGAGTGAGGGGATTACTCACGGTCTCGTGTATGGGGAAGCGTAGTACCAACACGGGTTGGTTCCTAATGGGATTTTGCAATCCTTTTCCTTGCCGGTTTGCTCTGACACACATGAACACGAACACGCAGGTGAAAACTTTTTTTCTCTTTTTTTTTTTACGTTTGTTTTTAGACTCTGTCCAAAATCATGACATGAAACCTGACAATCTTTTTCTACAAAGCAGCTTTAAAAATAGTGACATGTGCAGTCTCGATCCGAGCAGCTAACTCGGGGAAGTGTGTCTCGCTGCACCATAGTACGTCCCGAAACTCTAGTTTGCCGTGAACTGAAAATAACTCCCATTCTTCTTCACAGCACCCAAAATACATAAATAGTAATAACAAAAAAAGAAAAACAATACAAACAAACAGCAAAGCAAAGTCTATTCAACTCTTGCCATTTCCTGAAACCAGCGAACTCCTGCGATGCATCTTTGGCTCGGCTTCACTCTGTGTTGGAAGCGGAGTGACAGAGGTGTCACAAAATCCTTGACTTATGACAGCAAACAACAGCAAGTGAATTCTTCTCTAGAGCTGTACTGCACAATGGATTGACAGTGAGATAAGATGTGTGTGTGTGTTTGTGTGTGTGTGTGTGTGTACAGACTGACATGGACCTTACTGTTGCCCTTGAACTTTTCGACACTGTGGGTGCGTTTGGATACACTCCCTTGGGATAAAACTCACATGAAATTTATTTCATTTAGTCTGATGTACGAGTGAAGGCACGGCAGCTCAGACGTTAGCACTTTTGCCAAACACCTCCAGGGGGTCGGGGATTAGAATCTCACCTCTGGTCTGTGTGTGCATGGAGTTTGCATGCTGGGTGGGTTTTCTCCAGGTACTCTGGTGTTCTCCCGATGTCCAAAGGCATGCATGCTAGGATGATTGGTGCTTACAAATCGCTCGTATTGTGTCAATGTGTGTATGTGCTCTGCAGTGGATTGGTATCCCATGCAGTGTCTCCCCTGCCATATGTCTGGAACTCACCGTACAATCCTACATAGGAAAAACGATTAAGAAAAAGAATGAATACAGCTACATTAATGACCATTAATGATGACAATATACCCAGAGCATTTTTATATTTACATTTGGATAATTATATATAGGACATATATATATATATAAGGCAAATACATAATTTTTCGACATGACCTACTTGCTTTTCAACATTTGTGTCCATATGTCAGTAAGCTTTCGTATTCCCTCGTTGAATAAAGTTTTAGCTGACTGCTGTCGTCACTTTTTGAACAGAATTGGGTCCTCGTTCTCGTAGGGCTGTTTTCAGGGGATCAAATAAGTGAAAGTCCGATGGAGCAAGATCAGGACTATAGGAAGGATGCTTTAACACATCAAAACAAAGCTTTTACGAGTGTCGTCTGTGTAGGCAAAAGTGCGAAGATGTGCATTGTTATGCAAGATCACAATGCCCTTGTATAGCCATCATCTGTGTTTAATCCTGAAGTTTAGGCTTCAGCTCTTCAATAAGCATCTCACTGTAATGAGCACTGCTAATTGTTAACCCTTTTTCCTGATAATGTTCCAAGATTAGCCCTTGAGAATCCCATTAAACTGTAAGCGTCAATAAGCATCAAGTCAACCATCAACAGCTGATGATTGACTTTTAAGCTTTTTCTTGGTCAGTAATTGGGAATGGTTCCTTTCCATACTATGTCGTTTCTCTTGACCACAAAATACTGTAGGATTCCCTGCAGGCTGCTCGTTCATGCAAATCACAAGTGGGGCAACAGAAGTTTTAATAGAAACAGAGTGAGGGTAATTTTTGACTCACCCTTGTATAAATATGTTTTCAAAATGTTTTTAGAGTATTACTTTTCAACCATATCTATAACAATTTGATGATTAGCTGACACCAGAAGTTAAACACACTGACCTGTAAAATAAAATAAAAAAGAACAGAAAATCTATTTACACAAACCTCAATTATAAAGAAAGCCAAAGAAAGTAGTATATTTGACATGAAGTCACATAACTACAAATGTTACACTACAACACCTTGCATTTTAGGGTTCATTGTTGCCATGAACTCTTCTAATGTCTATTTACATTTAATAAATCCACTAAGCTGTTCTTACTGTATGCCTTTTTATCTAGTAATATATTACGTTTTAATGTATTCTAATGTAGTACCTTTTTTTCCCTTACGCTATCTTTATATCCTATTCCCTAAAATGAAACATTGAACATTAAACTACTCAAAAGCAGCATACAAATTCACAAAGGATTTAATGAATGAACATCAAAACAACACAAACAAGGAAAGACTTTGGAAATAACTAAGGCTGTGATTAACATGATACGAGGACTATGAAATGGCGTGAAAACTTTTTACCTTGATGGTATCCAAGCACTAGTGAAATTTATTTGGATAAGTGCATTAGTGTAGCAGGGGATTGTATAAAGAAATGCATGATATTCAAGAAATGATATTCTGCACAATCAGAATTCCTGGTTTGAACAGCCATCGTATATTGACGGAATGTAACAACTACCTTTGGATCTTAATTGTTCGTATGGTTTGAGTAAACAAGATTTCTAGTCCTTTTGTTAAAAAAAAAGCCTCTGCCATATACCCCGCAGATACAATAGATATATGTAGATTAGGTTTAAAAGTGACAGAAAGTTCCTTGAAAGTACAATACAGATTATATTCACAGTGCATAAGAACTGACAGGTTGATTCATGTGATTTGTAGAATTGGATATAAAGTGTCAGTGCAGTTGTGTAACAGAATTTCAGCGCAGTAATGATAAGTCAGCAAGTCATGCTTCACTGCACGGATCACTTGTACAAACCTCCAGTACAAACTACAGTACAGTGATAGTGTGAGGTTTTCAAATGACTAATGTTCCCTCAAAAGCTAGATGTAATTTACAGAAAAGTTTTTTTTTTTCTTTCTTTCCTGATCCCTCTACAGCAGGACATTTTTGCCCCATCCTCATTTAAGACCTTTTCAATTGGTGTTTAAGGCGTTTTTTGTGTTGTGGGGATACGGTCCACTGGTTAAGTAGCAGTTACATCCATTACATCCATATTATGTAATGAATAAAACACAACAGTGCGTACTGTAATATGAAAATAATAATTAGCTTAATTGTGTGATGTGACACAGAGTTCATTAAGCTAATTATTTTTGTATAAAATCATATCTCAAAGCATTTTATTCCTCTTACATATTAAAAAATGTTCCATCAAAAATTCCTTTAATTTATTTAAGATGTGGTACACTTAATTCCTTTTTAGGAACTTTTAATTCTGTGGAACGCCCACAAAGCAAGTTAGTTTGTGTTATCATTTGGGTTATAAAACAGTTATTAAAACACATTTCCTCATAGGGCTTTCTATTTTTGTCTCTGCAGCTTGTCATGTAACTGAGAAACAGCAAAACGCTTTTCATGGTGGAAAATTTTAACTTAAAACTTTACTGTGATTTCTGCAAAGCTCTAACACAGGAGTCTCTGTTAAAAAACGGTCAATTAAATTAAACAAACAAACAAACAAACAAACAAACAAACAAACCAAAAAAAAGATAATGGAACATAAACAAATGCATATGAAGCAACTGCATAACATTATGCTATATTGCATTTATCCAAGTCTCTGATTTCCAAAAGAAGCACAATATTGTTAGAGCTACTCTTACAGAAAATAAATTAGTTTTTAAACCAATCAGATTCAAGCATTCAACTACACTCTGGAGACAAATTTTACATTCAACCACCAGTAGGTTCCAATTATCCATAGCTCTGATCAAGCTTCAACATACATCTTTAACATACATCTAGATTTAACATCTGAACAGCTCTGATGGTTTTCAGACATGCTCCAGTCCTCCTAATATGCATAGTGTTCTTTGTGAAACAGTGGTTTGGCAGGCTTAAGTCATGTTCACTGGTGGCAGAAGGTGAGAAATTACTGTACACAGGAAAAAGTGGAACAAAAATAAACACCAGAACCCAGGGTTTACGGTCTCCTCTGCTCTACTTTCCTTCTCTCCCTTTTCTCCATCTCTCCTCTCAAGCTCTCCCTCCTTGATAAATCCATAACTCCAGCTATGGGAATGTTTTTTCTTCATTAAAAAAAAAAAGAAGGAATGAAAAGCAAGTAAGGAAAGACTTCATGCCCAGCAGCTTGGAGGACAACTGTCCCCCTGTCCTTAAGTCTGAAGCCGGCCAAATAAAACAGCCGCATTCCATGAAGGAAATGGCTAGCCAAACAGAGGAGGCCATGAATCTGAGCACATGAATGTAGGGGTTTCTCCATGCGTTCCCTGAAGGCTCAGTTGATTATAGAGGCCTTTTGTAGTTAAGGACATTTCCCCAATGGTTTTAGCAGTGCTTGGAATCAAATATTTAGTCAGAAGCCGAGAAGCCAAGAGCAGCCATCAGTACCTGCGATATGTGCTACAAACAATTTCTTACATGAACATCTGACCAAATGGATCTGAAAATTTAAAAATGGTCTAAAAATGATTTTTTTTTCCTATTTTTGGTTTATATTCCCAGGGAAACTGAACAATTTCAGAGGTCTAACATAGTCAATTTCAGAGAGAAGTTATAGTGAGTCACAGGTATCCCCCCCCCCCCCCCCCCCCCTTCCACCAAAAAAATAAAAAAATTTGAGGAGAGTTAAGCGGAGTCAAAACAGAAGTGTTTGTGTGTTATAGAAACAGCTGAATTTATATTAAGCAGCTGCCTTTGAATTGCTAGCTACCAATATTACCATAGGCTAACTAGCTGAAAAATGTACTAGCTAGTGCATATACTGAGAAGATTTGCAGAAAATTAGGCGTTTGAATAAGAACATAAGAAGTTTTCTTTGATTACACTGAAAGCATCTACTCCAGGATTGTTTACTTTTGTGTAAAAATTATGTAAAAACCTTAAAATATTAAAAAAAAAAAAAAACATTATAACGAACATATGTTTGTACCAGGTCTTAGTATTAGGCAAATACAACCTAACAAACAATATATAACCCTTTTCACTGTGCCATTATTTATTTATTTAACAAAAATGAAGCCAAAAAGAAAAAAAAAAAGGCAAAATAGAGTACCCCCTTACTGCTTCCACGGGATATAAGATGGTAAGCAGCTAGGTGCTGCTAATCATCAGCCCTTGATTAACTGATTATCAGCAGGTGTGTAAATCTCTATAAAAGCAGAGGTATTGGCAGTTTGCTGGTCTGAACCATTCAATATGTGTTAACCCAATGCCAACAGGGAAAGTCATAAGTAATGGTCTTAGAGAAGCAACAGTTGCTGCACATCAATCTGGAAAAAGTTCTAAGACCATTTCCAATCAATTTTAAGTTCAACATTCTACAGTGAGAAAGCTTATTCACAAGTAGAAAGCATTCAAGACAGGTGCCAATCTTCTCAAGAGTGGACCTCCCAGTGCATTCACTCCAAGGATGATGCAGTGCTCAGAGAAATACAAAAAACCCAGGAGCTACATCCCAGACTCTACAGTCCCTAATTAATATACTAAATGTTAAAATCCATGATAGCCCAATTAGACGAAGACTAACAAGAACATGGAAGCATGACTGAAGCATGACATGAGAACTGCGCCTAAACAAATGACAAGACTTCTGGGACAATTTCCTATGTACAGAATAGACCAAAGTAGAGTTTTTGGCCCTAATACCCAGCACTTCATACCTACTGTGAAGCATGGCGGTGCAGGGTGATGATTTGAGCCTATTTTGCAGCCACAGGACCTGGGGACCTTGCAGTCAATGAGTTGAACATGAAATCCTCTGTATACCAGAGGATTATAGAGGAAAATATGAGGCCATCTGTCCTACAGCTAAAGCATGGTTGAGATAGGGTCATGTAACAGGGCATTGATCTGAAGCACACTTGTAAATCCAGGTGTGGACATATATTGAATTGTGGGGGTACTTTAGTGCGCCCACATCATTTTTTCTGTTTGGCACAATGAAAAAAGTTAGATGTTGTTTTGACTGAGGTTGTATTTGCCTAATATTACAACCTCCTATGATCAGATGATTTTTTTTTATCAGGTTTTGTATTGAATATTTGTGCCATGACACAAAACAGTATCTGTACATTTTCAGTGATGGACCTGCACCATGTTTAGGGTGAATGCGTCCGGAATGCGTTAGTCTCAGGATAGTCTTTGGATTCACCGTGACCCTGGATGAAGGAAGTGGGTATGACCAGTAAAAGTGGTAATATTTTATCCTCAGCAACAATACATTCATTTATTCATTCATTTATTCATTCATCTTAAGTAATCACTTTATCTAATCAGAGGAACACTGCGCACTGAAAATACGCTACTGAAAAACTCATCCAGAGCGAGCCAATTTAAAATAGCCAATCCACTTAGTATCATGATATGGCAACATTACCCCGTGTACCCTGATGAACAAATTCATATACTACAAGGTTTTTAAAATAAATATAACGGTTTTCTCCTTTTTTTTTCTCTCGTACATCTTTGGTTACATTTTGTGTTAGTCTAAAACTTACAACTTGGCAAAGTATTGAGCAGAGGAATGTCACAGCCAAGCTATAATACTTAGTTGAGGAGGACACTCAACTTTATGCTGCTGTGGTTTCACTGGACTGGAGCATTTATTACTTGTAGAGTAAATGAAAAGGGACATTTTTCATGCGTGCATGTGTTTGCCGTGTGATATGAGGCCACAACAGAGCAGTGTAGAGTTTAGAACAGGGAGCGTCTAGCAGCATTAGTTAGCCGTATTATCAGGATAACTCTGTCAGAAAGGTACAAGCATGCAGTGGCGGGATTAGATAATGCTATTATCAGCCTAATTGTAGCATTAGAAAGAAGCATTAACACGGATCATTCCCACTATTCAGTGGTAAGAATTGCCATAAAATTGCTGCATTAGGCAGAGAGATGGGTGCTGGAAATAAAGCAGGCAAAGGACCTGGGAATGTAAAGCTTTGAATTAGCAGTCATTTTGTTCTTTCGGGTGCCCATTGCTGATTCGACAGCTATCACGGCATTTTACACACAAATAACAGAAATCGGTGCAACATTAACCGTTGTGTGGACTTTTATATATTTGATTTTTTCTTTCTGATGCTAGAGGTCAATGCATGTGATGGCCTACATACATACATAACAGCATATGTGGTAAACAGAATTGGACCAAAGCTGTAGCTATAGAAAAATATATATGAATTTATTTAGAGAACAGCAAGGACATATTGAGATCTTCAAGTTAACAAAGTAATGCGTTATTGAGTCCCCGCTTTAGTCATTTCCAACTCAATCCAGGCAAGCAGCCTTAATGTTTTAAACTATTTCCAGCAGGTCTATTCAGTAAACAGCCCGCAGGCTTTGTATGTACGTATGAGCACCATAATGAAACTGGCCCTCATGAAAACCATCCCAGGAAAGCAAGACCAAAACTTACAGTACCTTTGCTGCAGAGGAGAAGTTAATTTAGAGATACAAACCTTTAAAAATAAATAAATAAATAAATAAATTACACCTCAGAAAAGAGTTATAACAGGATGTATTGTGCATGCCTTCAGAATTATTTTTACACTGTAAAGGGAAATGCAAAGCAGAATAGACCATGGAATTAGAAGGTGTGCCCAGTCTTTTGAGTGGTAGTGTAAATATATAAAAGAGATTGGGACTCAAGGGATTGGGACTAAACAGCTGTGTAGCCTTAAAAATCATGTATCAGTGAAGGTAATGGGAAAGGCTTCAGTTTGCTAGGGAGCATAAATAATGGGCTGTGGAGCATTGGAAAAGTGTCATGTGGTCTGATGAGTCCAGATTTACTCTGTTCCAGAGGGATACAGTAGGTGCATCAGGGAGAGAAGTGATACAGATAAAGTGATGCACCTTAGGCTCAGCAACATTACGTGGCCAATAAATGAGGTCAGCTGACTACCTGAATATTCTGAATGACCAGGTTTTTCCATCAATATTGTTTTTCTTCCCTGATGGCACAGGCATATAAGAAGAGGACAATGCCAGGATTCACCATTTATTTAATTGTGAAACAGTGGTTCCAGGAACAAGAGACATCATATACAGTACATAAAATTAATCCTAATCCGATTGACGCGCTGAATAAACAAGTTTAATCTATGGAGGCTCCAACCCCAACTCACGGCACCCAAAGGATCCGCTGTCAATGTCCTGGTGCCAGACACCACACCATACCGTACCCCAAGGGTCCAGAGCAACACATATGGCAAAAGGGGAACCTTCACAATATTGTGCTTAATGTTCTGCAATGTATTGTTGTGGCTGGTCGGTGTATTAAAAGGATGGATAGACTGTTTGACCCATCTGCGTCAAGTGCCTTTAATGCGACCCATCTGCTAACAAAATCGCACACGTCTGCTTAAAACAAAACTGCTCATACTGGTCTATTCTTACTGAAGTGTACCAAAGTCTTGTCACTAGGAATTAGTGTTAGGAAATAATTGTAATCAATTGTGGTTAGAAGTGAATCACACAGCTTATTTCCCATCTGCCACAGCTTTCGAGACATGGCCTGAAGACTGAATTCTTCAGTAAGCAGTTTAATATTAATGCAGAATTATTCAGAAATCACATTGGACACATTTTTAAGGTTCTTTTATTATTATTTTTTGACAAACATGAGACCGTCATGCTTCCATTTTAGCAAGTGTTTCAATCTCCGCCAGCTGAGTCAGAACTGCATAAAGGAGTGCATTGAGATGTCACTTGTGTCATTATTATTTTTTTTTTACATATAAGTGATGCATAAACATCATATAAATTCACACAAAATCACACAATCACACTTTCTGTATGTTGTGAAATCTATTTAAAATCATGACCTATGTACAGTATTAACTTCATAATTCACAGCTGGCAGGTTTCATAGCGTCTATATGGTGCTAATACAGATTGATACCTGGGCTCAACTAGCTACTAATAACTTGGTAAGGGATGGAAATATCCAATTAAATTAATTTGGTTCCACAATGTAATGCATTTTGATTTTATTGTTTCAAGAAAAATTTTGATAAGTAGCTGATACTTCAAATATAACCCACATTTATTTACTTATGCATCTTCTGTAATTTGTCCTTTGTCAGGATGGTGATAGGCGGCATGGTGGTGTAGTGGTTAGCACTGTCCGCCTTGCACCTCCAGGGTCCGGGTTCGATTCCCGTCTCTGTGTGCATGGAGTTTATATGTTCTCCCTGTGCTTGGTGGGTTTCCTCCGGGTACTCCGGTTTCCTCCCACAGTCCAAAGACCTACAGATTAGGCTAATTGCCGTTCCCAAATTGCACGTTGTGTGTGAATGAGTGTGTGACTGAATGTATGTATGTGTGCCCTGCGATGGATTGGCACCCTGTCCAGGTTGTACCCCGCCTCGTGTCCTAAGCCTCCCGGGATAGGTTTCAGGTCCCTGAGACCCTGGATACAGGATAAAGTGGTATAGATGAAGAGTGAGTGAGTGAGGATGGCGATAGATTGGGAGGCAATGCCAGGGACATATCAGTGAAGGAATGCATTTCATTACATTTCTGTAGTAATTGTTAACTCAAAATCATCTAAATATTTGTAACCAATTAATTAACCTTCTTGTCTGCTGTTCAGTTCCTTCTGTTCCAGGATAAGTTAATCCAGAGAAATGGAAACTCTTCTAAGCTAAAAATTCTCTTTCTCTCATAAAGTGCAGGACAACAATTTCTATAGTACTACCTAACGTGGTGTTTCTTTCTTTTTTTAAATTGGTTGACCTCACTTTATATGCTAATTACAATGGGTAAAATAATCATGATTTACCTAATAGAGCCATAGGATTTGGATAGTCAACAAAACTGTGCAGTTGTTTGTAGTTCAATGCCATCTGACCATTTTTACTATATGTAAATCATTGAAAACAATGTTTTCACCATTGTTTGGTGTAAAGGCACTATTTGAGGTTTTTTTTTTTTTTACCCCTATTATTTATTGGGGAAACATGTTGTTTAATGTTTAATTTTTTATTTATTTTGATTATTTCTTATTTTATTTATCATTTGTCATTCATAGTTTGACTTGCTAATTTCTGGCTATTGATTGCATTCTCGATAGTATTACATATTAGATCACTTTGTAATTTATACTATCTACTTCCATCCAGATCAGTTTTTGTATTAAATATTGGGGTTTGCATGAAGTCACTTAAATTGTCAAATGAAGACATAAAAGTTTACAATGTAAAATGATATATATCCAGGGAAATCATTTTGAGTTTCATTGGCAGGTTTGAAACAAAAATATTAGTAAAGGATTAGAAACTGATTGAACATATTTCGTGCATGTTTTTGCTGGATCACAAGGGTGTTAAAGGGTACAGTCTTCAATTGTATTTGTGGCAAAACTGTTTATATCATGTAAATATGCAATTTAATTTAAATTATTTGTTGGCTGAGTTTTGTTTTTAATATGCTTTGATTGTGTTTTTGTAGTAAGCCATACTGCCAATTCTTCCCAATTCATGAGAAACAAAAAGCAAATTGTTTAATTTACAATGCCACATCAGTCTCTTTGTTCTTTCAGTTTCTCTCACCTTCAGTTTCACTTTGGTAGTGGTATAGAATTTCCATAACTGCTGGGGAAACTGCACTGGCACTCTACAGACTGAAAGTTTCAGTGACTAAAGTTTCTTTTGCTTGGCTTTAACATTCTTTAATGTCTATTAAAGCTATTAAACGCATTCAATTCACTCATGGCTTCCAGATTCTGTGCATAGCTGGGATTGCTGGTATTGGTTTGAACATGTCTGCAGAATGAATACCAACTGGATATCTTTGGTGACAATGGCATACTGAATGGAAAGTCCAGAGAGCTGCACTCAAGAATACATGGTTCAACCTCACCAGTGTGAAAGCTGTCACCATGGGCTCTGAGATCCAGCAGCATCGCGGCTCCGGAAGTAACTCTGTCCTGATGCCAACTAGGGATTGATGATTACACACGTGGACAAAATTGTTGATACCCTTCGGTCAATGAAAGAAAAACTCACAATGGTCACAGAAATAACTTTAATCTGACAAAAGTAATAATTAAAAAAAATTCTATGAATGTTAACCAATGAAAGTCAGACATTGCTTTTCAACCATGCTTCAACAGAATTATTTTAAAAAATAAACTCATGGAACAGGCCTGGACAAAAATGATGGTACCCCTAGAAAATACTCAAAATAATGTGACCAAAGGGACATGTTAATTCAAGGTGTGTCCACTAATTAGCATCACAGGTGTCTACAATCTTGTAATCAGTCAGTGGGCCTATATATAGGGCTCCAGGTAGTCACTGTGTTGTTTGGTGACATGGTATGTACCACACTCAACATGGACCAGAGGAAGCGAAGGAAAGAGTTGTCTCAGGAGATTCGAAAGAAAATTATAGACAAGCATGTTAAAGGTAAAGGCTATAAGACCATTTCCAAGCAGCTAGATGTTCCTGTGACTACAGTTGCACATATTATTCAGAAATTTAAGATCCATGGGACTGTAGCCAACCTCCCTGGACGTGGCCGCAGGAGGAAAATTGATGACAAATCAAAGAGACAGATCATCCGAATGGTAACAAAAGAGCCCAGAAAGACTTCTAAAGAGATCCAAGGTGAACTTCATGCTCAAGGAACATCAGTGTCAGATCGCACCATCCGTCGTTGTTTGAGCCAAAGTGGACTACATGGGAGACGACCAAGGAGGACACCATTGTTGAAAACAAATCATAAAAAAGCCAGACTGGAATATGCCAAACTACATGGTGACAAGCCACAAAGCTTCTGGGAGAATGTCCTATGGACAGATGAGACAAAAATGGAAATTTTTGCCAAGGCACATCAGCTCTATGTTAACAGACGGGAAAAATGAAGCATATCAAGAAAAGAACACTGTCCCTACTGTGAAACATGGAGGAGGCTCTGTTATGTTCTGGGGCTGCTTTGCTGCATCTGGCACAGGGTGTCTTGAATCTGTGCAGGGTACAATGAAATCTCAAGACTATCAAGGGATTCTAGAGAGAAATGTGCAGGCCAGTGTCAGAAAGCTGGGTCTCAGTCGCAGGTCATGGGTCTTGCAACAGGACAATGACCTAAAACACACAACTAAAAACACCCAAGAATGGCTAAGAGGAAAACATTGGACTATTCTAAAGTGGCCTTCTATGAGCCCTGACCTCAATCCTATTGAGCATCTTTGGAAGGAGCTGAAACATGCTGTCTGGAAAAGGCACCCTTCAAACCTGAAACAACTGGAGCAGCTTGCTCATGAGGAGTGGGCCAAAATACCTGCAGAGAGGTGCAGAAGTCTCATTGACAGTTACAGGAATCGTTTGATTGCAGTGATTGCCTCAAAAGGTTGTGCAACAAACTATTAAGTTAGGGGTACCATCATTTTTGTCCAGGCCTGTTCCATGAGTTCATTTTTTTATATAATTCCGTTGAAGCATGGTTGAAAAGCAATGTCTGACTTTCATTGGTTAACATTCATAGAATTCTTATTTATTATTACTTTTGTCAGATTAAAGTTATTTATGTGACCATTGTGAGTTTTTCTTTCATTGACCAAAGGGTACCAACAATTTTGTCCACGTCATCACTTAACTTATTACTGTAAATTTTTATAAGACTAATTTGGTTAGTTCAACCTCAAATGACTTGTGTTACAGTAAATAAATTGGTATAAATGTTTTGCTGATTTAGTTAAGGCCCCCTTCCTGAGCCATAATCCCACTTGTCCCACAAAAAATTAGATGAACGCAGTGAGAACTTGTACAGCTTGGCAGAAATGGTGTTGAAACTGGTAAGGCTGTAGCATTATCTACCTTGACAATGTTTTTGGACATGTTAAAAAAATATTCTGGTGGGGATATGGTTTAACTTAATAACGATGTATTAACAATGGCACTGACCAGTTAATGCCATAACTAATGCCTCTTAGAGACTTATTTAATGTATTACAAGCATAGTGCAGACTGAATGGCAAAGATTGGATGGGGTTCTGAATAAGCTGTCATTGGGATTGTTGGCATTGTTGCTACTATGTCAAGAGAGTTCTCACAACGACCACTTCAGCCTTGTGGTATGACCATGGTACTGTAGGTCTATGCCACATTATAGAAGACTGCATTAAGTGCATGTTACTTTCTTGTAGTACTTACCCAGTTTATGGCACGCATGCAGCAGGTTGTTAGCCTGTCTATGTCACATTCAGATAATATAGTATAAAGACTGGATCCATTTTCTCACACCATCATTTCATGATGAAAGGCATGATGTATGTTGCGATACTTATTCCACAGCCAGGGACAAAAAATAGTAAGCACATGATGGGTGCCTGGCAAGAGCACTGAGTGGGCATAGTAATACATTGGTTCAATCCTATTGGACCTGGTGAGCATGTGATCACGTGCATGATAGGACATGGCTAGGAAGTAATATGAATTTGATAAATGCAGATTTTTTTCATTTTGCCCCCATTACATGAATGTTCTTCGATATTTTTGGGACATAGTGTGAACTTCACGGTCTTCGTCGCACTGTGTATTATCACACTGAAAATACTAATTTACTGAGACTAGAGTACAGTATGCCCATGAGCAAATATAAAAGTAACCTTATATAAGAAGATGATTCATTTTTTTTTTATGATTTATTTATTTGATTTAACCAAATCATTACTTTTCCCCACAGATCCATTGAAAATGAATTGACTTGAATAATAAAGTGCTCGAATGTCTGTACGTGACAGCTGGACTTAAGTAATGTAAAGCTGTAAAACTGTTTAAATTAACAATGTGATTATTAACTGTGAGTACTAACTTGAGACCTGCATATGTTTGATTTCCTCCCACCTCCACACATAACCTGACTTTAACCTCATTAGATGAAATTATTCTGCTCTCTTGCTGTTCGCGCGCGCCCGTCGCTGTCTGTACGAGCCCTCTTTTCCAATTCTGGCGCTACCGTTTCTTTTGCATGCTGCTCCCACTGTCTCTGCCTCGTGTCTTCTGAATGAGATAAAAATACATCGTGTCACTGCCGCCCAGGAACCCTGCTCTGCGAAAAAAATAGCACAGAGATTTCCGCATGTTATATTTAGCCCGTGGCTTAGATCTGAATGCAAATGGATGGGGTGCAACGGCAGACTGTTTTTGTTGGGGCGGAATTAGTGTTGGAAAGCCTCTTTTCTTCTCAATTCTTCTCCTCTTTTTCTCTTTCCAGTCCAAATTACTGCCATTAAGGGAAGGACGGACACGAGCCAAATGCAGCGCTTCACTTAATGTGATTTCCTCTGAGAGAAGAACGAAACAAAGGAAAGGGTGATTCACTGGAGAGAGAAAAAGACGATAAACCCCAGTTTGAAGATGTCCAGTTTGGAACTATGCTCAATACCTCATTTTGTGTGTGTGTGTGTGTGTGTGTTTCTAGAGTGTGTGTTTCTAGCGCTGTGCGATTTAGCACCATAAGTCTGTAAAACAAGGGCCCATTCATTGCATAAAGAGGATTATGTTACATTTTTGTAGAAATGTGAACATTAGACCAGTGTGCGTGTTGTCGTAATCCATATCAAACAGTGAATATTTTCTTACAGTAATAAAAGCATTGTGCTAAAACAGACCTAGCCGTCCAGTCCAATCTCAGCTATTGAAAGAACACAGAAAGTGAGAGAGTGTGTGAGGCGGCGGTTTCTCTGCCTGAGACTCCTGTCATGGCAGCTTTCAGCAGCCGTATCTGCACAATTGAGTTTGACAGCCTTGTTGAGTGTCGATGATTGGCCCTGCTCCAGGGACATGGTACAGGAAAAGCTGTGTACAACACCAAAGGCAGAGGAAGGGAGAGGGAAAGAGAGAGAGAGAGAGAAAGGCAGAGGAGGGGAGAGAGGAAGACAGAGAGAGAGGGAGAGAGAGAGAGAGAGAGAGAGAACAAGAAAGACGCCTGGCCAGATTGGGCTTCCTCATGCTGACTAACAGCAGTGATGAGAACAGCAGATAAGATGGGGAGGAGGCAAATGGCCGAAACAGAGGTGTGAGACCAGGCAGCCATCTGAGGAGGTGATGAAAGTGAGGGGTGCGAGTGTTGGTAACACGCAATGCACGCAAAAACAGACGCGCGCACGCACACATGCACGCACATTCCCATAATGCGAAATAGCACACATGTTCACACGCAGCCAGTCTTAGGAACTTCGACAATAACAAGAGTTGCGAGAAAACCAACAGCAATGGATCAGTTGCTGGCTGATGCTGTGTCCTGCTCAACTTTCGCAACGTCCACACATCTGATGTGTGTAAATAGATCTGATGACTGTCTTGGCTACAAAGGAAACATGTTTTCCAATGCAACGAAGTAGCACCACTTTTGGCGGAACAGCTGTGTGATATTAAAGGCTTCAATAATCTGAGATATGTACAGTATGGGACTTTTGACAAGAACTTGCGGACCAGTCTGGATGGAACACCACACCATTGCTGGGCAGAGTATATACACAGATTTACATCTAGGACAAAATACAGTAGCCAACCATAATGAATGTTTATTTGAGAGATGGCAGAAATCATGCACAAAAAGGAACCTGAGCTCACGACCGATCCTGGAACATGAATAATTAAAAATACGCAAAATATGGATGAGGAATGCCACATTTATTTTTAGAGTAATTGGCTTCCATTTAAACAGAAGTGTAATTATCAGCCGAGTGAGCAAACAGTCCTGTTTCATGCTTAGAGTGAAGGGCACGAGGGAGGAGAGGTGCTGCCTCTCTCATAGATCAGTCTTTAATGGAGCTGAGAGCAGTGATGGCTGAAGACAAATGACAGTGTCCAGGGTGGTGTCCCGGCGAGGTGAGGTACTCCTAAGGCTGCTTACTATAGCTGGGCTGAAGGTCCTGAGAACTCATGCTGTGGTCTAATGGCTCCCTGGACTCCTGCTGCTGACCCCTCCAGCCCTGATCATCCATTAGAGCTGAGTGAGAGAGGATCAGCTGTCCACACCGCTTAAATGTTCTCTCTTTGTCTCTTCTCTTTATTCTGAGGCAGTATTAGCACTCTCTGCTATCATTGGCTTGCCAGGAGGCCAACCCCATGGGGCTGCTCATGAAGCCTGTGATGTCCATTATCTGAGCTGTGTATGTGTGTGTGTATATATATATATATATATATATATATATATATATATATATATATATATATATATATATATATATGTATATGTATATATATATGTATATGTATATATATGTATATGTATATATATATATATATATATATATATATATATATATATATATATATATGTGTGTGTGTCTGTGTGTCTGTGTGTCTTTTTCCCTAAGCGTCCAGCAGGATGCCATAGCCATTTATCCACACACACACACACCTGCTGGGCTGCAAGACACATGTTTATCTAAGCGCTGCATCAGATGCAGAGGGACATGGATTAACAGTGGTATGTAAGCTGAACAAACAAGCAAACACACACATACAAACTCAGACATTGTTGGTGTTGGTTGGGTGTAACATAAGTCCATTAAAGTCTGCTAAAGATTCCCATATCAAAAAGCACTGATATGCCTTTTTTCTTTTTCTTTCTCCTTTTTTTGGGGGATCAGACAGACTGCGGGTGTGTGTGTGTGTGTGTGTGTGTGTGTGTGTGTGAGAAAGAGAGAGACACAATAAGCTTATGCAGTCCGCAGTAGCACGCTCCCATTCATCGTGGGACCTTAATGCGGCTAAAGACTACAGCTCCATGAAAACGGCTTTTCTCCGTGGACGCGCAAAAATTTTCCAGCGCATGTTTTACTTTGTTGAGTTTTGCGGGACGACAATGAGATCTGCTTATTTCGCTTAGGAACCAGCTCCATAGAGAGCTTCCCTAAAGCTTCTCACGCCAGTTTAAAGTGCGTCTGTGCCTCGCCTCAACCACTTACTATATATTCACTCACAAAAATTCATCTTATTAGCCTTGAGGAGATCATTAGGCAGGTATCCACTAGATCCAATAATCCCAGTCACAAATGGTTAAGGATCGGGTTAGTCAAGGGTGGACAAATCCTCAGCTCAGGCAGCCAGGACAAGCAGATGTATGGGCTATTTGTATTTTTGCAAAACAAAAACCTATGTATATAAGATATGTTTAAAGTTATTCATCACTATGATGGATAGTCTGACTTTTTTAAATCGTGCTCCAGCACATTTAGAGCTTTTACTTGCTATTTATTTACCCTTGTGAAAACATAAAGAGGTCAGAAATGTCTGGATATATTATTTCAGTCTTTCAACAAACCAAAATTATGCAAAGCAAAAAAAAAAAAAAAAATTGGTGACACCAGGTAGTCATAAAAGTCAGTAACATTTTTCCTGGTTAAAACAGATGTCTACGGAAAAATTCCTCAGGGCTGTATGCTTAGTCCATGCGCTGTAGTGTGGCTGACTGTGGCTGCTCTGCTGGCTCCCCGATAACATCGCCCACTCTCTCTAACTGCCTCCACAGAACATTAGAGGCCTCCAGCTCTTAACTGGCCATTTTTGCTTTGCCTCTGTTTACTTTTCTGTTATTATTCTCGTACTGATTATCACAATATGCAACCATATGTCTGACCTGCATTGTTTCGTCCATGCCAGTAGCAAGGACACACTGAGCTTCTTCATTTCACTAGTCTAAAATGACAAAGTCAATTTCTCCCTCGATACACTGATTCCTCACAACTTTTTCCAGCTGGCGGAAAACATATATTTTACCTAAAATAGTGTTTCTTGGAGTCTGCAAAATAAATAAATAAATAAATAACTAAATTCCTCGAACACTGAAGTTTTCCCAGGATTAACGCTGACTGCCAATATGTTAACAATCCATCGACGTGTTGGGTCCAAGCACTTCACAGTCTTACCTCGGAAAAGCACGTCAGCTCCCAGCCTCTGCTTCGCGTGAGGAAAGCACGGGCTGCAAATATATGAGTTGTATGAAACAAGCAAAAGCGTGTGCTGGCCTCATCAGCGCCAAAGCAGCCAGCGAAATTTTGCTTCCTCGTTTTTCACTCCACTGGCAAAGAGCCACAAGTTTCTTCCAAGTGCTAATGAGTCTGGAGAGAATGCGGAGGAAAGTTGTGCACTCACCAGCCCCTGATACAAGCAAAGTGCTGTTTCTCGAAGACCATTAGGAGATTTTTTTCAGTTTTCTGATTAAAGCATTTGGAAATGCAAGAAAAATGAACATCGCAAAAAAAAAAAAAAAGCTAATGAAACCATTTTGGGATTCAGGTTGGGGTTCAGGTGGTGTAATGTAATTATTACTGAAGAATCTCTAGGTGTTAGTTACGTAGATCCGAATCGGTCCAATTTATTTAGATCCAAATCTGTCATGTCAGGATTTTGTTTGTTTGTTATTGTCATGCTTTGCTTTGTTTGGTAAAGAGTGTGTAAGAAATATTACAGTGTATTACTTTCTATAAAATGAAACTAAATACAACTCCAGGCATTTTTTTTTTATGTCCTCTGGGTTATATTGGCGTCTTATTACATACAGTAGCAAGAGAGGTTTTGTGCTCTTTCCTATAGTACGTATAAGGACACTCCAGGAGCTATTGACTAACTATAAAAAAGCAGAGCAATACGAACCAACCTGGTTGTTTAAAAATACTTATTTGAAGAGTGATATTTAGGATGTTTAAGTAACTGAATTCCTAGCACTACCTACAGTACTGTACATACTCTTCAGCCTATTCTCACATGATCTACTAGTGTGCAGTCTTATAATAGAGACCAAAGCACCTGGCTTGTATTAAATTATGATGTCGCACACGTAGAACACGTACTGTAGTGTGGTACTAATGTGTCCATTGTTAAGACACTTCCATGTCTGTGATTTATATTGAGATCATTTATTCTATGTGAAGTGATCATAATGGTCACAGACTACTACTAGGAATATTATTTACCAGACATACAGTACTGCGCAAAAGTCTTGAGCTTCCCTTCATTTCTTTATATTAAATAAAATTTTATTAAGATAGATTAAATTAAAGAAATTGAAACAAACGGTTTACCATGAAAAGCTGCAAAATCCGTAAAAATCCAATACAAAAAAATCTCAGCAGCAACCTCATTTCCCCTCTCATCTGTTCCAACCAATCAGCATTCAGCACCAGCAGTATACTAATCACCTGATCATCTGTCATCATCTGCACCTGTTGTTCACTGTTCATGCCTTAAACCATAAGAGCACGGAATTAAAGTGCTAAACAAACCTTTTGACCACATGGAAAACATTTTGAAAGACCTCATATGGCATTTGCCATTAAAGTTTTAGGGTTAAAAGCCCTATATCACTTTGATGTTTTATATACGTCTGTTAAAGAAATGCAGTCAGAACATGTTAAGTGTAAAATACAGTATGTGATGGTATTTAATCATTAGAATTGTTAAATTGGATGAAATCTGCTTTCAGTAACAAAAAAAGAAGCTTTTTAAAATTAGCCAGTTCTGTCACAATAATTTTGGGAATGATGTCATGGGTACACAAATTCACAGATTGTCACATGATTGCACCAGGATGTTTAGTAGATGTCATCTAGAGACTTAATGTTGAGTTAATATGAGTTAATGTTAAGAATAAAGCTGAATTTGGAAATTTCCGGAACATCCAGAAATTTTTTAACAATAGTTCACACTGAAGTTACACTGTCACAGCCTTCGCGGGGGAAAAAAATGCTTATATTTATGTAGTGAGAAAAAGGTGTGTATAATAATAAATCTTGAATTTGGAATACTTTTGGATCTGAAAATATAGATATATCTCAGACTTCTGAAGCCTATTGTATGTTCAGTAATCTTATCACTTCTGGACAGTCATGTGAATGGACTGTCAAGTTTTAGTAAATGATGAAGGTTAATTAGATGAATACCGTCCAGCAGATTGTAATGCAAAGATCAATAAAAAGACCTGCCAAGAGCGATTCTCAGATACCAGAACTACCAAAATCTAACATACATGACTTTTGTTTCTTTATATTTATTCAAGACAATTTTTACATTAAATGCAGGATCGCCTAGATCAGGGGCAGTAGAGCAACAGCAGTTGATGGCAGGATGGCACTGTTGTCTTTGACTCTTGAAGTTCTGGATTAAACATTCAGCTCTGTTTCCTTGGTAATGACATGCCTGCATGTGCTGTTTCTCACCCCGGCTTTATTTCAATAAGAAATCATCCATTATTTAGCTGCAAGTCCTTCTGCCCCCACTCTCCCCATTCCTACATCAGGGCACCCTGCTGTTCGTCTCTTTAAGGACAAACATGGAGGAGAGGAAGAAGAAGAAACCAACCCAGCTGGCAGACGAGCTCTGTAAAGAAAGTGCAAAAAAAAAAAAATCATGCAATGGGAAAAAAAAATCTCTTCTAGAAGAAAAGAAAAATAGTGTGACCCAAATATATATTGCTTTGTACTCCAGTTCAAAGTATCCTGTCCTTTAGCATGGCAAGGAAAAAAAAATCCAGAGGAAAAACAACAATGAATAAATCATACATCAACCAAACCCCAGCCTTTTCTTGTTTAAATGCTCCTTTCCTCCATCACTTTTTAACCAAACTCTTTATGTTATTTTACGGATAAAGGTCTATTCTAGTATTCCAAAATTGTTTTTGGACTAGCCTGTTTTTCTCCAATTGGATGCTTCAAAATTTCCATATGATTTTGAGAAGGACGCACAAAATCCACTAGATAAGATAAAGGAATGTGTCATCTGAATAAAGTGCACTCCTCCTGCTTATTTCACTACCATTTACTTGATTTAATTTTGAGTCTGGTAGCTTGGTAACACTATCATTTGGCTTCAGCTGATCCAGATGCAGTGAAACGTCTTACTTTCAGCTCTGAGAGGTGAAGCGAGACTCAAGCTGCCATGAAGCCAGGTTGAACCTCCACCAAACATCAGTCTGTTTTTGAAGTGCCTGCTTTGAATGACAGTCTAAAAAAAAAAAAAAAAAAAAGCAGCAACAGCAAAACAGAGCCAAATAAACTCACAGCTTCGGAGCCAGACAACACACTAATGATGATATTCTTTGTTGCTCAAGTGCACAAGCTTAGGGTCCGGTGAGACTGAGCGACAAAGCTTTTACAGGCTGAGAGAATCATTTCCACTGAAACGTGGCGCTGGAAACTGCTGTCTTAATGATGGAATCTTTGATGTTTAAATTAGGATATCACAGCCATGGAGCTTTCCTCACAGGGGCGCACCTCCTCATGACAAGATTAGCGGCAAAACAAAGAAATTACACTGGTTTACTTCTGATAAAATTAGCTCATGGGGCTAGTCTTTGAGTGGATGAAAGATAGTGAGCCCTATAACACAAAAGAAGGTACAGCACAAAGTCAGTGGCTGTGTGCCAAGGACGTGGGTGAATTTCATGGAGTTACCAATGAAACTATTATAGCATAATTTGTTGCGCGCTTCACTGTACACAGTGGCAAAGCTACAATGCTATAGAAAGGCTACAAATGTCATTGTGGTTAATTATTTTATCTTCCTCATACATCCACATAGTATATGTTTAATACTTTAGTCTTTATTAAACCGCATGAACCAAGCATTTTTTATTTTAAAATAAAGGACATTGTGTGTACCTCCAACCACATCTCTGTGCTTTTGAACAAAACCCTTAACACTTGTCTTCGAATGCTGAGGTTGCAACTCATAATTCTGAACATCCAAGAAATAAAACTCAAAGTAAATGCCCCCCAATGCCTAATTAAATGCCCCTCCCCCCAGTTTAAAGAGTAAAAACAACAAATCAACATGGCTGTGCATAGCACCTGAGATAAACAAAATAGCACTTCTTGCATTTGATTAGTTATATTCTATATACAAGGTTATACATCAGTTAGTTCTGATTAAGTAATCTGTTTGGACAAAATGCATTCCAGGAGTGGTGATAATAGAGCATAACAGCACCATGTATAACAGCACTTCCTCTCATGTGATATTACTTATTAATACAGGTGATCTAACAGTTCCTACATTCATACATTGATACATTTAATATAACCAGAGTGGCAGGTTTCACTATCTGCATTATCTTTTTTTCATCATGAAAAAAATTCTAGTTTGAAACAGTTCCCCCAGCAGTGCAAACTACATTGTCAGTAGACATGGCAAATGTTATACATGATGCCCCCATTGCTCTGGAACAGGGTCAATTTGAACTCATCAAGACCACATAAACCTTCCGCTTTCCACCAAAGTGGTGCTGTTTAAAGCCCCACAAACAAGTGGTTTTTCTTATGGCCACATAGATGTTTAGTCCAAATCCTGTGAGCTACTATTGATTTTTTTTTTATGATGGTGATGATTGCATTCATGATTGGAGATGACTTGAGCACTCTCTGGGAAGTTGATGGCTCAAAACGTTTCTTCCCGGTTTTGTTAAATGGGCAGTTCTTAAGCCAGTTTTGGCAATTTCAACATTTCCATCTCAGTTGTAAGTTTTCTTTTCATAAAAGTGAAGTCAAATGAACAAACTAACAAGGTTGTTTGATACTAGTTTCATCCTTAATAATTAAATTTTTATTGTCATACCAAATGTACTACACAGCATATTTAACGTTAATCAGAATGAATTCAATTCAATTGAATTTAATTTTGTATAGCGCTTTTAACAATTTTCATCGTCGCAAAGCAGCTTTACACAATCAAAAGAATTATTTAAGTTTGTATGAAATGTGAATATGCATTAATCAAAAAATGGTCAGATAGTCCCTGATGAGCAAGCCGAGGGCGACAGTGGCGAGGAAAAACTCCCTGAGATGGCAGTAGGAATAAACCTTGCGAGGAACCGGACTCAACATCCTCATTTGGGTGAAACAGAAATCAGGAATTATCTGCATTCATACTGTGTGTTGGGTGGCAGGCAGTTTGTATTAATTTGTAATAGTTGTTAATTGATGTTAATATGGAGTCCAGGTAGTTATTGGAGGCTCAGGTAGACTAGTAGGAAATTCCAGTCCGAGCGACTGTAGCCAAGTCCGCAGAGAAACGGCCGTCAACATCATGCGAGGCCAGAATATGAATATGAATATTTGCCGAACCATCACACCTTACAGTCACATTACTACTGGAAGCTACCTCTGAATTTGAATGACATATTATTTATAGAACCTGTTTTTATCTCTCTTTATGTCGTGTTGCAAAAAGATTTATCCGGGTTTCTTAACATGAAGATGCAACATTTTAGTTAAAAAAAAATCTTTAGAGGATAACATCTTTATTGAGGTTAGTTGTCTGCAGAACCTGAATCTGTCTAAGGTGCTTTTAGAAGTATAGAAGGTATAGTGTCAGTCATGACATGAATGATTGCATTAATGCATAGCAGTAGAGAGCACGAATGGAGAGTGAAGAGTTCAGGCTCAACTGTACTAAAGAGCCTCTTCATCAGTAATACAACTCAATTCTGTCTTTCTTTCTCTCTCATTTTCTAGCTCTTGCATTATACAAGCAGACCAGCAGATCAGCTCCCTTGAACTGCCTATAAAGGCTCTCCAGAGTTCATTCCTATTCCCAGGTATCTTCCTGGGCAGTTAAGTAGACCCTGGCTAGGATGCAGGGACTCTTTAAAACTGTGACTCTGGCTTTTAACCATCCGCACTGGGAGCTATTAGCCTCGGTAATCCTTAGCCAGCCGTCAGTCGAGCCATGACTCTCTGCAGGTGGACGCAGATGGGGAAGTCGGGGAGGTGGTGAGATCAAGCTGCCATTGGACCTTGAGTTCACTAATGGATTTGCCACAGGAGCTGTTTTATAGGGATTTTTCCTAGTCAGGATTAGCAAACATGTTAGCCCTTTGAGCTTGACTTTTAAAGTAGGCACTGTCTCTTCAGTGTCTTACCAAAAACAGAGTGAGGTCTGAGTGTTTAATGTTTAAAGTTCTTAAATCTTTCATGACTTCCAGTAGAGACTTCATCTTCACCATTGCTGAAAGGCCTGAAATACTGATAGATACCATGACTGACTTCACAGTTTCAGCTCTTTCAACCTCTTTATGACTTCTTGAAACCCTGTTTGTATGACAATATCATAAAAAAAAAATATATATATATATATATTTCTTATGAACATGAAAGTTTGCAGAACCACCCACGGATTACATCATGTACATTATGGGTATGGTGCTTACAGCTTACAGCTTGATAGTACGGGGTTTGATCCTGATCTTTAGGTAATACAAATTTGTGCACAGTCCTAGCTTCCTCCTTCATCTCAAAGACACTCAGCTCTTCTTCCCTTTAAATCCCATTCCATTTTTTTTACTGTTGTATCCCAATGCATGGACTGTTTAGGTTAATACCCAGATGGTTATCAATTTTCTTCAGTTAAATGAAAATACACCACTTCAGATTCTCTTTGGCGTATCAAAATCTACTCAGAATCTATTGAATTACTTAAGAGTAGTCTACTGGCCGAAGGTGTTCGTTGTTTCACTGGTCTGTGCTCTTATATTCAACCAAAAATTCAAACTCATGATTCAAAAACTGTGAAGTTTTTTTTTTTTTTTTTTTTTTTAATGTATCAACTTCTTTATCAACAATCAAGTTCTTTTCAGGACTTCAGAGGAGTTTATCTTTTCAGAAAATTATATTAATACTATATTTCTTTTAGAACTTTCTTTTGAACACACATTGCTAATTACAGACAGCACTTGGATCAACGTCTGTTGGTTTACTCGTCAATGAACCACCCAAAACATGCTGCCAACTGCTTGCATCACAAAATATATTCTATGTTACAAAACAAAAACTATTTCCATGCATATTCCATAATTAGTGCCACTATTATTACTATAGTAACTATTATCAGAATACCAGAATAAGACAACTAGAGTGGATGCAAATGCAATTTTTTTAATAAAGAAAAAAATAAAGTTCCACATATAAATTTCTTACAAACCTTACTTGAAATGACTTGATGTTTTTTATGCAAGCATTTGTGTACTGTATATCAATACCAGCGATTCAAAACTCACATAATGTTAACAATGAAGTTGAGTCGATATTGGCCCAAGAAACGATCTTCTTCCATGTCCAGCAAGTCCAGTTGCAGCCAAATGTTACTAAATAGTTTGATGACTTATTGCATCAGATTAGTTTGTCTTGTCTTGGCGTTGTCACTCTTGGCCTTCCAGACTTAGGATGAGCATCAGTGGAATTAGATGTTTGGAATCTGTTCCAAAGCCTGAAAATGCGATTCCTGGCAAAATCAAACCATATAGACCGAAATATCTGCTTGGTTGCACAAACTTGAAGCATTCCATGATATTGTGAAGACAAAATGCACAATCAGAGTTTTTCCTTACTTTTGATACCAAGGCATGTTAACTAGACATAATCACACAGCAAATTTCATGCATGTGCACAGCGCTCCTTAAGAAGATTAATGTTAATAAAGAAGATTAATGTCTAACAGCTATGATGGGGGGCAGAGAGGGATGTTATTAGCAAGTGGCCTGGCATTATGAACATCAAACAAAATGAAATGAGGGTGCCAGTCTTAAGTATTGTGGTAAATCAGGTTGGTACTGTAAGTGACATTGTTGATTTATTTGATTATGAATTTCTATGTATCTTTGGTTCAACCTTTTGAAAAAATTTTTTAGAGCCAGCGATACCCGTCACCTGGAACAATGGTGTCTCCCCTGATGCCTGTCAGTTTGTTCAAGGCATAGGTCTATTGTTTCCCCATACTGTACCTGCTTAATCCTGTGCATATTCGGGCCACTGGAGAAACTGAGACCTCTCACTCTTTTTGGTGACAAAAATATTCAATCAATCCTTTCAGGTTAAAGATGATAGGCTGAAGTGAGATGAACTGTAACCCTTTTTTCCCCATGAAGCTAAAAGATATAGAGGATATAAACAGAGTGCTTCTATCACTTACTGTGTTTTCAAGGCTGCCAAAAACAGTCCATGTACTGTACTTCACTTGTTGTTAATGGCCCAGACCAATGAGCTTAAAAAGCTCAATGGGCAAAGAATGAACTCATCTCTTGGCATATCTTGCAAATGCAAAAAAAGAGTCTTGTTATTTTTAGACCTTGGGCAAAAAGTGAATGTTGACTGGAATTGGATATAGAATAATGCCCATCTGGTCTGATGAGGTTAACACAGCTGTCTTGAGACACTTCATGGCCTTATAACTGTAGTATAGTATGAATGCAGATCAATTCCTGCTTTCTGTTTCACCCAAATGTGGATGGGTTCTCTGTTGAGTGCAGTTCCTCTCAAGGTTTCTCCCTACTGCCATCTCAGGGAGTTTTTCCTTGCCACTGTCGCCCTCGGCTTGCTCATCAGGGACTATCTGACCATTTTTATTCATACACATTTACATTTCCTACAAACTTAAATAATTATTTTGATTGTGTAAAGCTGCTTTGCGACAATGTCAATAAGTTAAAATCGCTATACAAATAAAATTGAATCGAATTGAATTATGACCTGTTAATGTAGGTGGAAGTGGAAGGGTACTTAGCTCCCTAAACCAAGTGCCATCATACTTTGAGAGCCAATTTGACTGCTAACAGCTCATAAGTCATAGTTTCTCTTTGTTATGGACATATAATAATAATAATAATAATAATAATAATAATAATAATAATAATAATATGAACAATTGGGTTTGTTGCCAAATTGTTGGGACAGAATGGTGAAATAGATAGAAGTCAGAATTTACAGTATAGAAGGATAGAAGATGTCATGAAAACCTCCTTCCATTATTTTGGACCTTTTTAAGCAGGGAAGTTAAGGAGTGTGCAATGCAACTAAAACCTAGCATGAAACCATGATAAAGCTGAGGAACTTTTGTAGGTCAATTTCATTGTTTTGGTGAAGACCTTGCTTTGGTCCGTGGTGACTCCCTGTGTACTGATGAAAGGAGAAAATTCACTTTTTCACACTAGACGTAGAACTGGTTCCGTAGCTAGAGCCCTTGTCTTACATGGTGAATGGGGGTATTGTACGAAGAGGTGTAGATTAGTATATTATCAATATTAGCTATTACAAACTGGTTCAGCTTGTCCCTAAGGATGTTGTCAATCAAGCATTAAAACATTAAAACAAGCATAAAAAGCATCAAATTGTAGGTCAGTGTAAATGTTTGCTCCCCTGTTTCCTTTCTCTCTGGGGAATGGTCAAAAACTTGCTGAAACTGCTTAATGGAAGGGTTTAATTTTCTGCCAGATGAGTACAGCATCAGTACAATGCAGTCAGCAAATTATCATTTATCTATATAACATGTTACTCAAAGGATTACCACATTCTTTCAATTTGATAATACTTTCTTACACATCTGCCTCAATTGTTTTAAATGTTTAAAAAAAAATCTTCACCTAAGAGCTATCAGCCATATTAATGTGAGGTTTTTAAGATGCAAATGAACAAAACTCATAACTCTGACCAGGATAAAGCTGTTGATGGGGTTTTAATGAAACTCTGGTTGCTGGAGCTGATAGTTAAATGTGAACAAAGAAGAAAGCTGTTTGGACAGAATATATCACAAGAACCATTAATTTGTTTTAAAAGCCTCTGTGTTGGCTACTGCCATTTGTTCCCTCACTCTTCCTCCATTTGCCATTTTGTACCATCATTCATATTGTCCTTCATAACATATACTTGTCTAGACATGAGCTGAAACAGTAACGTGCCAGACACCAGTGAATCTCATTCCTAGATTAAATTGCTTTCATCTTACATCTCTAAATCTCTTCTGAACTCAGGATTTTAACTGGCAAGCATTACTTCACCTGCCTGAGTGTTTGTTCTTTGTCCCTGTATAATGTATCCACGTTCAAATATTGAAAGATATAATAGAGAATACAAAATATTATTCGTACTGTATAGGTCACATGACCATAACGTGCAGTCTGTAAAGAGGCTTGCATGACAGTTTTAGATTGGACTAATATCCCAGAATTATATCCCAAAAAAATTACATTAGCCACCTGAATATGCAAAATGAATTTAGCCCAGATAGGTTTTTATAGGTCCCACATTTTACTTTAGCAAGTTAACACAGGTCTCAGAGGTCTGCTACTGTATGTGTGTTAGTAAGCCTAGGATAATGCAAATTTTGCACACACCCTGGTGTCTTTATGTCACTCTCCCCTCTGAAGACGCTGGTTTAGTTTTTTTACTGATGAGCCACACCCACCTGGGACCTACTAAATACAATTTCAACATCTTAACTACTGAGCTCTTCCCATCCTTTATATAGTAGGTCACATATATATTTATATACTTGGATAATGAAATTGAAACTCCTGCTTTTAGACAACAATAATTTATTAGTATGGTGTAGAGCTTCTTTTGCAACCAATACAGCATCAATTCATCCTGGGAATGACAGATACAGTGTCCTGCACAGGGATTTTGAGTGATTCTTCTTGCAGAATAGTAGCCAGGTCACTACGTGATACTGGAGGAAAAACATTTCCTGACTCGCTCCTCCAAAACACACCAAAATGTCTCAATAATATTTAGATCTGGTGACTGTGCAGGCCATGGGAGATGTTCAACTTTACTTTCATGTTCATCAAACCACTCTGTCACCAGTCTTGCTGTGTGTATTGGTGTATTATCATCCTGATACACGGCACCGCCTTCAGGATACAATGTTTGAACCATTGGGTGCACATGGTCCTCCAGAATTTTTCGGTAGTCCTTGGCAGTGACGCGCTCATCTAGCACAAGTATTGGGCCTACGGAATGACGTGATATTGCAGCCCAAACCATGACTGATCCACCCCCATGCTTCACTCTGGGCATGCAACAGTCTGGGTGGTACGCTTCTTTGGGGCTTCTCCACACCGTGACTCTCCCAGATGTGGGAAAGACAGTGATGGTGGACTCACCAGAGAACAATACATGTTTCACATTGTCCACAGCCCAAGATTTTTGCTGCTGGCACCATTGAATCCGACGTTTGGAATTGGCACAAGTGACTGAAGGTTGGGCTATAGCAGCCCGGCCATGTACATTAACCTTCTGGAGCTCCTGATGAACAGTTTTGAAGGAAACAGGAGAGTTGAGGTGCACATTTAATTCTGCAGTTTGTTGGACAGCTGTGGTTTTATGTTTTTTGGATACAATCTAGGTTACCACCCGGACATCCCCTTCCCCTTTGCATCCACAGTTACTCCTGATGGATGTGGTTCGTCCTTCTTGGTGGTATGCTGACATTACGGCTCTGGATACATCACAAAGACTTGCTATCTTGGTCAAAGATGCGCCAGCGAGACACACACCAACAAATTGTCCTCTTTTGAACTCTGATATGCAGAGGTGGAAAGTAATGAATTACATTTACTCGCGTTACTGTAATTGAGTAGTTTTTTGTGTACTTCAACTTTTTAAAGTAGTTTTTAAAATCTGTAATTTTACTTTTACTTAAGTATGTTTTGTTTGAAGTATTGTAATTCGCTACGTTTTAAATCATATTCGCTACTGAGTAAAACAAATGAATGAAAATGCAAAAATAATTAAAAAATATTATGCTTTGTATAAATGCTTGGTTGCGCTCGCGTGTGTGTATCTTGTCCTGGTCGCGGCCGCTCCAGACTCCACTCCAGGTTTTCTGACTGTCCCCACATCGGCATCTACCTGACCTTCCACATGGTCGCTTCCGCCCTAAGAGTGACGTCATCAACCAGCTCAGCCATATATAAACCGGAAAGAGACGCTCTTTCACTGAAGTAACAGTACTTTTACTTGAGTAAAAAATTTTAGTACTCTTTCCACTTCTGCTGATGTGTCACCCATAATGTTGTGTGCATTGCATATATATATAAAAAAAAATATATATATATATATATATATATATTTATATATATATATATATACACACACACACACACACACACACACACACACACACACACACACACACACACACACGTGGACAAAATTGTTGGTACCCTTTGGTCAATGAAAGAAAAATGGTCACAGAAATAACTTTAATCTGACAAAAGTAATAATAAATAAGAATTCTATGAATGTTAACCAATGAAAGTCAGACATTGCTTTTCAACCATGCTTCAACAGAATTATTTAAAAAAATGAACTCATGGAACAGGCCTGGACAAAAATGATGGTACCCCTAGAAAATACTGAAAATAATGTGACCAAAGGGACATGTTAATTCAAGGTGTGTCCACTAATTAGCATCATAGGTGTCTACAATCTTGTAATCAGTCAGGGGGCCTATATATAGAACTCCAGGTAGTCACTGTGTTGTTTGGTGACATGGTATGTACCACACTCAACATGGACCAGAGGAAGCGAAGGAAAGAGTTGTCTCAGGAGATTCGAAAGAAAATTATAGACAAGCATGTTAAAGGTAAAGGCTATAAGACCATTTCCAAGCAGCTAGATGTTCCTGTGACTACAGTTGCACATATTATTCAGAAATTTAAGATCCATGGGACTGTAGCCAACCTCCCTGGACGTGGCCGCAGGAGAAAAATTGATGACAAATCAAAGAGACGGATAATCCGAATGGTAACAAAAGAGCCCAGAAAGACTTCTAAAGAGATCCAAGGTGAACTTCATGCTCAAGGAACATCAGTGTCAGATCGCACCATCCGTCGTTGTTTGAGCCAAAGTGGACTACATGGGAGATGACCAAGGAGGACACCATTGTTGAAAACAAATCATAAAAAAGCCAGACTGGAATATGCCAAACTACATGTTGACAAGCCACAAAGCTTCTGGGAGAATGTCCTATGGACAGATGAGACAAAAATTGAACTTTTTGCCAAGGCACATCAGCTCTATGTTCACAGACGGAAAAATGAAGCATATCAAGAAGAGAACACTGTCCCTACTGTGAAACATGGAGGAGGCTCTGTTATGTTCTGGGGCTGCTTTGCTGCATCTGGCACAGGGTGTCTTGAATCTGTGCAGGGTACAATGAAATCTCAAGACTATCAAGGGATTCTAGAGAGAAATGTGCTGGCCAGTGTCAGAAAGCTGGGTCTCAGTCGCAGGTCATGGGTCTTGCAACAGGAGAATGGCTAAGAAGAAAACATTGGACTATTCTAAAGTGGCCTTCTATGAGCCCTGACCTCAATCCTATTGAGCATCTTTGGAAGGAGCAGAAACATGCTGTCTGGAAAAGGAAACAACTGGAGCAGCTTGCTCATGAGGAGTAGGCCAAAATACCTGCAGAGAGGTGCAGAAGTCTCATTGACAGTTACAGGAATCGTTTGATTGCAGTGATTGCCTCAAAAGGTTGTGCAACAAACTATTAAGTTAGGGGTACCATCATTTTTGTCCAGGCCTGTTCCATGAGTTCATTTAAAAAATAAAAAATAAATTTGTTGAAGCATGGTTGAAAAGCAATGTCTGACTTTCATTGGTTAACATTCATAGAATTCTTCTTTATTATTACTTTTGTCAGATTAAAGTTATTTCTGTGACCATTGTGAGTTTTTCTTTCATTGACCGAAGGGTACCAACAATTTTGTCCACGTGTGTATATTAAAACAGGTGATGTAGTGGTTAGCACTGTTGTCTTGCACCTCCAGGGTCCGGATTCAATTCCCGGTCGGGGTTGATTCCCATCTCTGTGTGTGTGGAGTTTGCAAGTTCTCTGTGCTTGGTGGGTTTCCTCTGGGTACTCCGGTTTCCTCCCACCATCCAAAGACATGCAGACTAATTAAAAAAAATGATTAACAAAGATTAACTTTCCCAAATTGACCGTAGTGTGTGTGTGTGTGTGTGTGTGTGTGTGTGTGTGTGTGTGTGTGTGTGTGTGTGTGTGTGTGTGTGTGTGTGTGTGTGCGCATGCCCTGCAATATATTGTCCAGGGTGTAGCCCACCTCAGGGCCCAAGTCTTCTGGGATTGACTCCAGGCCCCCCGCAGCCCTGAATACAGGATAAAGCGGTATAGATGATGAGTGAGTGAGTGAGTGGTAGGTTTTTATTTTATTTTATTTATTTATTTATTTTTACAAGATGTTAAATGAAAGAAGCAAGAATCATTTAAGAATATATAGTTTTTATTATATAAATAAAATGATATCACATGATGTTTAAACAACAAAGAAGTAATCATGTAAATCAGGTCAAACGTTCAATTTCCTCAAGCTTGCAATTTGTTTCAGCTGATTCAAATTGATTCACATGATTCACCTAGGGGCCTTCAAAATATGGTTTGTTCACAACTCATCCATTTCTCTGGCCTATTAAATGAGCAGCAGCATCTCCAGTAACACAGTATTATCCCTGTGCCAAAGCCTGCCTCTTAAATCTTCCTTCCAGTACTGTACATATTTGCACAACTCAGTTGTTTCTGAGCATTGCTTACAAGAATAAATATAGAAATAATTCCTCAGTTGTACTGTACTGACAGTTTTTTTAATGCTTCCCCTCACTTCCATAAACAAAATAAACTCATTTTCATGATGTAACAAGCATAGATCACAGTGTAATAATAGCATAATCAAGCTGTCACTCACACATTGTATGTGGTCAGTCATCAGTACTGTTTGCCAGTGAAGAGCTTTGTATAGACAGCTGAGTTGTGTGTAGTCTTTGGTGCAAATGGTTCTGTTTGGAGTAATTGCTCATGTAATGCACAGGTGGGTGGCACAGTAGTGCATATGGTAGCATTACCTCCTCACAGCTTTAGGGTTACTGTTTCTATTCTCAGCTTCGGTTACTATCTGTCGGGAGTTCTTCTCATGTCTATGTGGTTATCCAGTGGGCTCTCTGGTTTCCTCTCACCTCCTAAAAACATGCCACAGGCCAATTGCCCCAATTATGAATGTACTGTAAGTGTGCAAAGTGGCCTGTAACAGACTGATTTCCCATCCAATGTGTAGTGAACTATTCTTTCTTGAATAAGCTCCTAATGACTAAATAACTGATGAACATGCAGTGAACACTCCTATAATTTTTGCTGGATCTTTGTCTGAAGTAGCATTTATCCATGCACTGCATTAAGCACACCTGATTTAATTGATTCGATAATTGATTATCTACTAAGACAGTAATTCAGCTCACTGGCCTCTCTTGCTCCCCAATCCACAAATCTGTGGCCAAGTCATGCTGAAAAGCATTCTAACCTGGTAAGATGTACCACGTCAGAATCAGAAGGCGTCTTTCCCCATTTCAAGTAGGTAGTAAGGGAAGAAAGTGCACTAGAAAATGAATAAACAATGTTTTAAGATTATCCTGGCTGTCCCGGCATACCATTTTAGTTGTGTAATCCAAACCCAGTCCTACAGCGAAATTCAAAACATCATATGTAACTGGTGCAACAAATTATTAAGAACTTAATCATCTAAACTTAAATGGACACTACACAAATGTTAAAATGAGTTGTGATCGCAGATAAGGAAAACTACACCAAATGCTAAAATCAAATTCAAATTCAAATTTTATTTGTCATACACAGTACGATATGCAGTGAAATGCTTATACGACCGCCCGTGACCTTAAAAAGTTTACAAGAAAAGAGGAAATAAATAGTGAAATAAAAGTAAAAATAAAAATAATAGTCAGTTTGAGACCTTAAAACAATTGACAAGAAATAAGGAAATAAATAGTGAAATAGAATAAAAAATAGAATGAAAACAGAGTAAGTTAAGTTATAAAACAAGATGCAGATACAGAATTTTCAAAAATATATAGGAAATATAAAAATATAAAATATAAAACTTAGAAAAACTTATGTCTGTACAATATTGCAAAATACTTCTAAAACTTAAGTCAAATACTACAAATATTGCAGTAATTTTAATGGAAATGAGAATAGAGAAAATGTGAAAAAATGCAGTGATCCATGTTGAAAAATATGTGATCACTAAATCCAACTGTTTCTTAAAAAAAAAAAAAAAACAAGGAAATACCTGTCTATCATCTGACTGTTTCTATTTTGTACAGAATCCACCATGAAAACAAGAGAAAATGTGATGAAAACATCGCTTGTGGAGATCCACACAGTGAGGTTTGTATATTCTGGTGGTACATTGCAACAGGTAGCTACTACTACTTCTACTGTCTGCTGCCAGAAACCATTCTGTGTTTGCTTTTGCTGTTTTTCCTGTTCCTAACAACCAGCGGTTTACACCATGTTTGTTTTGCTTGGGTTTTGCCCTTACCACTTAAAAAGAAAATAATGATAAAACATGTTGATTTCTTCTACATTTGCTCAAAGGCTGAGAAAATCCTGGGAACTCTTAGTAAGTAATAGCTAAAAGTTGATGATTTGGAAAATCTGGGCTATAACTCTGTATTGTTCCTCAGGATTAACAGAACATCTGGCCTCAGCCTGTTAAAATTGATTGTTATGTGAGAACTTCACCTACTGTTCCGTTTTTTTGTGGGACTTTTTTCCTTCTCTCTCTCTCTCTCTCTCTCTCTCTCTCTCTCCGAGTTCCTCAATCAGAGTTACAAATTAAACAGTGAGTGCGGTGCTTTCACTCGGGCAAATACACAAGAATACATTTCGAATGGTGTCTTACATTATCTGAAAAGTTTCACTCACCCTGAAGTGATGTTTACTGATTTGCCTGGCGCGATCCCAAAAGCGAACCGACGAAAGATGATCTGAGAGGATAGATAATGAAAGACAATGCTGATAAATGACAACAAACAAGGACGGCGGCCCGCTGGGACAGGCCGCTCGAATCCAAACTTGTGGCGGGGGGTGTCATCTGCTCTCTGTTAATAAAAATCTAATTAATCACACTTTCAAAGGAGAGTGGACTGTCCTCTATACTTCTTTATTAATTTAACCAGCGAGCCACCGAGCTGCTCTGATTTGAATAACAATGACAACAAACAAGTGTGTGTGTTTAGTTTGGGTTTGCTCGCTTCCTGCTATTGTTCTCGTAAACAGGTAAGGACAGTGTTCAGGGATTCACATCTGTGTAAATGTGTGTGTGTGTGTGTGTGTGTGTGGAGAGAGATGACAGCTAGGCTTCTCTTCCTTTAGAACCGGGCTTTAATCATGTCCAGCACCACCCCCTCATTAACACCAAATTACATGCAAATTTTGACAAATAAATGAGTTTTAAGTGCTTGACAACCTGTCAGCCTCGGAATATAGAGCCATCTTGACGGCTAGATAAACAATCAACAATAATCACTCTATGCAAATTTGATATTTCCTACACAATTATCAACCCCCAAAAAAAAAAAAAAAACCTAAAAATAACTGGACAAAGGCAGCTGGCATTTGTTGAGCTTCTGAGCAGATAAGAATGCAAATGGAAATTTCTTTAGGATGTAATTGATTCAAACGCTGTTCGCCCTGCCGTCTTTTTTTTTTTGTTTCGTTTTTTGTGTTCCTCTTTTCCTTTTCACTCATTTCTTTTCCCTTCCACCTTCTCTCTCTCTTGCACTTTCTTCCTCTCTTTATCTCAACACCTTCAATACATTTAGATAATGGGCAACACAGACGAGTGAATAAGTGAGCAAAGCGGAAAAAAGACGAAGAGACAAAAAGAACTCTCGTTTTATCTTTTGGGCCGCCGAGCGAGAGAAGAGAAAACAATAAGTGCTTGTTAACTGAAGCTGTGAAGCGGATGGATCAGAGAAACTGGTTGACATTGCCTGTGATCTCGTTGAACTCTTCAGAGCTCTGGTCAAACACATGAAATACACACCATTCAATTTTCTTTTTTTTTTTCTTAAGAACAATCCAGCAACTATAGAAGATTTAACAGAATTAAAGAAAAAAGGATGGAGTTTAAGAAGAACTTTGACTTCTTCACCAATGTTCACGGTATGTGCTGCTTCTCGTCGTCCTATCGATTCGCCAAGCTGAAAAAAAAAATTCAATTCAATTTATAACAAATCCAGTGAAAGATTACTAAGTGCTGCTAAGCTTAACCGTATCCTTGATAACTTTCCTTTGAACTACTTTACTTGAATTTCTTTGAGTTACAAAAGAAGTTTATTCTTGCACAAGGACTAACTTTGCAATCTGCAATTTATGAACTATTTCATTTCCTCAGCCATTTCATTATCTCCTTCTATCCATCACTCCTCCATATGACTTTTTCTATCATCCAATCACCTTTACATGAACCTGCAACAAGCTTACAGTCATGTTCCAAAGTTAGTAGCCCACATTTAATTCATGTGTTTTTGTTTGAAAACATAATAAAAATCATCTGATTGTAATGGGTCTCAGTATTAGACAAACCTTAGATGAACAATAACATATACAGTAACTGCTTTCACCGTAACATTATTTATTTCACAAAAATGAAAAAACGTTGACAATACTAAGTACCCTCATGATTTAACAGCTTGATGAAACACCTTTAATCAATAACTTGCTACATGATTTTTATCTTTCACATCATTGTGGAGGAATTTTGGCCCATTCTTCTTCACAACATTGCTTCAATTCATTGGGGTTTTTGGGCATTTGTTTATGCACAGTTTCTTTGTGGTGCTGCCGCAGCATTTCAGTTGGGTTGAGGACTGGACTTTGATTAGGCCATTCCAAAACATTCATTTTTTTATTTTTCAGGCTTTCTGATGTAGATTTACTGAAGTTTTTCAGATCCTTGTCCTGTTGCATGACTCAACTTCAACCAAGCTTTAACTGTTGGACAAATCCCCTCACCTCTGCCTCTAGAATACTCTGCTCTACAGAGGAGTTCATGTTTGACTCAATCACCACCCCTCCACCACTGTGCTTCATAGTGGGCATGAGGTATTTCTGCTGAAATGCTGTTTGGTTTTCCCCAAATATGGTACTTTATATTAAGGCCAAACAACTCCACTTTGGTCCATAGAACATTGTTCCAGAATTCTTGTGGTTTGTTCAGATGCAGTTTTGCAAACCTCAGTCATGCTTCCATGTTTTTTTTTTAGACAAAAGAGGCATTCTCCTGGCAGCCCTTACAAACAAACCAACCTTGTTCAGTCTTCTTTTAATTGTGCTGTCATGGACTTTAACATTTAACTTGCTCAGTGAGCCCTATTACAGATGCATCTTAGACAGGCACATTGCTAAACATATAATTTAACCTAAAGTTATTTCTAAATCAAAAGCACAATGTCTTTACAGGAAATTACACAAAGTAAAATAATAAAATAACAATGATCTATTAACTCATTAACTTAAAGCAGGTGCAACAGTGGCATCATGGTTAGCACTGTGGCCTTGAAGCTCCAGGGTAAAAGGCTCGAGTCCCACATTTGGGTCTATGTGAGTGAAGCTTGCATATTATCCCAGTGCTTGGTCGGTATCCTCCCCCAGTCAAAAAACATGAAGGTTAGGCTGATTGGTGTTTCCAGATTGCCTTTTTTTCGGGTGTGTGTGCTTGTCTTCCCTATCCCATCCAGGGTGCACCCCTCCTCATGCCCCAAGTTCTCTGGGAGAGACTCCAGGTCTCCCACAATCCTGTATCAAATAAGCTTGTATACATAAGGAATGATTAAGTTATCGAATCATCAACTCAAAACAGTAATGTCAACTTACACGTCCAGGGTTGGAGGCTGTTTTTGTCTGTCAGCCAATCACATCACTTCTATCTGTCACATGATCAGTGAAGTGAAGATACTTCCTGTCCAAGACTGCATCTGCTGTGAGTGGGCTGAATGTGTTCAAAGGGTTTTTAAAGAATGTTCAAACCAAGAAAAGGACATTTACACACGCTTACTGTTATTACACTTTACTGCAGGCATCCCACTCCAGTATTAATAAATGACATGTATGTGTCGCTTAACTTGCGCAATACATTTTGTGAAATAGGACATTATGCAATTTGAATGTTGTTCAAATACTGTTACAAAAGTTACAATTTGCACGAGCATATGCTGTGTGTGTGGGAAGCTGTTGCATTAACTTTGACTGCTTCTGTCCACTATATTTGTAATGTTATAAACCATAGGGGATGACTGACAGACATGTGGTCAGTCAATGCATAAACAGACATTAAATGGTGCATGTGAAACTGAAACTGACGAACCAAAGTGACATTATAATAGGTTATATGAGTTATAATGTTTCTGATGAACATCAACAATCTATGTATTTAAGGAGGTTTTGTATGAACCCAAACCCAAACCCCTATACAAAATCACAAAGAATTTAGAGTTTGCTCTAAATTGCTTTCTTTTTAGTTAACCTCAACCAACATATTATTGATACAGAATTACACACTTAAGTAACCATAAACACAGCTGCAGGATTTATCCATTCTTACCAAACTGTGGGAGGTAGATTTATAGCTTTTTGAAAAATCACACAAAATTCCCACTTATATAGCCCAAAAAACAATGACATAATATTTTGCTATTTTGTTTTCTTAGCCTCCTTGTGACCCAAAGAAGAATTCATGTGTGAATGGGAAATACTCAAAAAAAACTTTTTTTTTTCATAATTTGCAAAATTGGAATAGGCTGTCCAGGAAATCAAGCAGGTCTCTAATTAACTATCAGGTCTCTAAGTAAATTTCCTGGTGTCAATATTGATGTAACTCTCAACTTGTGTAATTAGCACTGAGTTTAACTATAATACTTTGCAAGAAGAAGAAGAACTGGCCCTTCCGAAGATTAATGATGCATAAAAATGAATAATCACATAAAAGTATTTCAAAGAACCCAAAACAAACGTCATTCAGGACACAAAATGACCGGCATAAAAACGAGTGAAGTTTTAAGCTTCTTTGCTTCCTGCCTGCTGTTGTGCATCCACCCATTCACTCCCCATCTCTGCTTTTTATCCAACGCTCACAGCACTAGAGCTCGCTCCATAATGCCACGCTGGGCTGGAATGGCTTCTTAAACGCAGGAGACTAAAAGATCATTGCATCAGCAGCCTGCTGCACCTAAAGGCCCATGCATAAACATGCAAGACCTCGTAAATGGCTGAGGATTCAAAACAGGCCACTCAGGGTGAGCGCAGGTGAAGAGAGACAGGCTAAAGTGTGGCAGATGAGAGGTATTATCAATCATGGGCCGCTCTATTAATTTCATCAAGGCCTAGACGCCTGCTGACATTCAGTGACATGCCACAAGCTGGCCGGCGTCCCTGAGCTTCGAGACGTCGCTGCTCGCTTTTGAAATGCAAATGGCACCGTAACCTTAAACAGAGCGTCGAATTATCTCTCCCGCCTTCAAGTCGAGTGCTCGCTCCTCTACGGTGCTCCCCCCCTCCTTCTATCCACTTCTCCGTCAGTCTCACCCCTTAAGGAGAACACCTTAAGAAGAGACAGATAAAGGGGAGACGAGATGGAAGCGGGGAAGTACGACAGGAGAGGAGGAGAGAGGAGGACAGAAGTCATCCCCTCAAGCAGTGCTGACTTCTCTGATGAGCTGATGAGTGTGTGTGTCTGTGTGTGCGTGTGTCTGTGTGTGTGTGTGTGTGTGTGTGCATGTGATGATGCCTGTAATAAAGACATCTCAAGGACATGTCCACACACTTTAGGTGTCCTACCACTCATGCCATTGTTCATTTTTTTTTAGACCTACAAAGGTGACTCTGAGGGACACAGAAACGTCCGGGGGGTGTCGGGCCGGCTTGGTCAATCTTTGACGAGACTCACAATCTTTGACATGTACACACACACACACAAGTAAAACAATGTTTTGAAACATCAGCAAGGTCTGCTTAAGACAGAGCTGAAAACTTCTACAGACCAATACGTTCAGAAATTTACAACTTTGTGGTGCAACTTGCATGTACTGTATACATACATGCATAAGCCTACTCAAAAAATAATTTATAATAATTAGCACTGCAGTTTGAGACAAATTCATATTTTTGCTTCAACATTCTTGTGTTAAGGTAGTCAGTAGTAGCTTATATACTGAAAGGACCATCAAATGTCTCTTCGTAAGTTACAATAATCACACATACATTGGATCGTTTCCCCAAATTCTCCAAAGTACAGATAATTGTTCTTCCATTTCTGGATGAAAAAAAGATTTAGATCATTGCAAGTTGCCACCTTTTGGGAACTTTTCACACTTCACATGATTGCTTCGTTCTGTGCCTGGGTACAATTATTTCCCATCCTCTCTCCACCACAAGACAGCTTTCACAATAGGAATATTGTTCTGTACCAGAGTATATTTACAGCAGAAATGCATCTAGTATGCAAACCACTACTACCCACAAAAAAAAGAGGAAGACTCTCACTTTTTAAACTATGCCTAATATTATTGATATTTTGGTGAAGAATCAAGAATGACCCTCTTGTGTTATGACCCTACAGGTCAACTGAAAAAAAAATGACCCTAGAGTTATGGCTGTGCAGTTAAGAGGATGAGATCATTGCTGATTTCTCTCATACAGGTATGCCGATATTGGAGGAGACAACTGGAACTTTGGCCGAGCACGTTGTACCATGCTCAAGGACTACCTAAGTTTGGATTCATGCTTGGATTCATTACGTACAAGCACCCTTAGTCAGCATTCATATTTATATATGAAACGCTTCTTGAAACACAAAATCATTTCTTGACCTCACAGCCTGATTAAACAGGATATTATAGTTACAGTATAGCTACAGTACGAACCCAGATCAAAGTCACATATGCCACAAATATGCTACCAAATAAATCAATGATCTTCTTTAGGCTGCTCACATTTGGGGTTGCCAAAGTGGATTATCCAATCTGTATATTTTATTTGGCACAGGTTTTTACACCAGTTGTCCATCCTGATTAAACCTTCTGTACTTTATTGGAGCTTTATTGGAGCCCTGACACAGAGAGTGCACTGACTTGTGCACCACGAAGGTGGTTTAACATCTTGGAATCGAGATGTCTTGAAGAGACATCCTGGTCTTCCTCAAGAAAGGCTGAGATACTGTCACTATACTTACATATTAGCAAAATAAATGTAAATGATAATCTTAACAGAAATCATACATGTACAATAATATTATGTATAGTGGTACTGTACCTCAGCATCCGAACCTTAAGAAGATTTGCATTAAAAACTGAAATTTTGCAAGGAATTTGCTTCAGCATGAAAGGCATTTTCGTGTGTGTGTGTGTGTGTGTGTGTGTGTGTGTGTGTGTGTGTGTGTGTGTGTGTGTGTGTGTGTGTGTGTGTGTGTGTTTTGTGCAAGATTTAGTGAAGACTTAGTTCCACAGGTCCCTAGATTGTTAGCAAGGATCGTAGCAAGAACAAAATGGTGCCACTTTCAGTTTTGTTTCTAAAGCAGCCGGTGCCAAGAGGAAATGTAAATTATGGTTAAGTGAGGTTTAAAGTCAATTTATTTCATATTTTACTTCATTTGCATGTCTTTTCTAAATGATTTGGTTATTTTTTATATGATTACAGTGTTGGAAATTTGTAATATCGATAATAGTTTTGGGTGGCTGGAACGGATTATCTGCATTTACATTATTTACTATGGGAAAATACGTTCACAATATGAAATTTCGCCATAAAAACTTCCCTCCAGAATGGATTAAATTCTTATGCCGAGGTACTACTGTATTTTGAAATCACTAAGAGGTACAAGACAACAAATCTTCTCACCCAGAGACAATAAGCATGATCATTTAAAGTGCTTCCCCCCCCCCCCCCCCCTTTTCTTTCTTTCTTTTTTTTTTTTTTTTTTGTCAGAAAATAATTATTGGCTTTGTACAGGTACTTTTCTCTATTACAGAAATGTTGATCCTAATCTAATCCAAAAAAGTTTGGGTGAAGGGACAAATGACATATTTTATTCATTTTTAGGGTAAAAGAAGTAAACACAAATGCTACAGCATTTATTATAAACTATTAAAAATATTTTTTACAAACGGTAAAGCATAGTAACTTATTATAATTACTCAATTGATAAAAAAAAAAAACTTGGAAACTTTTGTGTAAGTTAAATGTGTAACTTGTCAGGCCTCATTAGCACATGTTAGGCAGATCATGAATTGTTATTAGAAATAGCCATTTTGAAAGTGTAATAAATCCTCTAACTCTTCAATCATTGTGCTAACATTCAACCACAATGGGCTCCTGTAACCAGCTGCCTGGATCAGAAAATGAAGCTAATTGATGCCTACAAAGCAGAGGAAGGCTGTAAAAAGGTATAAAAGTCTTTCCGGCTTACAATTTCCACTGTCTGAAATGTCATTAAGAAATGACAATTAATGAGAAATATGGTTATCAAGGCATAATCTGCAAGGACTGTATGTTAGCCATAAGGGCAAGGCAGAAAGACAAACCCACATATGACTATATTAGCTACCAAAGGAATGGAATTGAACATTTGTACTGTGCAGCATTGCTTCCACAAACATGATCTGCCACAACTCATCAGAAGCAAGCCTTATCCAAAACAATGTCACGGAAGTGAACTTCTGGTTTATGTGAAACAACATCTACATAAACCAAAGGCATTTTGAAACAAAGTGCTGTTGACTTTTGAGCCACAATCACAAAAGATGGAAAAAAGAGCAGCATTGTGTTTTTAAGTAGTATGGAGAAAGTGTGTTGTGATAAAGAAGTGTGAATGGATAGAGAAGTCACACAAGTGTTAACTATTAAGAAGGAGCCGGATGGCCGTCCACGTCCACAGCTCATGACAAGCGTCTGCAAACTTCTGCCCACACTGTAGACACCCTCAAAAATTTATTTTGAGGCATTGAAGCCTCCTACCTATAGTGCTGTTCTTGCTCTTTCGGACTTTCAGCTGTTTGATCCCCTGAAAGCAGCCCTACGAGGATGAATATTCACTTCTGATGAAGAAAGCAGTCATGGCTCACAGCTTAGCAAAAAACACAATTTTAACAAAGGAATATGAAAGCCTGTTAACAGATGTACTGTAACAGACAAAATGTGTTCAAAAATAAAGAACAGTTATCAAAAAATCATGTATTTTTCTTCCTCAAAATTACATTACATTAAATGCATTAAATATAATTCAAATACATTAAACAGTGAGAGTGCAAATAATTTTTGACTCACCCTTTTACAGACAGTGTATATTTATTGTCCATTCAACAATCAGCCCAAGGAACTCAACTTTAGACTTTATTACATTTAAAGTATGAAGCATCTAGTTAAATTGTGTCTTTGTAATATACTTTATTTTATCATTTACTTTAATAATTACATTTTCCTTACATCTGAGAATCAAACGCTGAAAATATGTATTGTTATGTGTATTGGGAAATATGAAGTGAATTTAAAGAGATATGCAGAATACAAAATATGGTTATAAATGCAGTGAAAGGAAGAATGCATTGTCCTAAAAGCAGCCTTATCTCAAACAGTTGGATCTTTTTTTTAGGCTTGTTTTGCACACATGAAATTAAAGAAAAGTAAAATGTAAAGCCTATATTTGTTTTTTATAATTATTCTTTTATTAGTATTTTTTTCATGTTCATGTTTGCTGAAAATAATAACAAGCATCTTTAATTATGTCTGTATGAATTTGTCCATATGCCATGATTGCGGGTGGCATGGTGGTGTAGTGGTTAGCACTGTCCAGGGTCCGGTCGTTCGATTCTTGGCCAGGTTCGATTCCCGTCTCTGTGTGCTTGGATTTGCATGTTCTCCCCGTGCTTGGTGGGTTTCCTCCAGGTACTCCGGTTTCCTCCCACATGTAGGTTAGGTTAATTGGCATTCCTAAACTGGCCGGTGTGTGAATGAGTGTGTATGTATGTGTGTGTGCCCTGCGATGGATTGCCACCCTGTCCAAGGTGTACCCTGCCTTGTGCCCTAAGTCACCTGGGGTAGGCTGCTCCAGGCCCCCGTGACCCTGAATAAGGATTAAGCTGTATAGAAGATGAGTGAGTGAGAGCCATGATAACATTTTTCCATACTTGAATGTTATATATTTAATAGGGTATTCAATTGAAAGCCTTATTATTATTATTATTATTATTATTATTATTATTATTATTATTATTATTATGTAAGAGTCATATAGTTTTAAAAGGCTTGTCATATACACCCTTTTTTGTTGTTCCCATACTGTTCTTTTTGGTTAGCAGAGGTTTTAAGAACATTAAATTTGTACTAACATTAAGTTAGTTATGTAACATTTTAGCAGAACCTTCTAAGAACCTGATGAGAAAGTGAATGTTTTGGGAAGGTTAGCTGGGCATCCCTATCATGTGGGCATCTACCAATAAGGGAGTTTTGGAATCCTAGGGCAGCATGAGAGACACCAATCTGCACTCTTCTGCATATGTGAGTTAGATAGTGATGAGATGTTTGATAGGGGAGAGACTGTATGCCATGCCACCTAGCCAGAGAGTCTGGTCACTTTTACTTCCTTTGGTTTGTGTGTATTGGTGCATCATCAGCGTAAAGCGGATGCTTGAAAACTTGCTTTTCTCAAAGAATATGCTTGTTTTACAAAAGTATACTGTGCTATACTCAAAATCTCAGAATTGTTTGGTCCAGATAAGGGCGACAACAATCACCTTTTCGTTCCAAACCATAAGTTCATGATTATAAATAATACACATTTCACACTGCTGTTTCTTGTTACACCCTAAGTCTGTTCTCAGACCACATCCACCAATTGATGCCCACTGGTTTGTCAAATGCAATGAATCGATGTACTGTATACATCCTACTGGACGTTTTAAATGCCAAGTGCTGCCACCACTTTTTATGATTAGGAAGCGCTGGCCAGGCAGAAAAGCTTTCATCATGGATGATTAGTTAACCCTAATCTGTGCTACAAATCTACCTGTTTCCTGTGTAAGTAGACCTAGGAGTAAATTTATAGTGGCAGCAATCACTGACGACATACAGTATTGATTAATTCTTAACCATCACTATTCATACTCTGCTGTCCCTCTGATTACTCTCCTCCCTGAAGCCTTTAATTTACCCCTGCCTTACATATTCAGCCCTTAAATCTAAGAACACAGTCACAAAACAATCAGAGGAGTCATCCCGGAGCTCCAAATCTATGTTGAACGTGTTCATCTTCTACACTCGCTCAAGTCCAAATCTCTGTTTTGATTGCCGCAAGTGACAACAAATACTTCTACTTAAGAGATCCCCGTCTCCTTTCGCTTTTCTCTCTTTTCTCTCGCCTCCCCTCTCTGTTTGCCACCACTTGGAGGAATGGCTGTTATTACCGTCATCAGGCGAAGATGCAAAGTCGTGTAGTGACAAGCAATCTGTCTCCCAAGCGGGCCCCCCTCCAACGAAGCCTACAGCGGCGCCCACTACAGGCATAATAGCATTTCAAGTGCTTCTCCGTCTCCAGCTGAAGCCGCTTGAAGAAGAACATCAACGTCAACAGCCGGCAGCTGTGCGGCTGCGTGAAAGGAAAGCACAGCACGAGCATAGTGATGGTCTTGTCATTGCATGACTTAAGTGTTCGATTTGGAGTCGGCAGCTGACAAGATGGCCGTGCTGAAGAGCCACAAGGTGAAGGTTTTGCAACATGATTGCAGGTGTGGGGCTTTTGTTTGTTCTCAATTATACTTTATTGTACCTTGTGCTTGGCTAGATACAATGAATATAGTGTAACCTGTAGGTATATGAGTACAATTTAAACATATCCTTCATACTAAGCAGCTATCACTCATACCGTTTACTTATCATCTCAGGCCAATGATGCACACACTATTCGACTGTTCATGTGAAATCTTGTGAATTTTGACCTAATAGTGAGGATAACACTGGGAAAGCTGCAGTGCACATTGTTCTCATCTCTGTAAAAGAAAGACTTTTTTTTTTTGGAGGAGATCCCAGGCCTGCATAATTAGCTGTTGTGAGGGTTCGGCATGGCATGGAATCCAGCTCCTTTTGATCCGTGCCTCTCCTGCAGTATCTCCATAGCCCTTGTTAGGGCTTAGAGCTGCTAATCCTGCCCTGCAATCCTCTGCCATCCTGATCCTAGAGCCAGGATGAAAAATTTACACACTCTCACCGTGTGTTCTGAGCCTTCTGTTCTCCATCACCCTCTCTCCACTGCTGCTCTTTGTCTCTCTCTCTCTCTCTCTCTCTCTCTCTCTTCCTTGTGATGATTATTTTAAAGGGTGCACTGACTGAGATGGTTTGTGTTTCCCTCTCCTGCTTAGCCAGAACAACGTGTCTGGAGAGCAGGAAGAGAAGATCAGAGCACCACTTCAAAGTTCCCCTTCTGCTGCATAAGAACCTGCAGAGATGCAAGCATATCTTGTATACTATCAATGTCCTATTACAGCTGCTGTTAACATTTGGGTTATTGTTATAACCTAAGAAAATATCTGTCAGAGTCCTAGCTAACATCAATACACAACCACATCACAAAGTACTGCTTCACTGAGTATTGACATAGGTATTAGCAATGTAATAAACTATTTAAATGATAAATTAAACAGTATCCTGTGCTTTTATTTTCTTTAAAAAAAATTATCAACATGATATGGACTGCAATATACATTAAGAAGTGATGTAATCCTGTTCTACAGCAATTTATTAATTGAATTTAATAATGCATTATGGATTCTTTTTAATCATTTATAGTCACATTCATTGTTGTGGAACATGCATGAATGGTAAGACAAAAATAAAATATGCAGCTTATGTTACATAGAAAGTCCTGCCGTAGTGCAAAAATCACTGTCTGTTACAAAGCAAGGACAGTGAAGATTCCTTGTATATGTACTGTATATTATTCTGCTTAGGTTGTGCCCACCATGCACGCCCCTGTGGATTATTTGATACATTCGGAGTTAATGTGTTCAAATAAGTGCACTAATAAAATCCTGTGAATTAAATTACTGCCAGCACTTCTATTGATGCTATTATGGAAAACTAATCAAAACCTCTTGGTATAGCATTCTTAGATTTCATTCACCTGCCTTTAGCTTTGATTATGGCATACAGTGTGGTGGCCAATTTATGTGGAGCCATTATTACTCATTCTCCCAAGAACCACTCTTTTGTCTCACACTACAACTTTTGTCCTGCAGTACATGCACCCATGCCATAAGGGAAGAAAAAAGACCATTCATGGGACAACGTGTTCATTCAATACAATCAGGTCATCCGCTGACTTAAATTTAATGCGTGCATCCCCTTCTTACCCTGGCACACCCATTACTCTGAAATAGAGTCAGTCTGAACTCATCAAACCACATGACCTTTTTCCATTGCTCCCAAGTCCAATCTTTTTGCTCCCTACCAAACTGAAGCCATTTTTCTGATTAGTCTCACTAACAAGTCATTTTCCTATGGCCAGAAAGCTGTTTCAATCCTGTAAGTTCTTGTCACACTGTAAATAAATACTCTTACTTTCAATAGTAAACATAACTGTTATTTCTACTGTCAATTATTTACAATGCAATTTTACAAAAGCTTTTAAGTCATCTCCAACCATATATATATATATATATATATATATATATATATTTTTTTTTTTTTTTCTTTCTTTTTTTTTTCCTGACGACATTTCTGCCATAAAGGCAGAATACTATGTTGGACAGTTCATATTCCAAATCTAATATAATTTTATATTTCCATAGTTGTTTTCTTTGCTTGAAGTAGGCCAATAATTTGACCATTCTTAAATGGTGACTTGGCCAGGCAGTGTATTTTTTTGAGTAAAAGGTGCTTCTAGAATGACGTACCAGTACATATTATAGATTAATTTGAAAACAAATATTTAAAAGGTTGTAACTACTGTACTAAATATTGTATTAGATAATAACTATGTTATTCATGTTATATTAGACCCCTAATACCCCTACCCATGTATCTTTATTAATACATGCAGGTTTGTGGCAACCTATTTGACATACTATTTACTGTGGTATTGTGGTTTATCTTACTACGTGTTTGCATTTGGGGTTAAATTGTACATGACTACATCAGATGATATATATATTTTTTTAAAAAGTTGTGTAATGGTTGTGTTTATTTTGCTGTTTGTTTGCTATGCTTTGATTTGCTAAGCTGAGCACCCAATCACATAACTACTTCTCACTTCCAAACTCAATAGCTAATTCCATATAGTCAATAGGTTTAAGGGTTTGCTGATGAGGACTGATTAGTAACAACGGTGTGGGAAACACTACACTGGGCAATAGTCAGCTGCAGACACTTGATGGCAATCAATGTGAACATCAGGCTGGATGTGTCAGAGTGCTACAGCCAGGTCTACAACTGTTGTTATATATGTTAGAATAACAGCCATTCTTCATAATAAAGAAATAAATAAACAAATATCAAGTAACCTATTCTGACCCTAAGTTTAAATCAGGGTACACATCCATATATGGATATTTAAATAATGAATCAAAAACAGGCACAGATAAAGATGTTGAAATATAGATACTGGTATGAGCTATGCAAACAGGTATACTGTACAGATGAGATATAGTGTACATACAGATATGTGGTATCATACCAAGCATCATAAAACATTCAAGAATTGTGTTAATAATTAAGTATTGATTTCTTATTGAATCATTCTGCTAATTTATATCCTAACTGTGGACTAGTAAAAGAATGGTTAAGCGAACACCAATAAAAATGTAAAATAATAATAATAATAATAATTACTTTTTTTATACCGAAAATTAGTCCAAGTGTTCATATGGTACCGAAAAGGTATTACTGCTACCTTAACTACTCTAGATATTTGGTTTACATACCATATGTATGTATTTGTCAGCCAATGCATGGTAAAATGATAAGAAAATATATAGAGCTAGAATAGTAATTATATAATAAAGCTATTGTCTTTAAGTCAGGATCATCTACTCCAGTCCAGGGACTCCAGGACTTGCCTAAAGAGTTTTAAGCATCAACACACAAGCCTTCTAATGATCTGTATTTGAGAATCTCTGCTCTAAGCTATAGAGGGTGAGTAACCTGTAATGAGTGAGCAAAGGCAGGAAGCTGTCAGCAAACATTGTTGGCAGTTCTGTTCCTCTACACCCACTATGGTAGTGTTAGAAGGAATATTCACTTAGCACACAGTGGATTATGAAGATGACTCACCAGGTCCCAACCCAATTTGACTCACTAGCTCTTAACCCAAAATCTCTCCTACTTGAGAGTTTGGCATGACATCTTTAGACTTTGCTCTCCACCCCCATCATTTAAGCAATTGTCACGAACTAACCGGAGATGAACCAGAAGACTAGCAGTTAGCCCTGTAGCGTGGATGGTAAACCCAAACGCGGAAGTAGCGCGAGCAGGCAGGATAACCACGCTGGTTATTATTAGAACTCTCCCGAAGCGAGAGCAAGAGTTTACACAAATAAACCCGCGTTCTAAATACGCACACCCGACGGTACTTCAACCTCCGGTTCTTGATGGTCGAACATCGGAGGTTGGAAACCGTAGCACACCTCGAACGGGCTGAGGTTGGTGGCAGAAGACGTATGGAGGTTGTGAGACAACTCAGCCCATATGAGGTAGCGGGCCCAGGAGCACTGACGATCAGCAATAAAGCATCTCAGGTAGCGCTCCAGTTGTTCGTTGGTTCGCTCCGTCTGACAGTTAATCTGTGGGTGGTAGCCGGAGGACAGACTGCAGGTGGAGTCGATCAGACGGCGGAAGGCCTTCCAGAACCGGGAGGTGAACTGGGGCCCCCTGTCCGAGACGATGTCCTTTGGGAACCCATGCAGGCAGACTACGTGCTCTAATATCAGCTCAGCTGTCCTGTTGGCTGACCGGAGACCGGGAAGGGCCACCAGGTGTACAGCTTTGGAGAACCGGTCGACGATGGTGAGGATGGTGTCCTTTCCTTCGGAAACCGGCAGGCCCGTGATGAAATCAACGGCAATGTGTGTCCAGGGCCGGCGGGGAACTGGAAGTGGCTGAAGTTCCCCTGGTGATGGCTAGTTGCTGTCCTTGGACCTGGCACACACTGGGCACGCCTGGACGAACTCGTCCACGTCCCTCCTGATATTTGGCCACCAGAAGGCGCGTTGAATGAAGAGAAGCGTGCGTCGCCTTCCGGGGTGTCCAGAAATTGGGGAGGAGTGTCCCCATTGGAGGACGTCGGCCTTAACGGAGTCGGGTACATAGAGACGACCAGGCGGCGCACCTGCTGGTTCGGTCTCCGCAGTCTGTGCCTGGCGAACCCTCGTTTCCAAATCCCAGTTAATTGGTGCAAGGATCTTGGTGGGTGGTAGGACAGGCGTGGGGTCCGCCCGGGGGACGTCTTCTTCGTGCTGTTGTGATAGAGCGTCGGCCTTGGTGTTCTTGGACCCCGGGCGGTATGACAGGTGGAAGTTATAATTTTCGAAAAACAATGCCCAACGCGCCTGTCTGGGGTTGAGTTGTTTCAATGTGCGGATAGTAATGAGGTTCTGATGGTCGTCCAGATGATGAACGGCTTTCTGGCGCCCTGGAGCCAGTGTCGCCATTCCTCCAAGGCCCACTTTATGGCCAGGAGCTCGCGGTCCCCTACTCCGTATCGCTGCTGAGTGGAGTCAAATTTCTTGGAGAAAAAACTGCAAGGGTGTAGTTCTTGGTCTGGACCTCGCTGGGAGAGAACGGCTCCGGCGCCCACATCCGAAGCGTCCACCTCTACAACGAATAGTTTGTCAGCATCCGGGTAAAGAAGGATGGGGGCAGTGGTGAAGCGGCGGCAGAGTTCGTGGAAGGCGGAGATGGCGGTGGAGGTTAATGGGGCTGCAATTGTACTGTAGTCCCGGATAAAGCGACGGTAGAAGTTAGCAAACCCGAGAAATCGCTGGAGTTGTTTGAGAGTCTTGGGTAGGGGCCAATGACTCACAACTTCCAGTTTCTGCGGGTCCATGGCCACACCCTGGGACGAGATGATAAAACCCAGGAACGTGGTGGAGCGCTCGTGAAAAGTGCACTTTTCCCACTTACAGTACAGTTGGTGGGTGAGGAGTCTCTTTAGGACCGCCCTGACGTGCTGGACGTGTTCGTTGATGGTTCGGGAGTAAATGAGGATGTCGTCCAGGTAGACGAACACCCAGCGGCCTAACATGTCTCTGAGAACGTCGTTGATAAATTGTTGGAATACCGCACTGCAGAGACCAAAGGGGATGACCAGGCTTTCATAGTGTCCGGTAGGGGTGATGAAGGCCGTCTTCCACTCATCGCCCTCTCTGATGCGCACCAAGTTGTAGGCACTCCGGAGATCCAACTTAGTCAAAATAGTGGCACCAGAGAGGGTGTCCAGGGCAGAGTTGGTAAGAGGCAACGGGTGTCGGTTCTTGATGGTGATGTTGTTGAGTCCCCGGTAATCGACACAGGGACAAAGACTACCATCGCGTTTCTTCACAAAAAAGAACCCCGCGGCGGCAGGTGAGGAGGAGGGCCGGATGGTACCATGGCGAAGTCCGCTGGAGACATACTCCTCCATTGCCTGCATCTCGTTCTTGGATAGGGAATAGAGGTGGCCGCGGAGTGGGATGGAACCTGGCTGAAGGTCGATCGCCAGGTCGTAGGGGTGATGTGGAGGTAGATGGGTGGCACATTTCTTGCAGAAGACTTCAGCCAGGTCCCGGTAGTCTCGTGGGATGTTATTTGTGTCGACATCGGGGACCTCGGTCTCCCTAGACCATGTCCCAGCCTCGGCCCGTAGGCATAGTTCGTTGCAGGTCGGTCGCCATTGTAGGATCCGATTTTGGGTCCAGGAGATGAGTGGGTCGTGACGCAGTAGCCATGGGTGTCCCAGGATGATAGGTGGTGACAGAATGGAGGTGATGTAAAGCTGGATCTGTTCCTGATGCTGGTTAATGACGAGGGTGATAGGCTGGGTTCGGAGGGTGATGGGACTGGAGGAGAGGGGACGACCATCAACTGATGTAATAGTTACGGGCTGGGATAACGCCTCTGTCTTTACCCCCAGTCTTTTGACATAAGAGAGTCAATGAAGTTGCCCGCAGCACCGGAATCGATGAACGCGGTACCAACTCGTTTGTGGTCAAACTGGAGGTGTACTTTTACCGTGAGACGGGAATCATCGGTCAAGTTGGTGGAGAGGGAGATGGAACCCGGTGAGCCACACTCATTTCTCACCGGGTCTGCGCGTTTCCTGGTTGCAGAGGACAGATGGCTCGGTGGTGTGACGCAGATCCACAATACGCGCAGAGCCCCTTTCTGAATCGGCGTTCCCGTTCTGCAGCGGTTAAGGAGGCGCGCCCTAATTGCATGGGTTCCCCGGCTCCTGTGTTAACCACGGTGGGAGGTGGAGAACCGACGGGTCTGGTAGGTGGAGCAGTGAATGAGGATCGGGCTTCGGAGACTGGAGCTTGGGGGAGGAAAGTGGTGGATGGAGGAGCAGACTGATGTAATGGCATCGTGATGGGCGGCAGGGTACGGGAGCTGGCTTGGGGCGAGTGAGCAGACGTTGGTCGATCTGGAGGGCGAGTTGAATTAAGCCCTCCAAGGTCGCTGGGAGCTCTCGTCCGGCGAGCTCGTCCTTTATACGCGAAGCCAGTCCCTCATAGTAGGTCATCCGGAGGGCGGAGTCTCCCCAGTCGGTCTGCACAGCAAGGGTACGAAACTCCGTGGTGTAGCGGCTCACGGACGACCCTCCCTGCCGTAGGTGATATAGTTTGGAGTCGGTCTCCACCTCAGCAGCAGGATGCTCGAAGGTGAGTTTGAGTTGGCGGGTGAATTCCGTGTAAGAGTAGGCGACGTCTGAATCTGAGCGAAGAACTGTCGTGGCCCACTCAGCTGCCTGCCCTAGCAACGAGATGAGAAGAGCAATGCGCAGTTGGTCTGTGGAGTACCTGGTGGAATTGAACTCAAACACGAGATCCAATGCGGTTAGAAAAACACTGCACTTCCCATCTGTGCCATCCCATTTATCCGGTAAAGCCAGAAAAACATCAGAAGATGGGGAGGGGGTTGGCGGTGCAGCAGCCGCTGCGACGGGTGCGGCAACAGCCGGCTAAGCGGCCGCCCGAGGAGAGGGTCGCATTCTCCTGTCGCAGCTCCGCTACCTTGCGGCGCAAGACCGCGAGGTCTTGGAGCTCCTTGCGGAGAGACGCGACTTCACCACGGAAGTTGATTGATCAACTTGGCGTGCTGGTCAACCACATCGCAGAGGTGAGCAAACTCCGCTGGGTTCACTGCTGATGGCTCAGTCATTCTGTCACGAACTAACCGGAGATGAACCAGAAGACTAGCAGTTAGCCCTGTAGCGTGGATGGTAAACCCAAATGCGGAAGTAGCGCGAGCAGGCAGGATAACCACGCTGGTTATTATTAGAACTCTCCCTGCATTCTAAATACACACACCCAATCGAAAGCGAAACCCAAGAAAGTGAGTACTCACGTTTAGACGAGCGAAGCTTCGGCGATAGCATGGGCAGAACTCAATGACTGAGCGAGTGCAAAGCGCCATCTTGTCTCCTTTATGCTTCCTAGGTCGCGACCGTACTACTTCCGGGTCCTCGTGCCGGTCGCGTTAGGAGTGCGCATGACAGCAATATCACATGAGAGGGAGGCAGCACAATCATGATTACCAGCACAGCAAGGATGCACCGTGACAATGAGTGTGATAAATTTCTTTTATACAACAGCTCCACAAACAGCAATTATTATTAACAGATTAGAATTTCTTTGTTCATTTAACCAGTTATTTTGCTCCACCAACACATATCCTTCCGCGACTGGCGGAACAAACTAACTGCAACTGACAGAGCTAGTGACCGAGAGCTAGCGACTCACATTTATAGGTGATTTATTATCTGAAGTCAATGTAGTGAGTGCCGCCAAAAGGTGAGGCGAATAAAACATGGAGGTGGTGGACAGTCCTGTAAATCTTTTTCTATTTTCACTTATTCCACTTATTACAGTAGCAGCTCTGTAAACTTCCGGGTTCCAGGGTTAAAACAAAATAGTTAAATGGAATGCTAGTCCTAAGTTGATTAGGGGTTGGAGAACAATTTGGGATTCAGTCTTGTGTTTAAAGTTAATTAGCTTTGTAGCCATAAAAAACAAGGATGATTCAGATGTGATTTTAAACGATTATTAAGGAGACAAGGTGTTGTTGTTTTTTAAAGATGGGAACATGTTATCACATGTGTTTTCTTCCTGAAAGTGCTTCTGTGACTGGATTTGAATGTGGGTTTTGGCAGACAGTTGTTCTCCCCTCAGTACCGACCTACTTTCACCCATGCTGTGACTGACAGTTAATGTATTTAACGGTTATTAGACCACTTGTGACACAGAGTGATATAGTTCAGCATCCCAGTGCTGATATTGTGTATTATCACCACTTTTGAATACCTCTCATGCAATCAGATTCAAAACTAACTGTTGTATGATTAAATCATTTAGAAGAATGGTGTTTATTGTTTTAATGCAGTTTCAGAGCTTTGTCAAATTCATGTAGAGATGCAATGAAGATATTCTGATCACTTTAATTGGACCAAGACGAACACTGATCAACCATAACATTATGACCACCCACCTAATATTTAGTACAGTAGGTCCCCCTCCTTGGCTACCAAAACAGTAATGACCTGTTTATTCAGCATTAACATTTACCTTAATTTGAGCTAGTTCTTCTGTTGGATTGGACTACACCGGCCAGCCTTGGCTACAAATGGCCCTGTTGGCAGTTCACCAGTTTTCCTTCCTTGGATCATTTATGTCCTGACCACTGTAGACCAGGAACATCCCACAAGAGCTGAAGTTTTGGAGTTGCTCTGACCCAGTTGTCTAGCCATCACAATTTGGCACTTTTCACAGTACCTGCATTTTTAATATCCTGTTACAGTGGCAGCTGGAGGTAGGTGGAGCAAAGGCTGGCCCATGTATTCTGACCCGATAGAAGCACTACTGTAGATAAAATTGATGAAAAGGTTAATGCTGGTTGTGATAGAAAGCTCTCACAACATACAGTGCATCACTGTTATGGCGGCAAATGGGTGACCTATCACTATTAGCCAGGTGATCATAATTCGATGGCTGATCTGTGTATCTGCATTTACAAGCGTGAGCATAAAGTGGCAAAAAATGTGTATTCATTTCTGACATCCAAGTTGTAGAAATGATCTATTATAAGCATACTGTAAGTGCTTAAGAAACCATACTGAACAAAAGGTAGTACATTAAAGCACACCTAGAAATATATAATTATGTTTTCCTGTTAATGGTATATGTGGGATGGATCTTAAAAGAGAAAAAAAATGCGAAGAACTCTCCACAATTCCAGCTTTCCAGAACACTGTCTTTGAAAGACCTGCCCAAAACTTGACCTCTCTGTACAACTTCAGAGATTAGATAGAGATTAGTTTACTATCTTTTACCTTGAACATGCCTGAATTTAGTTTTTTTTTGTTTTGTGCTTTTAGCACACCCCAACTGCCTTTTTAATTGTAATTGTCTTAATTACTCTTCCTGCTCTACAGTCCATGCTGTATGTTTTGTATACCCTTAAGAAACAAAAGCTATTGCATAAGCTCCTGTTTAAAATACTGGAAGTGGCAAGCGTACGGGTTATATTGCTAACATCAGCACTGTACCCTACAACACAACTGACAAGAAACATCACTATTATAGTCATCATTGTGTACGCTTTAGCAATCGTCTCGACTATTGTGCCTCCATTGCTGCCTTTCATCAGGTTAGTATCCATGGTGTCACTTTTCATGACAATGTGTTGTAAGTTTTACAGTCCCATGATTCTCGGAAGTGCAGATTATGTGTATGATTATGTGTGTATCAAGTTTGTTTGAGCAGGGGCTGGGTGTTAAGCTGCAGGCTTTACTGCTTTGAAATTTTGAATTGCATTAGCTATACAGCTCTGTAACACATATTGTGTTGTGGAGAGCTTTCCCCTGTGTGCCTTCCCACTCCCTTACTAAAACACAGCACACCAATTTTATTTGGTAAGTGTACTATAAAAATATTAATACCACAGCATTCTTGAGTTCTCGATTCTGATTGGTCTGAAACCTTTATAGTAGTAAAATGTGTTTAATTGTTGATATGGTAATATCAAGGTGATTTTATCTGAGGAGATCATTAGTGATGGAATCACTAGTGGTAAACTATAAACCCAAGCTTTCTGACTTGGAACAAGGGGCTTTGAGGTTGCACTATAGAGGACTTGATCTTGTCTTGTAAACACCTCTTTATAGCTGCTATAATGTAAGTGACAATAGTATCTAACTCGATTTAAAATAATCATACAGTACAGACCAAACGTTTGGACACACATTCTCATTCAAAGAGTTTTCTTTATTTTCATGACTATGAAAATTGTAGATTCATACTGAAAGCATCAAAACTATGAATTAACACATGTGGAATTATATACATAAAAAAAGTGTGAAACAACTGAAAATATGTCATATTCTAGGTTCTTCAAAGTAGCCACCTTTTGCTTTGATTACTGCTTTGCATACTCTTGGCATTCTCTTGATGAGCTTCAAGAGGTAGTCACCTGAAATGGTTTTGACTTCACAGGTGTGCCCTGTCAGGTTTAATAAGTGGGATTTCTTGCCTTATAAATGTGTTTGGGACCATCAGTTGTGTTGTGCAGAAGTCAGGTGGATACACAGCTGATAGTCCTACTGAATAGACTGGTAGAATTTGTATTATGACAAGAAAAAAGCAGCTAAGTATATAAAAACGAGTGGCCATCATTACTTTAAAAAATGAAGGTCAGTCAGTCCAAAAAATTGGGAAAACTTTGAAAGTGTCCCCAAGTGCAGTCACAAAAACCATCAAGCGCTACAAAGAAACTGGCTCACATGCGGACCGCCCCAGGAAAGGAAGACCGAGAGTCACCTCTGCTGCGGTGGATGAGTTCATCCGAGTCACCAGCCTCAGAAATCGCAGGTTAACAGCAGCTCAGATCAGAGACCAGGTCAATGCCACACAGAGTTCTAGCAGCAGACACATCTCTAGAACAACTGTTAAGAGGAGACTTTTAACAGTGTGTGAATCAGGCCTTCATGGTAGAATATCTGCTAGGAAACCACTGCTAAGGACAGGCAACAAGCAGAAGAGACTTGTTTGGTCTAAAGAACACAATAAAGAACACAATAAAGAAAACTCTTTGAATGAGAAGGTGTGTCCAAACTTTTGGTCTGTACTGTATATATGCATATTTTATATGCAGCATATGCAGTATACCTGTTTTTCTTTTAACAAAAAAATAGAATTTCAGGAGGAGGCAAATTAATACAATATAGGATGAATAAAACACTGAAATTATGTTCTTAAATAATTATGAAATCTGCTTCATGTTTGGATGCATCACAATACCACCATGATTTTCCTATAACCAGAGGTGGCAAAAAATGAAGAACAAATACAGTGGAACCTTGGCTTCCTAGTAATTTGGTCTGTGAGCGTCAAGTGAAATTCATATATACGAGTGCTTTGATATACGAGAATGCTTCCCGAATGAGTTATGCTCGCAAAGCAAGGTTTAACTAATATATATATATATGATTATGACGTGGTTAAAGCTGCAGTTCTGCGTGCTTATGAGCGTGTGCCTGAAGCATACAGGCAAAGTTTCAGGAATCTGGTCAAACCAAATAGCCAAACGTTTGTGGAATTTGCTCGTGAGAAGTGCTTGCTCTTTGAAAAGTGGTGTTCGGCTAGTAACGTGAGAAGTTTTGAGCAGCTTAAAGAACTGATGTTACTAGAAGAGTTCAAGTCTTGTCTTCCAGAACAGCTCGTGGTGTATTTAAATGAACAGAAGATCGATGTGTTGTCTAGAGCTGCTGTCTTAGCTGATGAATTTGTGTTGACTCATAAGACTGTGTTTAATATGCCTGCATCTCATACTAACTCTTCCTTACGCAAATTAAAGTCACGTAACACAACTGCTCAGGTTCGCTCTCCGTTTAGGTCTTCACCTGAAACCCGTGAATGTTATTATTGTCACGAACAAGGTCATTTAATTGCCTCCTGTCCAATGTTAAAGCGTAAGGTTGCTCGTCAGCAAACTGCTAGCAAAAAGGTAAATGCTGCAGAGCTCCTAGATAAGTCAGTTTCACAGTCTGCTGATGAGTCTGTATTTGAGTCTTTCATATCTTCGGGATATGTATCATTAGGGGCTGGTCAGACAAGAAACCCCATTAAAATTTTGAGGGATACCGGTTCTGCTCAATCGTTCATTTTGGAGAATGCATTGCCCTATTCAGAATCTTCTTATTTAGGGAGTGATGTGTTAATTCAAGGTATTGGCATGACTGTAATTCGTGCGCCTTTATACAAGGTATATTTAGAAACCAAAGGTTTTTCGGGTTTTGTTAAAGTTGCGGTCCGTTCAGCATTGCCAGTCAGTGGCATTTCATTCATTCTAGGGAATGATATTGCAGGAAACCAAATTATGTCACTTCCCGAGGTTGTAGCTGAACCAAGTGATTGTCCAGAGTTAGAGGCTCAGATGTCTTCTGTGTTTCCTGCTTGTGTGTTAACACGTGCTCAGCAAAAGAAACTGGGTGATGTGGTAGATTTGTCTGACTCTTTCCTATGTCAGGAGGAAACAATTGAGGAAAACATGCCTCAACTTAACCCCTGTGTGAAATTTAGTGACATTTCCAAGGCTACTTCCAAACTAGATGATGAACTCCACATAACTCGTGTGCAGCTGGCAATGGCTCAGAAGGCAGATCCTTCGCTAACTCATTGTTTGGAGACTGCAGTGGAGAAAGGGGAGCTGGAGAAGCACCCAATTGCTTATTTTATTGAAAATGGAGTTTTAATGCGAAAGTGGTCACCCCCTCATTCTTCTGATGGGTGGCGTGATGTATTTCAGGTTGTAGTCCCTCAAGAATTCCGTGGCCAAGTTCTCATGTTGGCTCATGACCATCCCTGTTCTGGTCATGTAGGCATACGCAAAACCTACTCGCGGGCTTTGAAGTATTTCATATGGCCTGGTATGAAAAGAGATGTCGCTCAATACTGCAGGTCTTGTCACACATGTCAAATCGTGGGTAAGCCAAATCAAACCATTCCTCCTGCACCCTTGAAACCTATTTCAATTGAAACTGAACCCTTTGAAAGGGTTATCGTTGATTGTGTTGGTCCTCTGCCAAAAACGGGCTCTGGAAATTGCTATTTGTTAACGCTAATGTGTGCCGCAACACGTTATCCAGAAGCTATTCCTATGCGCACTCTAAAGTCAAAGACAGTTATTAAAGCTTTGATTAAATTTTGTACTACCTTTGGTCTTCCCAAGTGTATCCAGACTGATCGTGGCTCTAACTTCATGTCACGGTTGTTTTCTCAGGTAGTCAGAGAACTCCAAATAGATCATCAGGTATCTAGTGCATATCACCCAGAGTCACAAGGGGCTTTGGAACGATTCCACCAGACTTTTAAAACAATGTTGCGTGCCTATTGTGTGGAAAATAAAAAAGACTGGGATGAAGGGGTTCCTCTCTTATTGTTTGCTGTTCGTGATGCAGTACAAGAATCCTTAGGATTCAGCCCATCAGAACTTGTGTTTGGACATGCTATTCGGGGTCCCTTAAAGGTTTTGCAGGAACAGTGGTTGGCTCCATCACCGATTTCCCAACAGAAATCCATTGTAACCTATGTTCGTACTCTCAGGGAACGCTTGCAGTCAGCAAGAGCTACTGCGTGCCAAGCTTTGAAATCTTGTCAGGACCAAATGAAGACACGGTGGGATCGTAAAGCTGTCTCCCGTTCATTCAGTGAAGGAGAACAAGTATTGGCTTTATTACCCATCCCTGGCTCTTCCCTTCAGCCAAAATTTAGTGGTCCATACAAAGTAAAACAAAAACTCAGTCCCACTAACTATTTGCTTTGTACCCCTGATCGCAAGCGTAAGACTCGTGTTTGTCACATAAACTTGCTTAAGAGATATAATGTTCGCACATCCTCTCCTGACTCAGAACTAAGTTCGTCTGTGATACCTGTACCTGCTGCATCAATAGAAGTTAATGTAAGCCCTGCTGAATATTTTCCTGAAGTAGATGAGCTTGACTTTGGTGGAAATGGTGTGTTCTCAGCTCGCTTGTTAAATTCAGATGCGTTGAATCAATTACCAGAAAAATTAGCAAATTTGCCCAAAGCATCTCAAGCTGATGTCATAGCCCTGATTCAGAAATTTCCCAACCTATTTTCTGATGTTCCTTCTCGGACATCTGTTCTTGAGCATGATATCGATGTGAGTGAACATGCTCCAATTAAACAACACCCATATCGTTTAAATCCAACAAAGCGTGCAGTTATGAAGAAGGAGACCGACTACCTAATTGAGAATGGGCTAGCTGTCCCTAGTACAAGTCCATGGAGTTCCCCCTGTATTTTAGTACCTAAGTCAGATGCCTCATTTCGTTTTTGTACAGATTATCGGAAAGTCAATGCTGTAACAAAGCCCGATGCTTTTCCTCTTCCTAGGATGGAAGATTGTGTTGATTGTGTGGGTGCAGCCAAATTCACTAGTAAGCTGGACCTTTTAAAAGGATATTGGCAGGTCCCTCTTACACCTCGTGCATCCGAAATTTCAGCTTTTGCTACACCTGATAATTTTTTGCAATATACAGTAATGGCCTTTGGACTCCGAAATGCTCCTGCTACTTTTCAGAGACTCATGAACCTTGTCTTGGGGGAGGTCTCCAATTGTGCTGTCTACCTGGATGATGTCATTGTCTATTCTGATACTTGGGAACAGCATCTGCAGACGCTAGAATGTGTGTTTAAACGATTCTCAGAAGCCTCACTAGTTCTTAACTTGGATAAATGTGAATTTGGGAAAGGTGTGGTAACCTACCTTGGTAAGGTAGTTGGACAGGGTGTAGTGAAACCCGTAGATGCTAAGGTCCAATCCATTAAGCAATTTCCCATCCCAAAGACGCGTCGTGAGCTGCGACGTTTCTTGGGTATGGCTGGGTATTATCGTTGTTTCTGTAAGAATTTCTCTGATGTGGTGTTGCCTCTCACTAACCTACTCCGCAAGGATGTTATCTTTCAGTGGTCCTCAGAGTGTCAGCGTGCATTTGACTCCGTCAAACTCCTGCTATCTAGTTCTCCAGTACTTGCTGCTCCTAATATTAGTAAACCTTTTAAACTAGAAGTGGATGCTAGTGGTACTGGGGCTGGAGCAGTGTTGTTTCAGGAGGATGATCGTGGGATCGATCACCCCATTTGTTATTTCTCCAAGAAATTTTTGAAACATCAGCTTAACTATAGCACCATCGAAAAAGAAGCATTAGCATTAGTAATGGCTATACAGCACTTTGAAGTGTACATTGGTGATAGTTCAGCACCTGTACAAGTTTTTACGGATCACAACCCCCTAGTTTTTCTTCACCGCATGTGTAACACCAACCAACGACTGATGCGTTGGTCTCTCATTGTTCAGGGTTTCAATCTGATGATTTCTCATAAAAAGGGAACCCTAAACATACTTGCAGATACCTTATCTCGTTGTTAAGAAAAAGAAAAAAAAATCTTTTTTGTGGAATGAAATTTAGGTGAACTTAGTTGTTCACATTTATGTGGGGGGGAATGTTACAACCCGCAACATGTGGGGCGCAGTGTGTGTAATTTATGTGTCTGTGTTGCTGCGCTTCGTAGCGTGTGTGTGTATTTTGTATCCAGGTCGCGCGCCGATCCGGATCCATTCCAGATTTTCCAACTGGCACTACACCGGCAACTGCTTGAGCTTCCACACGTTCGCTTCCGCCCTGAGTGACGTCATCAATCAGCGGACCAATTATAAACCGGAGAGAGACGCGGGAACGGGAAGGCGTGTAGGCGAAGTGTTGGTTGTGTTGGAGAGTTTTGTTGTGATAGTGAAATTTTGAGATTGGATTGTGTATTCTGGTTTTTGACTTCCATTTTGACTTTGATTCTTGCTTTGTCCTTTTGGTTTGGTTGCTGTTTTTTTGTAAATTCTGTTTGTTCGTCATTTCACTGTATGTTTGTGCACTCACCGGTAGTAGGGGTGTGGCTGCCCATTATTTTGGGGAAAGGGTTTTTTGTTCACTGTTTTTGGTTTAGGAAGATAGGGAAGGCATCTGTATTTTTGTTTGTGTTTTGTTTGCTAGGTAAGCAAGCTGCTAAAATACAGATACCTTTTTGTTTATTATTTTGGCCTGGGTCCACCCTGAAGCTAAGTCTGGTGTTGTGTTTGTGTGTTTATTTGCATGTGCTATTGGTCAAGCAATACAAACCTCACTTGTTTATAAATTACCATATCTGTCTTGTTCTTTGTTCCATTACACCACTTTGTTCCACACTCACCAAACAGTTTAAAATAGAACCCCGAACCAATCATTTGCTGTACGGCCCAACCCTAGACTGGGACGTAACAATATATATATATATATATATATATATATATATATATATATATATATATATATATATATATATATATATATATATATATACAAAATTGTATTTTTTATATACAAAATTGTTGGTACCCTTCGGTCAATGAAAGAAAAACTCACAATGGTCACATAAATAACTTTAATCTGTCAAAAGTAATAATTAAAACAAATTCTATGAATGTTAACCAATGAAAGTCAGACATTGCTTTTCAACCATGCTTCAACAGAATTATTTAAAAAAATAAACTCATGGAACAGGCCATAATGATGGTACCCCTAGAAAATACTGAAAATAATGGGACCAAAGGGACATGTTAATTCAAGGTGTGTCCACTAATTAGCATCACAGGTGTCTACAATCTTGTAATCAGTCAGTGGGCCTATATATAGAACTCCAGGTAGTCACTGTGTTGTTTGGTGACATGGTATGTACCACACTCAACATGGACCAGAGGAAGCGAAGGAAAGAGTTCTCTTAGGAGATTCGAAAGAAAATTATAGACAAGCATGTTAAAGGTAAAGACTATAAGACCATTTCCAAGCAGCTAGATGTTCCTGTGACTACAGTTGCACATATTATTCCGAAATTTAAGATCCATGGGACTGTAGCCAACCTCCCTGGACGTGGACGCAGGAGGAAAATTGATGACAAATCAAAGAGACGGATAATCCGAATGGTAACAAAAGAGCCCAGAAAGACTTCTAAAGAGATCCAAGGTGAACTTCATGCTCAAGGAACATCAGTGTCAGATCGCACCATCCGTCGTTGTTTGAGCCAAAGTGGACTACATGGGAGACGGCCAAGAAGGACACCATTGTTGAAAACAAATCATAAAAAAGCCAGACTGGAATATGCCAAACTACATGTTGACAAGCCATAAAGCTTCTGTGAGAATGTCCTGTGGACAGATGAGACAAAAATGGAACTTTTTGCCAAGGCACATCAGCTCTATGTTCACAGACGGAAAAATGAAGCATATCAAGAAAAGAACACTGTCCCTACTGTGAAACATGGAGGAGGCTCTGTTCTGTTCTGGGGCTGCGTTGCTGCATCTGGCACAGGGTGTCTTGAATCTGTGCAGGGTACAATGAAATCTCAAGACTATCAAGGGATTCTAGAGAGAAATGTGCTGGCCAGTGTCAGAAAGCTGGGTCTCAGTCGCAGGTCATGGGTCTTGCAACAGGACAATGACCCAAAACACACAGCTAAAAACACTCAAGAATGGCTAAGAGGAAAACATTGGACTATTCTAAAGTGGCCTTCTATGAGCCCTGACCTCAATCCTATTGAGCATCTTTGGAAGGAGCTGAAACATGCTGTCTGGAAAAGGCACCCTTCAAACCGGAAACAAGTGGAGCAGCTTGCTCATGAGGAGTGGGCCAAAATACCTGCAGAGAGGTGCAGAAGTCTCATTGACAGTTACAGGAATCGTTTGATTGCAGTGATTGCCTCAAAAGGTTGTGCAACAAACTATTAAGTTAGGGGTACCATCATTTTTGTCCAGGCCTGTTCCATGAGTTCATTTTTTTAAATAATTCTGTTGAAGCATGGTTGAAAAGCAATGTCTGCCTTTCATTGGTTAACATTCATAGAATTTTTTAAAATTATTACTTTTGTCAGATTAAAGTTATTTATGTGACCATTGTGAGTTTTTCTTTCATTGACCGAAGGGTACCAACAATTTTGTCCACGTGTGTAGGTATGATTTTTAAGATGCATGTCTTTTACATTACATTTACCATATTTAAGATAAGGGATAAGGGCCTACTTTTGACCTGAATATTATTATATTACTGTACTGCTTTTTGTTATGTATCTGTACTTCACCTATTTTCCAAATGTTTTTTTTATGAAAAACCTGTGCTTTTACTCTTATTACTTATTACTTATATATTATTGTTTCTTAGGCATTTACCACATAAGAGTTAATCATGTCACTCACATTATGGCGTGACCTGAGCTACCGCAAGTGGAAAGGGCAGGAACAAAACAATTCCTACAGTAGTTTGCAGAAATAATTATGAATGCGCTGACTGGTAAGTGTGCCAAAACGATTGATAGTTACCTGGGCAATGGAATACACCCACTTGGTCTCAAATGGGCACAAGGTAAGATTCGAAGTAATGTAGATAACTAACTAACATACTGATTAAATATAGCATATTTAAATGTTTATTATTTGCCACATGCTAATGAAAGTAACTATTTCATCTAAGTAACTATTTAGATTGCACAGTTGTCATTGTCATTTATGTTTTATCATAATACTATATAGAAGAGTAATGCTTTTCATATGCCATGAAATGGGAGCGTGTGCATGTAGACACATGGATAGATTGAGGAAAGATTACATGCACAGCTTCAGAATAAAAAATCTAAATAATGAGTTTTTTGGTGATTGTCAAATTTAACATTTATACTCAACATTCATATTTTTTTATTTATAAATCTACAGTATATTAACTAGAGATTTCTTCTTTTCAACACCGATATTCTATTTATACTGATCAACCATAACATTATGACCACCCATCTAATATTATGACATCTGGGACCCTACATGGATCAGGCTTGTTTTCCATCACATCTCACAGATGCTTGTTTGGAATGAGATGTGGAAAATTTGGAGGAAAAACCTCAAACGTGTTGATGTGTTTCTCAAACAATTCGTGAACCATTTTCACTGTGTCAGGGTTCATTATTCTGCTGAAAGATGCCGCAGCCATCAGAGAATACCATTTTAAGTTTTCCCAGCTGAACATTGCCCAGAGCATCACGCTGCCTCTGCCGGCTTGCCTTCTTCCCAGAGTGCATCCTGGTGTCCTGGCCAGTGATTCCCCATGTGGTTCATCAGACCAGGTCATTCCATGACTTCTTCCATTCCCTGGTCCAGTTCTGATGCTCACATTAATTAAGCACTTTTGGCATTGGACATGGGTCAGCATGGGCACCGTGACCAGTCTGCGGCTATGCAGCCCCATACACAACAAACTGTTATGACTGTTTGTTCTGACAATTTTCTATCAGAACCAGCATTTACCCTTTCATCAATTTGAGCTACTTTAGCTCTTTCGTTGGATCGGATTACATGGGCCAGTCTTCACCATATGTATTGAGCCTTGGCCACCCATGAACCTGTTGCTGGTTTCACAGTTTTTTTTCTTCCTTGGAACACTTTTGGTAGATCCTGACACTGCAGACCGGGAACAACTACCACAAGTGTTGCACCTTTGAGTTGATCTGTCCCAGTAATCTAGCAAATCAAAATGTGGCCTTTGTCCCTCAAATTCTTATGCTTGCCCTTTTTTTTCTGCTTCAAACACATCAGCTTCAGGGACAGAATTTAGTATTCCTAGTATATCCCAACCACTTTCAGGTGCTAATGTACAAGAAAATAAATGTTATTCACTTGACCTTATAGTGACCATAATGCCAATCAGCTGACATATCATTTTTTAAATTTATTTATTTAGAAACACATAATAAATATAAAAGGGAAAAAAATAATTTAAAAAGATAAGTCTTTCTTGATTTGATTAATCACGTCATTTCTTTGCATACTGTAAAACATTGAGAAACAAGAGCAAATGCAGTGCTTTTTTTTTTTACTGATACTAACAATCTACTTTTTCATAGTTCCATTCACAAAATTATCCTATTTTTAATCATTAAATTTGGCAAAGTTCTAAAAACAAACAATAAATCATACCAGTCAACACTTAAATACGGTACATCAGGTTACCTCACCTATAATTGCATTCATAGAGATGCTCATACCTAAAAAAAAAAAAAAAAAAGCTGGTGCCAGAATATAATTTCTGATTTAAAATAAACATTTTAAAATTATAATCCTATTCAGAGAAAAAAGTTATAAAACAAGATTTAATCCAATGCTGCAATGTGAAACCAAGCCCACACCGAAAATAATATTTAATACAATGTCAGAGCCATGTTCAGAGTTGACATTACTTTAACACTGGAATTACACACACACACACACGCTGGTCTGCACGCCTCAGACATCAAAGTAACCAAAACCTCTTAAGCTATTCTAAAACTCACTAGAATATTTTTCTTGGACACCTGACTGTCACGCTTATTTGTGGGCCTTCCCCATTCCCCATTGCCACTTTCACTTGTATTGAGTGTCTTTATATGTTTTAGCATTGCTCTTTCCTTCATTTGAGCTAATGCTAAAACATATAAAGCCAAACATGTTCCAGACACTCGTAAAGACTTGGCGAATTTGGAGTGAAAGAACTTGATTGACCTTTGGAAAAAACTGGTATGCTGACTGTGCATGAAGTCTCCTCACCCCACATCGGTGCCTGACCTCACTAATCTCACTAATGCTCTTAGGGCAAAATGGACAAATCTGCACAACCACATTCAATGCATAAATCTAGTGGAAACGCTTCCCACAAGGAAGTGGTCATTAAAACCACAAAGCAGAAACTTAATGGGATATTCAAGCACATATGGGTGTGATGTCCACTAACTTTTGGCCATATAGTGTAGGTTCCATACTGTGTGCATGTGACTTGACAACCTTAATTTAGTATTAAATAGTGCTCAAATATATAAAAAAAAAACAATTAAAAGTGAAACATTAGAATGTACTATTTTAAAAGCTTGTAAATAATGATGTATGTAATTACAGCCAGCACTGTTGGTTTAGTGCAGCAACACTAGCTTAGTACGAGACGGTAGTGGTAGCTTAGAAGGTAGTGGTAATATCGCTGCCAAGAAATTCAATATAATTGCCGGTGTAATCAGACTCCAAATACTCTCCCCATGTAAGTACTTATACAAAGTTTATTTGCCAACTTTGAATATGGCCCAATGTGAACAATAAAAAGCATACCTAAAGAAGACAGACAGTTAAAGCACTAATGCGTGGTGCTGAAATGCAAAGTGAGGTTAGTCTTCTGGGTATTTAGGTTTCGTATTGTGAATGTAACACAGTTTTTAGTGTAACATGTTGTGTTGGCTGTAATAGTCCTGTACCTGTGACCTGATGGCAGTTCTGTGAAGTGACACTGATGTGGGTGGCTGAGGTTGCTGAAAATGTAGCTGACAGATGTAGTGTGATGTTTCCATATGCAGAGAGTGGGAAGTCTGATTGTCTTTAAGGCAGTCTGAATGTTTGGGGGGATTTTTTTCATACTTTTTTTATAGTTTGTTCTTATCTAATGGCAATTACGGATATATAAACTAAGTCTTTTTTTCCTGGGCTGGTCTACAAAAGAGCCAAGTTCATCATGGTGCTATTGCAAGAACTGTCCCAGAACAGCTGACCTGCATGTCCTAAAATTGACTGTTGTTGTAATTACGTATTGCTATATGTGTTATCTCATAATTTAGAAAAAAAATTAAAATAAAATCCAGTATTTTTCACAATATAGAAATAAATCCAAACGTGTTGCCAAACTATTGACTGGTACCGTAAATCATAAATGCGTATAATTCGTTACGATTCGTTACTGTTATTTTACAGTCAGAAGTAACTCTTCCAAGTAATTTGCTTTAATTTAACAGAAAAAATGGCAAACAATGGAGATTTATAGAAAAATACATTTAAAAAATTAGTAAAATACTGTTTTAAATTTTATTTTACAGCTAAATAGCATCTTCTGTAAATCACACTTAAGTCTTTTATAATATAAGCTATCGTTTATGTGGCATGGTGGCATAGTGGGTAGCACAATCACCTCACAACTCGAGGGTCAAGGGCTTAATTCCCTCCTTCTGTCTGTGTGCATGTTCTCCCCAGGTTTCCCCTGGGTACTGTGTGTGTGTGTGTGTGTGTGTGTGTGTGTGTGTGTGTGTGTGTGTGTGTGTGTGTGTGTGTGTGTGTGTGTGTGTGTGTGTGTGTGTGTGTGTGTGTGTGTGTGTGTGTGTGTGTGTGTGTGTTTGAGGCCTTCGAGTCCTCCCTTGTAAAGGATAAGCAGTATGGAGCATACTTTTTAACTTTTTATCTGGGGCAACACTGCCTGTATTAGAACATAAGTACAGTGTGACTGATCCACACTTGAAGCTACGTACATGTCTGTTTCTGCAGCAGGTGTTTATAGTGCACTGATTTCTACTGGAGTGTAGATAATCATCTCTTTGCATTCCAAAGCTCCGCCCCAAGAGCGTGTGCTGTAAAATAAAAATGTCGCATCTAAATATGAAAAAATACCATCATTTCACAGTCTAAGACTATAAAAATCTTATAAGAGCTGAGGTGGATATCTCTCCACCTGCACTCTCCATTGATGGCGTAACACACTTGGAGGAAAGCGCTATCCACCCCTTCCACTTGCATGAGATGCTCATCGTGGTAGTGGCTGGTAGTGACTGATGTGAGAGTGCAGGTATGACATCCCTCACCCCGAACGAGCATGGCCAATCTTCCCTTTAGACTCCGAGCTACAGATTTCCGCAGCATCATCCAGGAATTTAAATTTCGACTTCCGGATGATAAGGCAAACATGTTACTGTTATGCCACTGGGGAACTGAAGATATAAATTTGAAACTTATAAACATATTCCTAATGAGAAAGCCAGAGGTGATGGTGCCAAGGAAAAACTCAATGAAACATAAAGAAGAAACTTTGAGAGAGACCATACCTAAAAAGTGCTACTGCACTATTAATTTTCCTTCTATAACTGCATACTATGTAGTAAAAGTTGTCAACTCCTGGAATGCAAAACTCTTCTTAACAATTACAGAAAAAACATCCATATTTCTGGTTTCTGAGTGGTTTCATCCATAGTCATCTCTGTTATATTTAGTCTGTGCATGTACGGTCAGCCTCAGCTGCAGGAGGTTGTTTTCGGGTGATATTTTTTCACTTGGGTTTCTACTTCCTATTCAGTAGTCCTGCCTTTAAACTCATTTTTCAATTGATCACTGCTAAGTCTTACCATGTACAGTTACAACTGAAGTTTTGCTAGTAGTGTACAAAGTACTTTCAGCTTTTATATCACTCCTACCGTTGCCTGTACTATACTGCTTACGAGTGTAAATGATATTTTTGGGATTTCACAGCCTAAACAACATACTTACACTCCTAATTGTCACACAATTATATAGTATTGCAGTATTTTTTTTTTAATTACAGCACTTGAAATTATAAACTTGTTCAATCCCAATTAGGACTCGTTGGTATGTAAACAGAGCTAATCTTGCATATGCACTGTGCTCTCGGGGAAGAGCTCACTTTGGGTCATTAGCTGTTGGCCCGGACCCCGGTGGGAAGCTGGGTCTCTTCCTCTCCAGTTTCCTCCATTGTCCTCACCCATCAGAGGAGTCACTCCACATCACCAGCTGCCCCATCCCTGAACAGTCAGCAGTGAACACAGCAATCATTCTCCCATTAAATGATCTCCCCACACACAGACATGCAGCGCTGCAGATAGGGCCGATCCTAGCACCGGCTCAGTCAGAAGCCCCTCGAGGACTGCACTGTTGGCCTGTGGTAACGTTAGGAGCCTCTCGCTGCCTGGCATCTCAGAGGGAAAAACAATGTCTACTTTGTTCTGGCAGCAGGCTCTCTGCGGGGAAAATGCTTAAAAGCTACTTAATTAGAGGGAGAGAGTGAGAGAGAGGGAGAGTAAAGCTATCCTTAGACGTGAATGCTGTGTGAGAGGAAGAAGAAACGAAAGCTAGGGTTAGACCGATCGTTACCTGTTAAAGCTTCCCCGAGGCTTTTGTCTGTGCTTGTATAACAATATATACAAGCGAGAATGAAATGTAACATCATATATGGTACACGGGTGAGTCTATTAAAGGGGTGCAATTTATGATACATTAAAAGAAAGAAACATCCACATGAAAACTGTTTTAACAAAATGTTTTAACCCATCTTATACGAATAAAAATCTTTTTTCTTTTTTCAGCTTCCCAGTTTTCATGGCAGTGCATGACACGTTTTTTTTTCTTTAACCAATAACAAGCTTTATTTACACTCACCTAAAGGATTATTCGGAACACCATACTAATACGGTGTTTGACCCCCTTTCGCCTTCAGAACTGCCTTAATTCTACATGGCATTGATTCAACAAGGTGCTGAAAGCATTCTTTAGAAACGTTGGCCCATATTGATAGGATAGCAGTTGATGGAGATTTGTGGGCTGCACATCCAGGGCACGAAGCTCCCGTTCCACCACATCCCAAAGATGCTCTATTGGGTTGAGATCTGGTGACTGTGGGGGCCATTTTAGTACAGTGAACTCATTGTCATGTTCAAGAAACCAATTTGAAATGATTCGAGCTTTGTGACGTGGTGCATTATCCTGCTGGAAGTAGCCATCAGAGGATGGGGACATGGTGGTCATAAAGGGATGGACATGGTCAGAAACAATGCTCAGGTAGGTTGTGGCAATTAAACGATGCCCAATTGGCACTAAGGGGCCTAAAGTGTGCCAAGAAAAGATCCCACCATTACACCACCACCACCACCAGCCTGCACAGTGGTAACAAGGCATGATGGATCCATGTTCTCATTCTGTTCATGCCAAATTCTGACTCTATCATTGGAATGTCTCAACAGAAATCGAGACTCATCAGACCAGGCAACATTTTTCCAGTCTTCAACTGTCCAATTTTGGTGAGCTCGTGCAAATTGTAGCCTTTTTTCCTATTTGTAGTGGAGATGAGTGGTACCCGGTGGGGTCTTCTGCTGTTGTAGCCCATCCTCCTCAAGGTTGTGCGTGTTGTGGCTTCACAAATGCTTTGCTGCATACCTCGGTTGTAACGAGTGGTTATTTCAGTCAAAGTTGCTCTTCTGTCAGCTTGAATCAGTCGGCCCATTCTCCTCTGACCTCTAGCATCAACAAGGCATTTTCGCCCACAGGACTGCCGCATACTGGATGTTTTTCCCTTTTCACACCATTCTTTGTAAACCTTAGAAATGGTTGTGTGTGAAAATCCCAGTAACTGAATTGTGAAATACTCGGACCGACCCTTCTGGCACCAACAACCATGCCTCAAAATTGCTTAAATCATCTTTCTTTCCCATTCTGACATTCAGTTTGGAGTTCAGGAGATTGTCTTGACCAGGACCACACCTCTAAATGCATTGAAGCAACTGCCATGTGATTGGTTGATTGGATAATTGCATTAATGAGAAATTGAACAGGTGTTCCTAATAATCCTTTAGGTCAGTGTATATAATGAGCAAATCGGTAAAATGTAGTTGCCTATCTATGCTAATGGCAGGAGAACATTAAGGCACACAAAAAACACATTTTAAGTGATATTTTAATTTAATAATTCACTTCAATGATAGCAAATACCATTATGTACATTTAAAATGATTTATTCACTCAATATCACAATATAATTAAAACTAAATAAGAAATCTTATATCCACTTTTCTTCTCCCGCTGATCCGGCGTGATAACTGATGTAACTTCCTGTTGAACATTTCATAGTGATATTTGCCTTAAGCAACAGGGTTTAGTGACTATAACAAAAGTAAAAGAAATAATAGTATTTATTTATTCATTTATAGATGTTTAATAGACGTTTAATAAATAGACATTCATTTCATTTGTTTGTTTGTTTTTTAAATGTTTTATTAATGCATTTTTTTAAATCAATGTTTTAAGCTATTTGGCGTAAATGTCCAAATGAGGTGTCTTACCTTTACAAACAAATGCGCAAATGTAATGCAGCACTCGAGCGGATAAGCAGATGAATCTGTACCAAGATGATTCTGTAGCATCAATTACTTATGTTTATAATGTCTCTCTAATATCATCATATCCTACCTGCAACAATAAATCTAACACTGATTTCGAATGGGTCGTTGATTTTGTTTAGAATGTTTGTGGTGTGGTAGGCTTTTTCTTTTTTTTAGCTGAAGCGATTTTCTCGATTTCTCCCGTACACTCTCACACATCCATGTTGCCTGTGCTGCGGAAGGCACGGGGTTGAAGCACTGCAAAATGCATACATAAACACACCCCTGAGCTATGCATATCACAGTGTTCTTTCACTCTGTTACAGTTCCCAGGGAGAGAAAGTGCCGTTTAGCCCGAACCTTAGTGGAAGGTATAAAATCCCCTCATGACAAACTCACCCTGCACCTCACCATCTTCAGCGCTGCTCAATTATTAATAGATGTACAGAGAGAATGTCGCCTCTGATGGATGACGGACTGTCAGCAGGCATTTTGCAGGCACGGATCTGGCAGGCCCTGAGAACACACACTAGAGCTGACAGTGTAAAGACAGAGCAACGGTTTAAGGTCAAATACGCTCAGTGCTTCTGAGGGAGAGGGGAGTGATATGGGGAGAGGATGAGAGGAGAGGAAGAGAAAGGGAGAATGAGAGAGAGAGAGACTGAGAGAGGGAAGGAGATAGCGCTGGAGTGTATTAGTCATCCTCTGTCAGAGCCGAATATGTGTCTGTGTATGTGTGTGTGGGTTGATTTGACTTTAGGGAAGCCTGCACTGGAGGCCTCTGGAGTCAGGAGATGCAGGTTGTTGTGAACGTTGCTGTAAGCTGTTTCACTGGGGACATATTTATGCGCCAGGTTCAATTTCAAGCATCTGGCTGACTATAAGAGAAAGCTGATAGAGGAGGCAAACATACTTGTGAAAGAATGAAACTCAAAACTGAAACTAAAGTTGGAGTAAGTTTAAAGCTGTGCTGTAAGGTCTGTATAAAACAATATAATCACCCAATTAGTTGAGGAATAACACACTTCAGACCATGTAAAAAAAAAAAAAAAAAAATAATAATAATCCATGTGATGCAGCATGACAGCCCGAATTAAATGTTTTATTTAACATGGGCTGGAGTGTGTTATTCTGCTTATTCCATGGTTTACCAATGATGACCTGTTTTTGTTTAATAATGAATAAAAAATCACACATTTAGCAGTTTAATTAAGTTTTTTTTTTTTTTTTTACAGTTGAAACTATTGTTAAAATCATGTGGTTATAGAAACAGTCAAACGAGTAAAATTAAAAAATTATTATTATTATTATTTTAATAATTAACAATAATAACAATGTCTACACTTACCATCCACATCATCAGGTACCTTGCTAGTAGTGGGTTGGATTCACATTTACCTTCAGAACAGCATTTATCCTTCATGAATTTAACAAGGTGCTGGAAACATTCCTTGGAGATTTTGGTCCATATTAACATGACAGCATGACAGTTTCTGCTGATTTGTCAGTTGCTCATCCATGATGTGAATCTCCCGTTCCACCTCACCCTAAAGGTGCTCTATTGGATTGAGATCTGGTGACTGTGCAGGCCATTTGAGTACATTGAACTCATTGTCATGTTCAAGAAACCAGTTTGAGATGACTAATTGATTAAACCTATGAGATTAACCCTAACCAGTTAAAGAATTAAAAGAATGGACATGGTCAGCACCAATACTCAGGTAGGCTGTGGCATTTAAATGATGTTCAGTTGGTACTAAGGGGCCAAACTGTGCCAAGAAAATATCCCCACACCATTACAACACCACCACCAGCAGAACTGTGATACATGGAGGATCGATCCATGTTCTCATGTTGTTTGCACCAAATTCTGACCCGGCCATTCAAATGTCACAGGAGAAATCAAGACTCATCAGATCAGGCAATGTTTTATCAATCTATTATTGTCCCATTTGTTAAGCCTGTGCAAATTGTACCATTCTGTGTGTTCTTCTGCTGTTTTATCAAGGTTTGACATGTTGTGCATTCAGTGGTGCTCTTCGTCATACCTCAGTTGTAGCTAGATGTCATTTAAGTTATTGTTGCCTTTCTATCAGCTCATAGAAAATCTGTCCATTCTCCTCTGATGATATCTAGCATCAACAAAGCATTTTCATCCAGACAATCACTGAATAGTTTCTCTTTCAAGACCATTCTCTGTAAACCCTAGAGACGGCTAGATCAGCAGTTTCAGAAATACCCAGACCAGCACATCTGGCACATCCACCCAAAGTCACTCAAATCACCTTTCTTTTTCATTCTGATGCTTGTTTGAGCTTCAGCAGATTAACTTGACCCTGTCTACTGTACATGTATAAATGCATTGAGTTGCTGCCATGTGATGTGGCTGATTAGATATTGGCATTAATGGGCAATTCAAAAGGTGGACTTTAATGGAGTGGCCAATGTTCTACACTTTTGGAAACATTTGTTTTAACCCTAATTGCTGTGGTGAGGAGCTTCTCATTTCTTGAACAAGCATGCAGGAAGGCATATTCCGTATTTTGATTTAGTTAAAGATGTTACTGTCTTTCAGAAGGGTCAAATTATTAGCATACTTCAAGCAAAGAAAACAGCTAAGGTGATGGATGAAATTTTAAGAATGGTCAAACACATTATTAAAACCTGATAATGCATAATCGTCAACTTCATGATGTTCACAAAATGTCGCTGGCAAAATATCATGAAGGACTGTCATTGGAGATGGCTTAAACACAAAAAATTAAAGTTGGAAATTATAGGCTATGTTTATTTGAAATTAAATTAAGAACATTTGTACAATGTGATTAAAACTCACAGAATTGGGACTAAAAAGCCGTGTGTCTACTGTATGTTAAGAAAACCACTTGTTACAGCTAGTGAGGCTAATCAGGAAAAAAAAAAAAAAGCTTGAATTTGCTAGGGAGCATAAAGATTTTGGAGCAATGAAAAAAAGTCATGTGGCATGATGAGTCCATATTTACCCTAATCCAGAGTGATGGGTAAGTCAGGGTAAGAATGGAAGCACATGAGACGATGCACTCATCACGAACAGTGGCCACTGTAACAGCTACTGGAAGCAGTGTTATGATCTGGCTTTGGTCATGTCTAGGCTCAGCTATGTTACACGGCAATAATTGGAAGTCAGCTGACGACCTAATTGTACTGAATCACCAGGTTATCACATCAGTGCATTTGTCCCCCGATTCCAGGTCGACAATGCCATGATTCATTGCTCTCAAATTGCAAAAGAGTCATTCTGGGAGCATGAGGAATTATTTTCACACATGATTTGGCCACATGAGTCTTGACCTTAACCCCATTTAAAGTCTTTGGCAAGTGCTGTAGGAGACTTTATAGAATGATTCTCCCATACAAAATCTTGGACAAACAACACTGGAACTATGTGTTGTATAATAAATGCTTTTGTCGTGTAGGTAAATAATTTATTATTATATTTAGATAAAATAACCAGGGCAACCCCTTAGAGTCTCCATGCAGTCCCTGATCCAAGGTTTGGATAAAGAGTCAATGCCCAAAAGCACCAAAATGACATGATAATAAACAAGCAGCCATCAAACAAAACGCAAATGAAATTTGTTGAAACGTGAATTCAATTTGATTTTAAATCTATTGTTTACAGTTTTGTAAGCATTGATGTGAGTCTCTAACCTTTGGATTAAACAAAATTTACCCAAACAATGTATAGTTCCTCTTTAAAGAGCTCTATTGTGTGTTCCTGCCCCGTCTCATGACCTGTACTCTGTGTTAAGATTATGGCCACAGAAGCACAAAGCTTTCCTTGTATGCAATCAGAGTATGACACATTCAGAACATTATTGTGATCATTTGTAAATCCCACCGACCCTCCATGAGGTCATGTCCCTGTCCCCTGTCCCCTGTCCGCCCCACCCCCTGTCTCTGTGTCAAAAATACAGACGTGCATTTTTTATTTCATTATTTCTTTTTTGACATTCAAATCTCAAGTGTGCCTCACCCAACCCAAACAGAGGAAGGAAACAAGCAATCGGTTGTAAGTCAGAATGGCACATGGCACATTGATGCTCACACACACTTCACTACAGTCGCCGTGTTGTTGCTGTTCATTCTAACCTAGCAGCACTCCGTCATCTCTCGACTTGTTAAGCTGCTTGACTGTTTGTCAGCCGCGTCAGGAGTGACTGTACGACTCCACCACTAATTGCCACCAGAGCTAAATTTAGTGGAGGTGACATGGATTTCTGATCACACGCTGAAAGTCTCTCTTTCTCTCACTCCCTCTCACTCCCTGTCACCTGGGGAATACATGAACTATTCCATATGTCAGAGTTGTCAGTCAATGGGAATTGTACGAAGTCTCTCTGTCTCTGCAGGACCCTTTACTCTTTGTCTGGGGTAATCTCTTTCGCTTGTTTTTTTTTTCCTCCCTCTCTCTTTATTCAAGTGTTTATCTGTGTCAGCATGGGTGCTATCCCAGTTCTAGCCTGTCCCAGACAACATATTAGTGTAGTTCATGATCCATAAATGCTTTTGTTAATTAGGAACTGGACACATAGATAAATGATCAATTAACGTTCACATCTGGACTGGAAAAAAAAAAAAAGCTTTCTAAAGAAGAGACCACAAACATTGAATATTGTTTATATTGTTCTTGTGTTTGTATGTTAATCACACTATTGTGAATGTGATTTAATGTCCAGCCAATCAGTTTGTTGCAGTGTTAATTACCAGGAAAGATACCATTATGTTTAATCAGATGGCTACTATGGTCCTGTTTTTTGTTTGTTTGTTTGTTTCCTTTAAATAAGAGCAAGTGGAGGCTGATTAAGTTATATTTAACCGAGTCACATGCAAAATTTGTCATGCAATTCCATTTAATTAATTGTTTAGTGCTGTGTGGTATAAGAAGAACAATAGAGCTGTGAATCATATGGAGACTGTTGATTGGATTCGATTAGATTTTTTCGGTCATTGCGATTTTTTATTTGATTCACTAGCGCTAATGTTTATTGTCTGATTTGCCTCAAGCCACTATATTTATGACACAGTGTAAAGCATTTAAACTGCTAAAAGTATTTAATAAACATTGAAATACTGTGTAACCCATTTTGTTGATTGTATAAATGTCACATCTAGTGCAAAACCATCATCTTTATTGTCCTGCCAAACTTCTCTTCCATAATCCAGTCCAGTCGGGTGCTGTAATACACCAAGAGCCCATGACAATCTCACAACATGAGATTATTTTGCAAGGAATTTTGGAAAATGCAAAGTGGTTTATATTTTCAAGCATTTTAGGTCAATTACTGGTTGTAAGTTTCCTTAAGTTACTTTAAAATTTGATTCTGAATCAAAAACTGATTCAATTAAACAAATCAACCATTAACAGATGGATAACGCATAAATCGATTTAGTGTTACAGCGCTAAAGACAAACCACTTTATTGGTATTTATTCATTCATTAAAGATCAAAATATCATAATTTGATTTTTTACAAAGTTACTTTAGGATCAGATATCTAGAAACATTTATTTCCTCACCAGCTTTTTCTCTCTTGTTTGCCATTAATAGCAAAACAATGACAACAATACAATAGTTTATTGAATTACTGAATACTTATTTCCATATCATTTAATTTTGACTGTAAAAGCAGAATACTGGAGTTTTGTAAATTTGTTTGCATTAATTATCACAGGTAAAATAAATATAATTAAATATTACAATCACAGCAGTAATAAAAACCTGTCATTAGAATGACAGATTATGATTTATGGGTTAATTTAGCTTTGCCAGCACATACAGTATCCCACAGCCGGAGCTGGCGACCGACAGTTAACAAGAGTTAAACAGTTAAGTTAACATTAGGCATGATTGGTTTGTATCATGCCCAACAACCCAACATCAGGTATGATTGGATTCCATGTCTGATTCAATCTGTGCTCGAGAATGCCGTACCATGCTTGAGACTACCTTTTCCAGTGGACTTGGCCATGGCTCCAGATCTCAGGAACGATCCCGTGTCACTAATGTGAAAATGCAGTTGAATTCTAAACAGTAACATGCAGCCAAAAGTTGAGAAGAATAAAACATGGAGGTGGTGCACAGTCCTGTAAATCTTGTAAGTTTCTCTTTCTATTCCACTTCTTCTGCTTTAGAATATCAGATATGGTAACTTGGTGTCCCAAGTAGCATTTAATGAAAAGCTAGTGTGCCAAGGTGGTACAATTACTTGTCCCACACACAAAGTGAATGCACTTGATCAGGGGTCAGAGAGGGATTTGGGATCCAGCTAGCTATCCAATGTAGCTTTCTATCCTACGTTGATCTTAAACGAATAAGCACGGACGGTTCAGAGGCAATTCGAGACAACTTATAAACAATTACTTAGGCAACAATGTATCGTAAGTGTTATTTAAGTTGATAGAATTGTAGAAGATATGTTTTCTTGCTGAAAATGCTCCCATGACTGGTTTTAAATGAGGGTTTTGGCAGACAGCTGCTCTCCCATTTTTCCAGTACTGGGGAATGACACATATACTTAAATATAGCAGTGCTGTTGTGCTCTGGTATCATCACGTTTTTAATAGCTCTCATTTTTTGTTAGATTACTCAGGTTGGAACTGTTATATAAAGAAGCTTGACCTAAGAACTTAAGAATTTGATCGTAAATATCAAACTTCAGCTTTTTTGTATATTGTTGTCTTATAAATTTACCATCATATCTTTTTAAGTCTATTTTATTACATTTTTTTTTAAATATTATAACTTTAGGAAACACACACATTACACACACATCTCATTGTTCATCTTGCTATCACAACAGCCAAGTGTGTTCGCTGGTGGAAATTTGATTGTTGGTGTAGGTGTCATCCTTAGAAGGTTGCATCAGGACTAAGAGATGTGGTCATAGATGAATAATGCCTGATCAGTCCATAAATCCTCTGAATGGCTCTGTGGAACTTCACTGTAAGCAGGGTTATGGAAGGTCAGCGAACATCTTTCTTAACTCTGCAGCATCACTAGTCTCTTATAAATCAGCCTTTCTGATATGTTTAAATGACACAACATTAGACATGGGCTTTCATGGTAATTAATACATTTTTCATAATTTGTGTGAATGGCTAAATAAAAAGATTTGACGGAAGATTGATCTTGTTTGCTAGAAGAACCGTAAAAGATACAATCACACTAAAAGCATCGGCTGAACACAAACAACGAGAAGGCCAAGGTTGGATGGCAGATCTACACACACATTATGGGACAATGTCATGTTGTTCAATACTTTAATGTTCAGTTAACAGAAAATATGATTTACTCAGTTAAAGCAAATGCTTTCAGGGCATACAGTATGCTGAAGTCTTTTCAGGCTTTAATCATGAAGTTCATATCATCGTAACTGATTTTTTTTCTACTAGACTTTAGGTAAAATATTTTTTACGTGCTTCTGTTGAATTGTTCTTGATTAATTTGCTATAAAGGCAGCTCATTGCCAGGTGCAATGCAAATCACTCATTCTCTATACCACTTATCCTATACAGGGTCGCGAGAAGCCTGGAGCCTATACGGAGCCTATACGGTGCCTTCAGAACACACATCTGATAAAATCCTGGACTGGATGGGCAAACAAGCACACACACACACTCACACTACGGGGAATCTGGAAATGCAGGTTAGAATACTCTGGAATGTGAGATGTACCTGGAAAAAAAGTCAGGAACTACTCAGAAGAGTGGCCTCTCCTAGAAGAGTGCACAGAACATCAAATGCTTCCAATCACCAAATGGATAAAGAAGAGCCTGACTACTCTTGAATCTTGTCATTTTCTCCCAGCTTCACTGAAAATCATTCTTTTCTCTTTCATGACATTAAGATAGGATTTCATTCTACATGACTAACACAGTAATGTAAATATTTCTGGACAGAGCTTAAATGAATGGGCCTTGCGTGAAAAAAAAAAAAACTGCAATGTAACTGCAGGAGGATGAATTAGATTTTGGCCATGGTGGCAGAACGGACTGTTATATAATCCCATTCCTAGAGATGACACCTTCTTTAAACACCTTTAGGTAGATGAATAAGCATGCATAAACATGAATGAAAACATGAAACATGAAGTGGTACTGGCTTATGCATGGTACTGCGATATGTAGATCTTATTGCAGATCTGTGGAAATTAGAGGCCAGGTCCACATCTTGTCAACTCTTTGTTCCTCATGTTCCTCAAACTGAAGAATTTCTGCAGTGTGGCAGGGTGCATTTTGCAGCTGAAAGTGGCCACTGCCAATAAATAAGTTTAGGTAGGTGGTATGGGTCAAAATAACATCCACATGAATGCCCAGTGCCAAGATCATAAAAAAAGAAACAACATTCTGATATAAAGTATTCAGAATTTTTTTCCATTGAGACATAATTTAAAATAGGAATTTGATCATAATCTGACAAAAAAAAAAAAAAACACTAGAGACTAAATAAAGTGTCCCAGAATTGAATTAAACAAGCATTAAAACAAGCAAATGACTATAAACTTGTGATTTTAATCAAGGTTTCATCCGTGTCAGAGCTGCTGATATAGAAAATTAATCAACACGTTCTGACAAATCATAATAAAATTTAACCAACGCTGTACCATGGGTTTACTGGGCTGTTTAGGGACTAATAAAGGACTAGAATGTTATCTTCTACCCAAAATTGTTTTGGATTCAATGATTGGATTGTTTTTTTCTTCTTTTTTTAAATTTAATTTTAGGAAAATGGGACTTATGTTACGTTATTACAGTAAGAATTACTGTATTAATTTGATACAATCTTTGTCAACTAGAGTGAATTATACCTGCGTGCCTCTTTGCAGCATTGCATTCTTGCATTGATTTGTCCTCAAATTTTATTACTCTTGTCACAAAACAATGAATTAACTTGTGTATAAACAGACTAAGACACAACCATATCCATAGACAAACACTCACCCACCCACACAGCGACCTCAAGCCCCCCTCCAACACACAAACACACACACACACACACACACACACACACACACACACACACACACACACACACACACACACACACACACACACACACACACACACACACACACACACACACACACACACACAAGTACTTGGACAGAATCGGTGAGTCAGTCAGTTACAAGACAGATCAGTAAAAGCCAGTGAGGTATGAAATGTGAGTATTGAGGGCCAGCTTCATATTAACTGTGTTTGACTGTTGCTCATAATCATTCATATAGACACTTTATGAAATCAGTGAATGTGAGTGTGTAAACAAAATTTACTGCAAATGAGTGAACTGTAGTTGTGTAACTGTGAGTCGAGATTTTAATACAAAGACGTGAATCACAATACTACATTAAACTAAGTATCATTTAACCCAGTAGGAGCACGGCCCCCCTTAAGGCCTTCAGTGAAAGCATTACATTTCTCAAAAAGAAATAAATAAATTAATAAACAAATAATAATAATAATTAAATATAATAATAATAATAATAATAATAATAATAATAATAATAATAATAATAAATACAGAAATATATAGTGACTAATATATAATTATAATTTTACTTACATACATGCCTAGTCCTACAAACCCCTTTCAGATGCAACAACTGTGTATTTTGAACCTGGGGAAGCTAATATATATGTTTAATAACAGGCGACACATTGGCTTAGTGGTTAGCACTGTCGCCTTTTTTTTTTTTGCCAGGTGGCACCTCCAGGGTCCACGGTTGATTCCCACCTACAGCCCAAAGACATGCAGATTAGATTAATTGGCGTTACCAAATTGTCCATAGAGTGTGAATGAGTGCGAGTTGCCGCAATGTGTGTACCCCGCAAAGGATTGGCACCCCGTCTAGGGTCTACCCCGCCTCGTGCCCTAAGTGACATGGGATAAGCTCCCAGTCCCAGCAACCCTATACACATGATGAAGCAGCGTAGATTATGAGTGAGAGTAAGTGAGTGAGTGAGTAAATAATAATAATAATAATAATGATAATAATGATAATAATAATAATAATAATAATATTGGGAGGATGCGATGTTGTCATCAGCCCTTTATGTAGTCAGGTGTATGGCTCCTTCTTGATAGTTGCCAAGTCACCCTCAGACCACAAAAAAAAAAAAAAAAAACATAGGACGCTGCTTTTCTTTCATGCAAATCACATGAAAATGGTATCTATTTCTTCCTGGCAATCTAGTTACAAATGAGCTGATGTAACACGTTCACTCCTGCACAGCAGTGACTGGGCGGACAGTAGCCTTGAACGGAAAGTGCTGATAAGAAAGTGTGGCCAACTGCGGGTTTTTTTATATATACTGTATAACTGGAGTGCGAATAATTTTTGACTCACCCTTGTATTTTCCGTTTCTAATGCTGTGTTTTTGTGTGTGTGTGTGTGTGTGTGTGTGTGTGTGTGTGTGTAACTCTTTTGGTTTTAGGTTCTGTGAGGTGGATTGTAAATAGTTTGTCTTAGTAGGTCACATTCCCCCCCCCCCCCCCTTTTTTTTTTTGCTATATTGTTTGGACTATAATCAGAGCAGTGATGCGATTTGTTTAAGTACCGGAGTGCACCTACGTATGACGGACAGTTTTTGCAGAACTCGTGACATCTACAGTGTTTTTCAAAGCTATTACATTTTTAGCTTTCATTTAAACAAGAAACAAAAGAATGTCTCACCACATCTTCATTTTATAGGTTACATTAGCTAACAACACAGCTATATTCCCCCATGACAACTTTTAATGTGGAGTTGACACTGTGAATCAATCAACACCTTACATTTTACTACACTTCACTTATATAAAGATATATGAATTTCAACCAGATATTCTTTCTCCTCACTTCATTCCAGTACACCCATGAATAAAGTGCAACAATTCAATTCAGTTACACATGTAGACAGGGTCATGATGATCTTCTGAAGGTCAAACTGAGCATCAGAATTGGGAAGAAAAGTGATTTGAGTGACGTGAACGTGACTTTAAACGTGGCAGACAGGCTTGCCTGAGTATTTCTGAAACTGCTGATCTACTGGGATTTTCATGCACAACAATCTCTAGGGTTTCCAGTGAATATGGCCTGTAAAGGAGAAAATATCCAGTGAGCAGCAGTTCTCTGAGCAAAAATGCCTTGTTGATGCCAGAGGTCAGAGTAGAATGACCAGACTGGTTTGATATGATAGCAAGGCAACAGTAACTCAAATAACATCTTATTATACCTTAGGTGAACAGAAGAGCATCTCTGAACACACATGTCTAACCTTGAAGCAGATGGGCCATAGTAGCAGAACACCGCACTGGGCACCATTCCTGTCAGCTAAGAACGGGATACCTATTCACATGGGTTCACCAAAATTGGACAATGTAATATTAGAAAAACATTGCCATCTGAATTTCTTGGAAGGTTGGGTCAGACTTTGGCATAAACAACATTAAAGCATGGATCCATTCGGCTGCTTATGGTGTAATGGTGTAGGGACCTTTTTCATGGCAAACTTTGGGCCCCTTAGTACCAATTGTGCATTGTTTAATATGTTTTGTTGCTGACCATGTCCATGCATTTATGACCACAGGATAACTCGCCATGTCACAAAGCTAGAATCATCTCAAACTGGTTTGTTGAACATGACAATGAGTTCACTGTGCTCTAATGGCCTGCACAGTCAACAGATCTCAATCCAATAGAGCACCTTTTGGATGTGGTGGAATGGGAGATTTGCATCATGAATGTGCAGCTAACAAATCTGCAGCAACTGTGTCATGTCACTATGGACCAAATTCTATAAGGAATGTTTAAAGCACCTTGTTGAATCTATGCGATAAAGGTTGTGCTGCCATACAGCTCTGAAGCCAAAAAAAAAAAAAGGGTTCAACCCAGTACTAACAATTTGTACCTAATAAAGTGTCCAGGAATATATATTTTATTGCCCACATGTATTGCAAAATCTTGTTCTAAGTATAATAGTGGTACAGTTGCCTGGTTTTGGGTTTGTTTTTCGAGAAAGCTTACAGTTTTGAAGCTCACTAAAGGCAGAAGCATGAAAGGCACAGTTCACGACTGGTCACAGGGTTGCTTTTTTTTTTTCATTTTTTCAACAACTGTACTTTTCACATCCACCCTCACACACACAAATAAATATATATCCATGCTAACGATGTTCCAGTAATTTAACAAAAATATTATTGTTCTTCAAAATGATTATTTTTGTTCAAATCTATAATTTGGGTGGAAGGTTTAAAGTAATCTCATCCTTCAAAATCACACTATTGTTAAAAACGAAGAACAAAAGAATGAGGAAACTTATTTATCTTCCCATGATGTAAAGAACATTTTTCGATGATAGTTTTACTGTTTAAAAATTGTCTGTTGGAATCTTCAGAACTGTTTACACGAGTTAATGTCATCAGGGAACAAAGCTAAGTGAATATACAACTGAAATATACATTTATTCATAAACTATAATGATTAAGTCGTGGAAGACAATGTTGTAAGCAGTAAAGTATTAGATTTGAAGTTAAAATGTACTTACAGTGTGCTGAGACAGGCTAAATCAGCCTATTAATGTGTAGGTTTATTTTGTGGCACTAAGACCATTCGAAGCATGGATTCCTCAAGACGTCCAAAGGTGTGATGTGTAATCTTACACCAGAATGTTGTTAAAGTGGACTGCATTTGTTTATCCAGAACAACCCAAAGATGTTCGATTGGATTGGGATTTGGTGAACTTGGAGAACAAACATTGTAGACATTGTAAAAAAATTCCTGAACAATTTTGTAGTGTGCCATCGCACACATGGAAGGACCCAAGGTTCCCCATTGACTCCACCACCTTGCCTAATACTGTACCTATCCTGGTGCCATCTCTTCCCAAGAGAAGCAAAAAACATGCACCCAGCTGTCCACATGATATAAAAGAAAACATGATCTATCAGACTAGGCCACCTTCTTTCGATGATTTATCATCCTGTTCTGATGCTCACACACCCATGGTAAGTGCTTTTGGCAGTGAACAGGGGTCAGCATGGGCACTCTGACTGATTTGCACCTACCCAGCCCCATACACAGCAAGCTGTGAGTGATGCACTGTGTGTTCTGAAACCTTCCGATCATAGCCAACCTTTTCAGCACTGTACCTCTTCTGTGGGATCAGACCAGATGTCCTAGCCTTAGCTCCACCCCCACATCAATGCACCTTGAATAGCCATGCCCTTGTCATCAGTTTACCACTCGTCCTTCCTCAAACCACTTTCCATACAGTATTACAGGTACAAACAACTGCATACCTGAAACATCCCACAAGACCTGTAGTTTTGGAGATGGACTAACCCAATCGTCTAGGCTTTACAGTTTAGCCCTTGTCAAAGATGCTTAGATCCTTGCACCTGCCCATTTTTCCTGCTTCCAACACATCCATTTCAAGAGCTAACTGTCCACCTGTTGACTAATATATCCCACCCCTTTACCTGTACAGGTGCAAATAAATAATCAAGGGTCAACACTTCATGTGTCAGTGGTTTATATACCATATAGACATTTATGTCGGTGCCATAGTGGCATAGGAGTTAGCACCGTGCCCTCACACGTTGAGGGTCAAGGGTTCGGTTCCCAACTTGAGTCAGTGCGCGTGGGGGTTTGCATGGGTTCCCTTACTGTGCTCTGCTTACCTCCCACAGCCCTGGGACAGGATCCAGGCTTCTCCTGCAACCATGTACAGGATAAGCTGGATATAGGAAATGAATGAAGGAATAAATAAATAAATACATTTATAAGCCTTATTTTTAAATTATTCTTTATTTTACCTTACGTACACTAGATATGTTTAAATGTAAAATCCCACAAACAAACAACCAATCACGAATCCGCTCTTCCGTTGAAGACAGATTTAATTCATCTGCTTATTATGCAACAATAAGTAATTTCTCCAAATTTTGGGAAGCCGGCAAGCATCAATCTTCTACATAAGGCTCTCTGGATAACCAAACATACTTAGATTTGGCGGTACTAAAAGAAGCTCAAGATTTAAGTCAATGTGCCATTGCTGCCAGCAGGATTTGGTAAGCAGCACAGCTTTTTTTTAAATAATAAATATCCTCTGATTGCACCTTTCATTTATTTATTTTGTCTATATTGCATACTTTATCAAGCCATCACGGGATCGGCTTGCCAGAAAATCAGGCCCATTCATCTGCTTCCTTCTGATGGATTGGCGCTCGTCATCTGCTGAACTTGTCTTTTTTTTTTGTGCTCGGAGAGGAGGAAGTCCTGGCACAGAGCACTCTTTCAGCCCAGTCATGCTCTGTCTGGGGTCACGCCCCCTTCCCCAACCCTCCCAGCTACTTCTTCACTTTATCACGACCCCCTTTACTACCAACACACACACATACCCTGACCCCACCACCCTAAAAACACCCTCCTTTGAAGCAGACCAGTGTTTTCTGTGCAGAAATGTATAATTTGTGTTTTTTTTGTATTATCTTCTTATTATATTAAGATCCATGCTCGGCTCCACTGCACAACGCATCGTGGTGTGTGTACTGGCATCCGGGTGCAACATGGTTAGCACATTTCTCGTTCGCACGTTCACTCGCTCACACTTTTAAGCACAGATGCACGCTAAGATACACACAGAGACTGACACATAAAGCTGCAGTCTGCTGTGTCCTAAATGCACTTAGCACATTCCGAGTTCAACAGTATCAGAGATTGCGATGGGGAAGCGAGGAAGGTTTTCTAACCAAATTACATCGAGTTCTCGAGTGCCAGATGACCTCCAGTATATAAGTGTGTATATTTATACAAAGCCAGGCATATTAAAAATTGATACACAATAAAAGGCAAAGCTAAAATGTGAGTCGGTTATGAAACCTTTGTGTCAAGTTAACAGTATCTTGTTATTTTTCGCTCTTCCTTTTGGATATCACCATTCCTCCAGAGCAGTCCTTCTTAACGAAATAACACCTTCTCCTACACCTCTGTCTCACACACATACACACAAATCAGGGCATGTGGTTATTTTAGAATATGTGTATAATTTTTTTTTCAAGGCCAGGTGTGAAATGTGTGTTCATTAAAAGTGACAAAGACCTGATTTTCGAGAAAAAAAAAAAAAAAAAAAAAGAGAGAGAGAAAGAAACTGCTCACAGGCAGTGCAGAGAGCTAATGACAGAGATGCAGGCGGAGATGGAGGAGGGGTGCGGCAGGCCATTCTGGAGCGCGCCGCTTTGTTTTGACACCACCATGCAGCGACGGATCACGCTCGCTCACCTTAACGCTCGCTTTATGGCTGTCACCCTGCAAACACACACCTCTCCGATTTACTAATACACACTAGCCTGTGATTTACTGCTCACAAGCCATCGTTTCACATCTGGTAGCATTTGTCCATGTAGATTTATTGTTATTACCTCCTCACGAAGGCTGCAATCATGCTATGGTGAAATGAATAGTTACAGCATGGTGGAACATGTAGTAAATGTGTGACAAACAATCTACTAGAGGTTTGTTATCTTAAGGATATGACATCATTGTTACTTGTGATTCAGGTTGTCCATTAGGAATGGCTGGTTAAGTTTTGGCTTTATGTAGGATTTAGTCATTTAGGATTTCGCATTAAGGACTACTGTGCAATGCCTTATACATTTTACTGGATCGCTTTTGTAGGTTTATGTATGCATTCTACTGTATATAAAATAAAAGCTCAAAAAAAGCTGTTTGCTTTAGAGTAAACCGTCATGGGAAATATTGAATAATATTATCTCTTATACCACTATTATCTCTTTTACCACTTGTGTTTAGATTAGATTCGATTAGATTCAACTTTATTGTCATTGTGCAAAGTACATGTACAGAGCCAATAACATATAGTTTATGGAGAAATATACATCTTTATAGGGAAAATAAGTAATAGTGCAAAATTGTTCAGAATAATAATCCACCCTATAAACCCAAAAACACAAAGAGAACAAATTATTATTATTATTATTGATCTCCCCATGTAAACCATTGCACTATTCATTCCTTAATACAACTTGCCTTTTTGAATCCGAGTTTAGTAATTCCTTGAAAATTCTACTTTCATTCTAGTTAAACTAATTATATTTTAGTTTCAACACTGCAATACAGACAAGAACTATAACACATTCATAAAATCCAGCTATTCTTTCTTGGGTTTAAGTAGCCTAGGTTTTATCTTATCAGATTTAATCTACCCGCAATAATAAGCAGTTATGCTTACTGTATATAATGGTTCATGAGTAAACTTTTCAGTGTCAGTGCTAACCAGTGTAGTAACTGTAACTGACCGGTCACCTCTAACTGTCTGGTTCGTGAATCGGTGACATTCAATTCAATTAAATTCAATTTTATATAGCGCTTTTAACAATGCTCATTGTCTCAAAGCGGCTTCAAAAAATGAAAAGAAAATTTATGGAAGCGAGTATGAGTGAGAAAAAATGTCATATGCCTATACATAACCATGATCATTCAGTACGCCACTTTAAAAAAAAAAACTGCTCAGAAGTAATAAACTGTCCAAGACAACACATTTTCATATTTTTAAGACAACAAGCAAGGCACACAACAAGCACAACCACTATCACTTTTTACTGAAAGATCTGCTGCCTTGCCAAAAAAAAAAAAAAGTCAAATAACTGGAATTGGAGTATGAATGGCCCAACACATTATTCAAAACATGTAAGGATGGTGCTGTCAACTTTGTGGAAGAAATATGTTCAGAAAAGATTTTTTTTAATCATGTATAGACCACTTAAAGAAAGTTGCATTACAAAAAAAATGATAATAGAAATCACAGCTGTGTTTAATTCTAAAACTAAGAGCATTTCCACACCTAATGTGATGAGAACTTATTGACTTGGCAATAAAAAAAGATTCAATTTGTTAGGGAGCATAAAGATTGGACTTTGGAGCAATGGAAAAAGGTCATGTGGTCTGATGAGTCCAGGTTGACCCTATTTCAGAGCAATGGGTGTAAGAAGGGAAGTGCATGAAGCGATGAACCCTTCATGCATAACGCTCACTGTACAAGTCCCTGTAGTTGCTTCACTTGGTCAGGTCTTGGCTCAGCAACATTATGTGGCAATAAAATGAAGTCAGCAGATGACCTGAATGTATTGAATGACTGGGTTATCCCATCTACGGAGTTTTTCTTCCCTGAAGGCATGGGCAATTTTGAAGTGTAAGAAAAAGTGTGTACGAACGGTTCTAGGAACAGTGTGTGCCGTCATCCGACTTAAAGGCACAAAACTTAAACGCTCAAATGAGTGTGCGTCTTTCTGTTTTCTTTGGGGCAAAATCATTATTCAGTGTTGATGCTCATTACAAACAATAAACAGGAAAAAAAAAAATACAGAATTAAATGAACCCTAAAATTATAACGTTCAAACATACATCGAAAAAACAAAAGAATGAATAAAGATATGAATATGACTTTTACACTGGGACTGTTTTCTGCGCATAATTTCCACTTCTATTTTCTTCTTTCAAAATATGTATCAAATATTCTAACATGCGATAAATTGCTGTGTACATTCTTCAAACAGATGTAGCGACAGATGAATCCTGTCCTGGAATACCATGTGTAACATTCATTCTCTCACTTCCTGAAGCTGAAAATTGGATATGATTACAATTAGTGGAAACAAAACAAAGAAGAAAAACAATCATTCATAAAAAACATTGATTGGACACGAGTGTTGAGGTGAACGCTCCAGCGAGTGATTCTCCACATAGCGACAACTTTGGAAAAACTCTCTCACAGCCGTGGTGATTATGTCATCTTCACTTGAACTCCTGCAAAGCCTCTCATTGGCTGACAGCTGTATCGCTTCACCTTTGTGTGGTCCCGGAGCGCCATTAAAATTTCACGCACGTCTCTCGGTGCGCTGTCCATCACGGCTAATGACAAGCCTGATTCTTAAATACCTCGTCCTTGTTTAATTATCCCTGTTTGTGTCTTTTAAAGATCAGATTTCTGCATCTAAACATACAGCCAGCGTCTTGTCTGTCAGTGCGAATGTCATCACTGTATTCCTCTACTGCTTGACTGTGACAGGCCCCACTTTCAGCCTTTATCTGCCTCTCTATCCTTTCTTCCTGCCACAAAGATCCCTTCTCTCTCTTTTTTTTTTTTTTTTTTTTTCCATCGCCCCGCTCCTGTATCCGCTTTCTACACGTGGCAAATGATTGCCCGGGTGAAGGTATTTTCTGTTTCAATCTCCCATTTTCCCAAGGGGGAACAAAAGGGACAAGCTTGGTGCAGCTGGTTTCACCGAGAAAATGGCTCGGAATTGCCTCATTCCTCGGCAGATTAGTGATTGCATACAATCCCGGCCTAAGTGCTATTGTGCGCCACAATTTGGCCATTATACTTTAGTCTTTTCCCATTCGGAGCAACCCCCTAACCAATTAAAGTAATACAGCCTTTCCAATACCTGCTCCCAATTAAATGTGGGCGGTATTACCTGCCTTGATGCCGCTGACCATGAATTCCTACCACTTTACCCGCATTCATTAGACCTATTCATCCTGAAGGGGCTGATGACAAGGATTCAAGACCCGTTTCCATGCCATACTCCTACACCTCCTCCTCCTCCCTCTTCTTCTTCTTCTTCTTCTATTTCTTCTTCCTTCCACATCCCCCCTCCCGGTTTGCTTTCGATCCCCTGTAGGAAAGTCAACAAGGGTGAAACTTTATCATCACTTCCTCTTTTTCTCTTCTTCTTTGGTGGATTCATGTTTTTTTTTTCCTGTCTGCTCCTGGTTTCGTTTTCGAGCTCATTGTATTTCATTATATATTTTTTCTTAGTTTTTTTTGTTTTGTTTTGTTTTTATTGCCTGTGCAGTTGACTTGGCAGCATCCGAAAAGCCTGCATCTACTCAAAGAAAAAAGAAAAGAAAACGGAAAAAAAAAGAGAGGCCTCTTCAGGCCACTGAGTCGATTGACAAAACCGGAGTGTTAAAAGTCGACAAAAGCCAGGCGGGGAGTGCCGTCAGCCATGCTTGGTGAAGCTGCCAGTCACATGGTCGAGCTAGCGCAAACCAGACATGCTAGTCAGCTTTGCAAACAAGAGCCATCGTTTACTGTAGCCTCCTTAGTTAATTTGCTATCTATGCAACATATCGTGTTGCGCTAACACAAGAGGTCCACCAAACCAGGACAGAATCATAAACACATAGCTCTTCCTATACAAAAATGATTTGAACACAGCATGTTTGCGTCCTTTTTTTTACATTTTTTTTTTTAGGATTCTACCTCCTGACCGTGAGAGATAAACATTGACCATATGCCTTTGATCCGAAATGATCAGGAATCTTCAATACGGTTGTTGTTTATGTTCTTTTACCCTTTTCGGCCATAAATCAAAGCCAGTGGACCATGACTTACATCCATGTCTAAATTAAAGAGAAACAGCACTAACATGAAGCACTAACGTGGGGGAAGCTTAAGACGTTTGCTACATGAATACAGACGCCTGAGCTCTTCAAAACAAAAACCTTCCGAGCCCCTGTACTGAGCCACCCCTCCTCCTCCTCCTCCTCCTCCAACCCCTCCAACCACTCCACTGCCTCTGAGCAGAGATACAATAGTGCTGCTTTTTTCATGAGAAAAAAAGGAAAGGAAGGAGAGAGGGGAGATAAAGATAAAAATAAAAAGGGTAAACGCAGACCACATGTCTTCATTATAAAAGAAATGCAGCTCGGCTATCCGAGGGCCGAATTTGAGCTTCTGAGCTCACCAGGGCTCAGGGTGAAACGAGCTCACTTTGTTTACAGTGTCGTCCCTCCGACCAAGCGCGTATCAGATCAGGTTCCGTCAGGAAATGGGCCGCCTGAAGGTTCCGTGGCCATTGGAAATCTCTCTGTACATGCTCGTTCTCAGCTAAAACAGACACTCGAACATGTGAGAAAAAAAAGAAAGACATTTCATGTTGCAGCATAACATCTTGCGTATGAAACGTACCTTTTCTTCCAGCAATAAGCAACTGATTTATTCATATATACTTTATTCAAACTTTGATTACTGTTATTTATTGCATTCAAACTCCCACGTTAATGTGCTTCTATTTATTTTAAAGCTTAAATCATATTGTTACAACTTTTTTGTTGTAGTTATTTGTAGTATGTAGTTATGTGGCTTGGAAGCTGAGAAAAGAATCTCAAGGTGAATTTTAAGTCATATCACTTAACCCCTCCCCCCCAGGGGTCTATTAGCACACGTCCGGCATGCTCACATCCATGACCCTGACCTGAAGTGGAGAGACAAGAGACCAGGAGTAGGGTTAAAGTTTTTCATACTTTACTAAAATTGCTAAATTCCTTTTAAGCAGCCTTTTAGTTAGCTAATGAGGGTTAGCAAGCTAAAGCCTAGCATAAACTAACTAGCTTGAATGTTAGCTATAGTGACACAGCTATTGTGCTACTCTATTTATTATAAAACTAGCTTTTTATTTCATGGAAATACTTTACTAAATACTTGCTATTTTTGAACTTTTGTGTTTTTTTTCTTCATAATTTGTCTTTTTAATCTTGCAAATCAAAAATATCAAGCACAGTATCAAGTGCAAATGGTTATTTGACCCTCTGGGGTAATATATATATATATATATATATATATTTATATATATATATATATATATATATATATATATTTTTTTTTTTTCTAAAACATGTGCGCGCACCACACATACATAAAGTTAAGTGCACATTTAATATAACATAAAAATGTAGACAAATACAAATATACAATAAATAAATAAATAAATAAATTATATATATATATATATATATATATATATATATATATATATATATATATATATATATATATATATATATATATATATATTACAAAAATATATAAATGCACTGGAAGTTATCAAATGTGTTCTTACAGGTTAAGAAGAACATTTACAAACTCTTAGCCCAACCCCTATGACTTGGAATCCCAGGTAATTAAACTTTGGATTGATTCACATAAAATCTATATATATTTTTTTCTTTCAGTTCATGAGATTTGTATTTGATGATTTTTCTAATTCAGAACTGAATTACACCAGAACTCTATGATACAAAATGCGTGTGTGAATCTTGATCGTCCTTTCACGGTTGTAAAAATTGGAATAAATATAATGCTCACCATTGGCCTCCACGGTCTCTAGCATTTCCACTACAGAGATGGATGGATGGTATGATATAACGTTATAAGTCAGATTTATGTATTGTTATACTTGTTAAGTTATGACAATGGGAAGTTCGTATTTTACGGAGTATACACGATATCCATATTTGTGTGGTTTTCTATCTCGTAGTATGCCTCGTGTGATTTTCTCTCACAGTAATGAGATAAGGTTCTAAAACGTTCCTATGGTTTTCCTGCTATGAGGAACCGTTTCCCACTCAGCATGCCGTGCAGCTTGTAGCCGGTTATCGCCAGATCCGTTGGCACGAGGCAGTTTTCAATTAATTTCACACCAGCAGACAGTGCAGGAGTAACCCTGCGAAAAGCAAGACATCGCAGGCCCAGCCTAATCGCCGTCAGGCCCGTGACATCATCCCTGGCCCTGGCAGAGCGCACATCTATAGGAGAACGGAGGTAGTTTACAGCGGTTACAAAGAGCCAATTTATCACCGTAAGCAAACGCTAACCTGGGAGCATCACCCCCGGCAGAATTAATTGGCCCGCTCGCTGTCTGTGAAGTGTCTGGGCCCCAGTTTTTTTTTTTTTTTTTTTTTAATAGGCAGTCTGCCCCAGGAGGCACTCTCAGACCCTAAGATCTAAAACCCAGCATTGGCTGTGAGCTAGCAATGAAAGTGTTGTACTCAGGAAGATTGTACAGCTTACTGTACAGTCAGGGTTATATTTTTGTAATAAGAAACAGTTTGTATATTTTTTTTCCCTTTGTGTGTTTAGTGTGGTGCTTCTTTTTTTTTTTTTTTAGATAGTTGAATCATCTCCTCTGTCAGTGATTAGTTTTTACACAGTGAACGATGTGAGTAGGAGAGGAAATGAGGCCAAAACTACCATTATGTCCACTGCTTTTACAGGCCATTTAACTCAGAGAGGGAGGAGATAGCACTGTGTGTGAGTGTGTGTATGTGTGTGTGAGAGAGAGAGAGATCTACACTAAACGTCAAAAGAAAAGCAATGTGTGAGTGTATGCCTGAGCACACTCACACTTGGCTGCTCAGTCGCGCTAATCAAAGCGCTCACTGTAGTTTTTAATAGAGTTCCCGCTCAGCTGTTTGCTGCCAGTTCGTCCATCACATGACACACACACACACACACACACACACACACACACAGGCCAGCAGAACACACCGGAACACCCGGGTTGTCTCTCTCTCTCACTCTCTCTCTCTCTCTCTCTTACACACACACATACATATACACAGTCACACACACTTACACACATGGCTTTAGGGCAAGAGCTTAACTATTAACACCACTCTCTCTTTCTTTCTGGTGCAGCTCTGGAAGCAACTTTCAAGCCAGAGAAGGAAAGAAACAAAACCTAAACAAGGATGGAATGGGCCTGGTGTTCAGTCAGGCCATGTTAAAAAGGGCAGCCTATCTCTCTGGTCCATCCACAGTGTCAGTTTTCGGCAGAGGAGAATAGTTAATGTGAGAGGAGGTAAAGAGATACGAGCCGCGCTCTCGAGCTTTTGTGCTGCGTCTCTCTGCGCTGAAACGGATCTGGCCGCTTTCGCAACCTTTTTATTCAATAAGAGCGAGGGGAGGAGGGAGCATGGTTCAGCACAACGACACACACACACACACACACACACACAGAGAGACAAGCATTTTAATGTGTTTAGTGTATCAGAAGGGAAGGTAAAGTATCATGATACAAACTATTATTAAGCAGGAATAATGCAGGTCATTATTTTACATGAGATGTCAACAGGTTACATATTACAGCACATTACACACACACACACACACACACACACACACACACACACACACACACACACACACACACACACACACATTTGTGCTTTTCGTCATGCCTGACCATTACACCCAGATTTTGCAAATTATATTTTCAATCTACTTAAAGTGACAGCAAGTAATTAATTAAATTATAATATAATAATAATAATAATAAAAAAACATTTCTTTATGAAGATGTTCCCACAAAGTCTAAATGGTCCAACACTATAGTATTATTTTATAATGCATTTATAGGACATCATAGTTATACATGTTGAATTGTTAACATGATGCATTATAAGTTGTGTAACACCAACACCAGCAAACTGAGCATCTGTAGCAGCAGCACAATGCAGAAAATCATCCACACACAGGACAAAGACTTCAGTTGATATGCACGCCACACATCTCTAAACTGCTGAGAAAAACTGCTGATCTCCTGCGATTCTCGTGCACAACAATCTATAGAATATATTTATTCACTACAGTGCAGGAACGTACTTTGCCGAGGACCCCCAACCTCTGGTAACCACAGACTCACCAGTCATACCCCATGGGCAATTAGGGCATGCCAATCAAACCTACAAGGCACAGGAACAACATGCACACTCCACACACACAGACAAGAGGTGATATTCGACCTCACACCCTGCAGGACTCACCACTAAGCCACCGAGCTACTATTTGGTTCATATACAGTACTGTATGTTATTATATTACTATGGAGCCTATCCATAAAATGTATAGTATCACACACACCAGCACACCTGTAGGAAACTCACCAAGCACATGCAAACTCCACTCACACAGACGCAAGGTGGGAATCAGACCCTCAACCCTGAAGGTCCTGGAGGAGCTAACCAACTACTGTACATCACCATGCACATACATATAGATAGATATTGATTTTTTATTCTTACTATATATTGCACATATTCTGTGTTCCCTCATTCCTGTAGAAGCATGGTCGTTTCCCACATGTGTACTGGGTGTGTATTTCGGCAGTGTGCTCTATATTATGCAATTGCAACTACAAACCTGTAGCCTCGTTACTACCGTTTGTTACTTGATGTTTTAAAAAGGGATCAAAAAAGTATCTATCTATCTATAATTGTCATGGGTCTAGCTGGTGGTTTGGCTGGCTAGACTGGCTGATGTAGTTGCCGTGGGCATATATGGTAGGCATGAAGGCAGAGGGGTTGTTGAAACAAAGTCTTTATTTAAACAAACTCAAAAACAGACACAAACAAACAAAGGAACCAAAACAACAAACTCAAACTAAAACTAGGGCTCAGGAAACACAGGGAACGGCGCGCTAACACAGGGAACTGATGGAAGGAAACATGGGGAACTGAATAGGGGACTGGGGATGAGGAAACATGGAGCTGGAGCTAACTAAAGACACACAGGACAGGACTGGAGAGACAGGGCTGGACAGGGGACAGGACTGGAGAGACAGGGCTGGACAGGGGACAGGACTGGAGAGACAGGGCTGGACAGGGGACAGGACTGGAGAGACAGGGCTGGACAGGGGACAGGACTGGAGAGACAGGGCTGGATAGGGGAAAGGACTGGAGAGACAGGGCTGGACAAGAGACAGGACTGGAGAGACAGGGCTGGTCAGGAGACAGGACTGGAGAGACAGGGCTAGCCAGGAGACAGGACTGGAGAGACAGGGCTAGGGGCAACAGAGACTAGAGACCGGATGGGTTAGTGGTTAGTGAGGTTAGTAGCTACATGGAATATGGAGACACTGGATGCTGACCTAACCGGGTTAGTATCTAACTGGATTAGTGGCTAACCGGGTTAGTACTGATCTAGGGGACCGGTACTGGAACACAAAAGGAAAGGCACACATGAGGCTATACCAAACTAGTGGCTAACCTACTAGCGACCAGAACCACTAGCAGTCAATCCCACTAGAGGCTAACCTACTGGAGGCTAACCCTACTAGGGGCTAACCCTATTAGCAGTCAAGGCCTGCTATACCAAACTAGTGGCTAACCTACTAGCGACCAGAACCACTAGCAGTCAATCCCACTAGAGGCTAACCTACTGGAGGCTAACCCTACTAGGGGCTAACCCTACTAGCAGTCAAGGCCTACCAGCGGCTAACCCTGCTAGCAGCTAAGCCCTCATGTGGCTACACATAACTAAACAAACAAAGAACTACACCAGAAGGCCGACACTGGGAATACAAAGAACAGTACTTACACAGGAGGAGACACGGCCTAACTAAACACTGAACAAGGCAGCTCCATGAATCCATCAGAACAAGGAACATACAGAAAACCAAAACTAGAGCCCTCTGAAAACAAAGGTTACAAAACATAAACCAAATATAAACTTAAAGAAACAAAAAGGAATGCCCACATGACGGTATACAAACAAACAAACAAACAAACAAACAAACAAACAAACAAAACACACAACAAACAATGCTCGACCCAGTTTCCCAGAACAAACTGCTATTTATAGAAACTTTAATGAGCCACCTCAGTTCAGGTGAGCACTCATCACCTGACTGAGGTGCCTTCTGGGAAACTGAGTCGACCAACAAAAACTACACAGAACGAAACAGTGACCTCTAGTGGAGGTTCCTAACAATAATATTATTAATAATACAGACACACTTCGATTCTCGTCTATGGTTTTGGTGTGTGGAGTTTGGATGTTTTCCGGTTTCCTCCTACAGTCCAGGTGTGCCCCACCTCGAGTCTATTGGGATAATATGGACTCCTACCACATGGCCAGCTCTGCTGCCTGACATTGTGTGAATAGTTTAGAGTGCAGCACATGTGGGATTATAGAGAAACTGCAACATTTTATCACCGCAAAAGCAAAAGAACATAAATTAAAAAAAACATGTTTTTTTTATATACGTTTTTAAAAAAAAAACAATTTTGAAGTCAGTGTGGTGACACAAAAGAACAAATTTTCACACAAAAAGAATATATATATATATATATATATATATATATATATATCTGCCCTACCTGTACCTGTGCCACCTGATTACTCACAGTGTTTATGCTGAGATAAACAGCCTTCTAAACATCCATGCATATGAAAGTAAACACACACACACACACACACACACACACACACACACACACACATGCACGTGTGTGATCCCGGACACCAGGTAACAGGGTGGCGGATCGAAAAAGAAAACATGTTATCGTTTGGATATTCATGTGCTCGGTGCTAAATATGCAGTGAGGGTTCACAGCAGAGCGTTTAATGTAGCCAGTGAGAGAGAGAGGGAGAAGCACTCACTCATCCACATACACACAAACACACACACAGACACAGACACACACAGACACTCTCTCTCTGTCTCTCTCACCCACAGAAACACACATGCGCATCGCTACGACAGTCCCACATACACTGCCTCGTTCATTCTCATTTCGCTCGTTTCCTGTGCACATCCAGCATGCTGTCATCAGAGAACAGCAGAGTAGGATGTTCTCACACACACACACACACACACACACACACACACACACACACACACACACACACACACACACACACACACACACACACTATGTGCAAGTACTAGAGATATTAAGTAGATATTACTCTCTGTGTTTTAGAAGTAGGAGAGTGTGAGTTGGTAAATGGTCTGTGCCTCCCCAAAACCCACCGAAACACACACACACACACACACACACACACACACACACACACACACACACACACACACACACACACTCCTGTCTTTCTGTTATTGATGTTTCCTTTAGTCTTGCCTCCCCCTACTGGCTACTCTCCTCTCCTCCTGTCTTCCGTCCCACTTCCTGCCCCAACCCCCTCCTTATAGTCCCCTCCACATCTCCACCTCCTTTTCTCTCCATTCATCCCGACAGCATCTGTTCCCCAAACCCTCGTCTCACTCTTCTCCTGGCTCACCACATCCCAGTAAACACACTCCAGCTCCCCTCAGCGCCCGGGTCTCGGCACCAGCAGCACGCCCCTGATTAAATGCCACTGGCTGCACGGACCGCCTCTGTTTTTCCATAAGGAAAATAATAACTGAAAACAAGAAAATTACAGCTGCAAATCAGTGCTTAAACTGCACTTTTTTATTTAATCAAAGAAAGACAAATAACGAAAGAAATCGATGAAAGTTGATCAACCATTACATCAACACCACCAGCAGGTGACCTGAGCTTTATTGTTGATCAATAAAATACAAGTAAACCGGGGACAGGATTACAGCACCCAGTGCTCATCGATGTCCACAGACACCAAAGACCAGCCTGTCCAGCCCGATTCCACACAAGGGCCAGAGTAGCACAAATTGCTGGAAAAAGTCAATATTGAACACACACACTAGAACACACACCAGAACACACACTACGCTGCAGACCCGGCCTCCAAACTCCCCGGATCCCAATCCGATCGAGCACCCATGGGATGCGCTGGACAAAAATGTCTGATCCACATCCTAGTGCCAGACTAAGCAACACATCCCAGAGACTCTGTGAAGCCACACCCCGTGCGGCCAGAGCTGCCCAGGTGGCAAAAGTGAAAGCCAAAACCAGGGAGGTTTTAATGCAATGGCTGATCGGAACAAAATAAAGAGAAATAAAGCAAGCAAGAAAGAGAATTTTTTTAAAAAATAAATACATCAAAAATGAATCAAAACAGGCAAAACAAACAAACAAACAAAAAGTCATCCAGGGTCGAGGGTTTGATTCCCGTCAAGTGTGTTCCGGTTTCCTCCCACAGTCATTTCCAAATTGCCAAAGTGTATGTCTGAGTGTGTGTACTGTAGGGTGTACTCTGCCTTGTGCCTGAATCCCAGGGGATAGGCTCCAGGCCTCCCGCGATCCAGGACAGGATAAGCAGTATAGAGACTGGTAGAGTGTGTGTGTGTGTGTGTGTGTGTGTGTGTGTGTGTGTGTGTGTGTGTGTGTGTGTGTGTGTGTGTGTGTGTGGTTTTTTTTTTTTAAGTGACAGAGGGATGTTTATTATGCCCTTTTATAATGAATAATGGGAAAAAAGGCCAAAAACAAAGAGAGAAAAGAGAGAAAGTGAAGAAAGTAAATTTCTAAAAGAAAGTGAAAAAGACAAACAAACTGTGACAAAGATTGAAACAGAGAACAAATGAGCCGATTGTTTCGAAATACTAGAATAATTTCAAAAACCTTGCATGACATCACAGGCGGGTGTGTTACTGTATTTGGTGTGTGCTTGAGACGAACGTCAGGTAATGAAGGAAGGAAGCAGGGAAGGAAATAAATAAATAAACAAAAAAACAAACAAATAAATAAATAAAGAGAAATTGCATTAGAAACATTAGAAACTTTCTTTCTTTAAATTTGCTCATTTGACATTTTCTCCTCACAGCACAGCGTCATACCTGTGCATCGCCTCACTCCGTCTTCAAAGGTTATTTTTATTTCACAGCTAACGAAAGTGGGACTCAATCAGCGAGCGTGCGTTTAGCAGCTCTGTGTCTGCGGAAGGAGGAAGCTGATGTCACACACAGTAGTGCGTCAGAGTAATGAGCGATATCTCCCAGCGCCGGTGGCTAGAACGGAAAAATGGCACACGGCCCCCTCAAAAGCCTCATTTTCTTAACTCTTCTTCTATATAATTTGAGTAAATTACCCTATAGATCGGAAATAAATGCCCCCCTCAACAACCCCGACCCCTCCCCACCCCCACCCCCACCCCCACCCTAATTTCCCTGCCGATCGTCTGATAGTTGTGTTTTTAATTATTATTTAATTTAGCAGTTATGAGTGGTTTTCAGTTAAAGAGGATACTGCTGACAAATTCAATTACATGAAAACTGAGAACTTAATGGTCCATGTTAATGGTTCATTTCATACATAATATTATGTTTCTCTCGTTTTTTTTTTCTTTTTTCATCAGTAAATTTCTAATCAGCGCAGTCTTTGATATTGGTTTCAGCGGTGTGAGCAAAACAGAGGTGCATGTCCTCTCAGTAAGCTCTGTCTCTTGCTTTGTCTCTCTCTCTCCCTCACACACACACACACACACACACACACACACACACACACACACACACACACACACACACACACACACATGGCATATCTAAACATTGTGCCATCCACCGTGATCAATTCTATCCTTCTGAAATCCTAAAAAAAAAAAATATGAAAAAGACATAGATGAGAATTTAAAGGCTTTGTGTGGTGAAAGATAGAAAGCATGCACACATGCAGGGTGGAGGCCCAAACGGCTGGGGAGGCTGGTGGGGGAGTTTGAGGGGGTCAGTGACAAGTGGCCCAGGCTTGGTGCGTGTTTTGTGTGTATGTGTGAAGTGGGCTGGAACAAGTGCTATAGAGGGGTCCAGGGCGGTGTTTTTCTCATGGTCTGCTGCCCCTGCCCCTGAAACACACACACACACAGACGCACACACACACGCGCACACACACACAACCTTGTCAAAAAGGGCCCGGCTCAGTTACACACCCGAGGGCCAACGTGCTCTCAATGAACCGATACAGATGGAGAATTTCAGCACAATGGATGGATTACCAGTGCCACTCTCTCCTTCACACGTCCACAATCGCTGCTGAGCAGATGCTCGTGCGCTCCAATATATAATCACGTTTTTTTAGCATATGCGCGACCTGACAAATTAGGCCAGGCCTCGTCCGAGCGGTTTACGTTATATATCATGGCTTAAGAGTGAACTGTGTCATGTGTGATTGATGATTATTTGTGCATATGTGTGGGTCTGTGTGTGATGACAGTAGGGTGTCCTTACCTGTTCTGCATCGGTGATTCACGAGGGCCGTTATAAATCATGACCGTAAGTCCGTTTAGATGCTCGCCAGCTTGTGTGGGAGGGGGAAGGGAGATTAATGGTTAAGGCTCCATTTAGCATATAACGCTGTAAAACATGACACACGCTCCATCCTCACACACTCTGGCCAGCTAGCCCACCTGGAGGCCTGGGACTAATACCAAATCATACACACACACACACACACACACACACACATACACACGCCCACAACATCAGTTCTCACTGATTGATGAAGGAAGCGCTCGTAATGGTCCTGAATGCGATTAATAAAATCCTGTGAGGTAAAATCTGAGGCACAAATGCACACACACACAGGTTTAAGGATAATAACATTTTGCTCGGGACAGAAAATTAAAAATTAAATTACAATTATTAATGACATTTATAACATGCCTATGAATCCCATATTCATGATACATAATAAATGTAATGCTTTACAGCATCCGATGTAGTGTTACATAAATATTTTATTCTATGGAACAGGTATGTAAATATTCAAGGATGCACTATTGATTAATAACATCTTATATCTGTCATAAAGCTCTATAACACAAGCTCCCTATTATAACTGGTAACGACTGGGCCTGTAGTGTATTCCATTATTCATGTAAGGCCCTACAAGTCATTATAGATGGTATATGTCAGAACAGACATATAAGATTATAAGACACTGTATGCTTCATGAACTGTCAGTACTATACATATGCTTAAAATGTGTCATGGATGTTATCATAACCTCTTATGAGCAATTCTAAAGGCTTACATTGTTACAGTAATTAAGTATTATAGATATTACAGTATAAAGCATGTTCTTAATGTTCTTAAAATTGTGATCACAACACACCTCAAAAATTCAACTCTTGTGTGCTTACATCAGGGATTATAAGGTATTATAGATGCTATATGTCAGGATATGCGGCACAATGGACTATAATAAGACATCTGAATCATATATCATATACTCACGCTATAAAAAAGTGACATGCATGTACTGTAACAATAATTATAAACTCTTATAAGCAATTTTACAGACTGTTATGGAGGGTATTTTAAAGCTTTTATAATGCATTATAAATATTGCATTCACAACACATTGAAATTGTTACATGCTTTATTTAAGTCATATAACACCTTATGCATAATTACACAGGCTTACATCAGGAATTATAATGTATTACAGATGCTATATGTTAGCATATACTGCATAATGCCCTATAATAGAATGTTTGCTCCATATATCATACACTCATGCTGATCAATGTGTCACACATGTAATCATGACCTCTTATAAACTCTTAAGCAATTCTACAGGCTTACATTAGACACTGAAACGTACTGTATTATAGATGCTATAAAGTATGTCATAAATGCTTCATACATATGTCATATACATATTCTTCATGAAATGTCATGCATATAACCATAACCAGTTCTACAAGCCAACATTATAGTATATATGGTATAAAATGTGCAATAAATGATTTATAATGCATTATGAATATTGTATTGACAATGTATGCATTATGAATATTGTATTGCTTTGCATGCTTTTTTAAGTCATATAACCTTTCATGCTCAACTATGCATTTATGTTATAAATGCTGTAGGTCAGGATGTACTGTATAATGCACTAGAAAAACCATCTGCTTCACATACCATACACTCATGCATATACTCAAACAGTACACATGTAACTATGACCTCTTATAACCTCTTAAGCAATTCTACGCGCAATTCTAAAATATGATAGATATTATAAAGCATTCTTTCCTAATGAAAATGAAAATGTTTACCAAAGCTTCCATCAGATCATCTTTTACATTCTAACAATTTCTAGGGATGCTTTCGTTTAACATCCAAATCAACAAACACTCTGACCCTGATAACACCTCTTCCATCAGGTAAGAGCGCCTTCATCAACACCTCCTAGTGTGCGCTATTGCTTACACATACACGCACTCACACGCTCTCAACCTCTCTCTCAACCACACACACACACACACACACACACACACACGTTCACAGGTGTGAGTGGTAAATAGTATAATGCCCTGTAGGTTTTTACACACCTCTGGTACTAGATTTTTGGTTTCCGTCTCTCTCTCTCTCTCGCTCGCTTTCTCCAAAAAAAAAAAAAAAAAAAAAAATATATATATATATATATATATATATATAAAATAAATAAAATGACTATGTGTATTATTGGTCACAACTGAGCATCTTAAGTAGCTCCTACATCCCAAGAGTATGCAGATAATAGTGTACTCTGTGATGTGAAAGACATTCTTCGTGTTAGTAATGTGCTAAACAAATTCATGTCTTTTTTGCCTTCTAACATCATTAGCAACACTTTTTCAAGTTGTAAATGGTGTACTATCATAACAAGTTGAGGGATTTACAACGCTTTTTTTCTGTCACACTTAATTCTTCTTCTTCACCTTCCCTTATCTTGACTCCTGCTATATAGTGCATAAATTGTTTCATAAAATTGAATTACATCTTTGATGTTTTACATACAAAAAGTAGTGTGGTTTGATTTCATTTCTCTAATGAAAGAAAACAATAGGGGAAGATGCATTCGCCATCAGAGTTGTTCTTCGGCTGCTCTGTGCAATATAATAACTAAAATGTAAAATAAAATGAATGTAAAAAAATAATAATAAACGGCGTGGAATAATGGGATCTGTTCCTACAAAGGGTACAGATTAAGCTTATGGGGCTCCTAAGGTGCTGCTGGCTGTATTTATGAGTGTTTACCGGTTTGGATCTTTTATCAGTTACTCACTGTTGTTATCAAAGCTGGGTTTCTAGAGTCTTATCGATGCAGCCGAGGTTGAGTGATGGCCAGGGTGGTGTTGATTAAAAGCACAATGTGTTTGGGATGGTTGGGACGACCTTGACTTTCCACCAGGATTTTTGTTTGCCTGTTCTTCTCAAGTTTGGTTCTTCTTAAGTTCTTCCTCATGCAATCTCAGGGAGTTTTTCCCTTGCTACAGTTACTTGGTTATAAGGACAAAAATAATGTAAAAATAAATTTATATATAAATAATAATTAATATGCATTTGTGCCTTGCACCTCCTGGGCCCGGGTCCGATTCCCGCCTCTGTGTGCATGGAGTTTGCATGTTCTCCCTGTGTTTGGTGGGTTTCCTCTGGATACTCCGGTCACCTCCCACAGATATACAGATAAGGCTTATCGGCATTCCCAAATTGCCCATAATTGTGCAAAAGTTTGTGTGTGTGTGCAATGCGATAGATTGGCACCCTGTCCAGGGAGTACCTCACCTTGTGCCCTAAGTCTCCAGGGATAGGCTCCAGGCCCCCCGTGACTCTGAATACAGGACTAAGCTGTATAGACATTGAGTGAGTATGTTTTTGTTAAATGTTTATATTTATATCCGGAATTTTTATTTCTGTAAAACTGCTTCGTGACTATGTCCATTGTTTAAAGCATAATTCAAATCAAATTTAATTTAATTCTCCTGTTTTGAATAGATTTATAACACTGAAATTATTTACTTAAGTAAAAAGTTTTAATATTGTTCCAATTTCCTGTGACTTGTTAAAATATGATGGCCGTTCATGGCAAACAGGGACCTTTGCTTGTGCAGAAATCAAGAATACTGGTATGAGAGTAAAACTCCCTAATTTCTCTATATAATACCCTGCTACGGCTACTAGTGCTTGGAAACCATAAAGGCAGAAAGTCTTCTCAGTATGCTATGTATGAAATTCTGGCCTCCCAGGAACTCCTTAAATTGCCCAAACTTGTGAAAAATAGCTTGTAGCGAGTTCAGGACGATACGAGCGGTGTGTCGATAACTCCCAGGCGAGTGCCTGTAATATGAAAGCAGTGTTTGTGAATCATTGCATGTACAGTTTTTACACACAAATGTGTCTGTGTGCCTGTTATCTGTCGATTTTCAAAAATGTAAAGAATTCCATTCGCTGATTGTTCACAGGAGCAACTGTGGGTGTGATCATCATTCGTGGACATATGAACTTCTTTAAAATATTTGCACCGTTTAAGTGTTTTACTGCAGATAAAAGTCTAACCTTTAATAAACCATAAATAAACCATAAATCGATTTTTTATTTTGCTGATTTAGTCTATGAAAACCCTGAATAGGCTGTAACTAAGGATTCACGGGCAGTGGTGGCTTAAACGTTTAAGGCTCTGGGTTACTGATCATAAGGTCAGGGGTTTAAGCGCTAGCACCGTCAAGCTGCCCCTGGTGAGCCCTTGAGCAAGGCCCTTAACCCTGTCTGCTTCAGGGGAGCTGTAGCCTGGCTGACCCTGCACTCTCACCCCAGCTTCCTAACTGGGATATGGGATTTCACTTGCTTGAAGGTAATCTTAATGAATGAAAGAAATCTTGTAAATGCATTGTTTAGTGTTTCACATTCACATTAACAAATGTGTTCTTTCCTGCAAGCAGCTTAACTGCCTGCTGACTCACTGACATATACGGAGCTTCATATACTACTGTAAATAAACTGTCATCTGCATGAAAGGGAAAACATTCCACCTTGTATAGTTTTCTTTTGTGTGTGTGTGTGTGTGTGTGTGTGTGTGTGTCTGCAGGAACACAGCTCTTTCTTTCCAAATAATGCATTCATACTGTATGCAGCGATATCCTTTTTCTACAGTTCAAGTGTGGTCCACCTGAATCTCACGAGCGTAAGAAATAATACCAATGGTATAAAAACGCCATTACAAATGTTATAAGATGTAAGAAGTTAATTAGAGTGACTTGGCCATCCCTTAAAGAATTCACATTTACACCGTTCTTTATATTTTATTGCATTCTGGAAAAAGATCTTACAGCGTAATTGTCTCAAAGGGTGGCGCATGAAGCAGAATGGTGCCTCGGTGTCCTTAATTTGGCCATCAAGCCTGAATGAGAGCGGTAGTTTGAGCAGGAACATCAGGCCATCTGCAGGCCCACTGTGTGATGGTGCAGCACTCCACACAGGCCTGCCTAGCACCACTGTGCCTTTCAATTCGTTTTATTCAGCTAATTAGCCCCTACTCATGAGACAGTTCAGCTGTAATCAGCGAGCAGCACGCTCTGTCATCTCCTCCTAATCAGTTTAATACATCCACTGAGCTTCTCCCCGCAGAACCGCCTATGAGATGGGCAACGCGACACTGGTTTGTTACACAGATACCATCACTGATACATTTGTCCGTTTGCTGAAAAGGACAAAAAGCAGACAGACAGACAGACAGACAGAAAGACAGAACGCACTGTAGTGGATGTGCCCTCTTAAAAAGCAGGGGATATATTGTGGCACTGGTTCGTTATAGAGAACCAGGCACTGACATATCCGTCTATTCACTGGGAAAGAAAGAAAGGAGCGTGATTGAGTTTGAAAAGGAGAAACAGAATGGGTGTGTGTAAGTTGCATGTAAGTGTGTGTACATGTGTGTGTGTGTGTGTGTGTGTGTGTGTGTGTGTGTGTGTGTGTGTGTGTGTGTGTGTGTGTGTGTGTGTGTGTGTATGTGTGCGTGTGTGTGTGTGTGAGAGAGAGAGAGCGAGAGAGAGAGAAAGGGGGGGGGGGAAGATAGTGTAAGAAGGGGCCACAGCCACACCAGACACTTCCAGGTCTCTAACGAGGTCGCTAATTAACTCTCGCACTCCTCGCTTGCTTTCATCAGCGGCACACGATGCTTTTTTGACAGGAGAAAATTGCAGGGCAATTAAATCATCCACAGACGGATCCTTCAGCCACTGGAATTAACAGCTAAATGTTACATTTATCTTGCTGAATGTGATGGAGAAGAACAAAACGGCATGGCGCGCCAGCAGCCCGTGGAAAGACGACTGCATTCTCAGCATCGTGACACGGACCTGTCCTTTCCAAAAGTCACAAATGTAATTAATAAAAACACTGGTTTTAATCTCTGGTTTCTGATTTATTTTTTTTCTCCCTGTGGTGTTTGACAGTCTAAAGAATTCCATAATATCAAAAAGCACACTTCCTGCTTTTAGTCCCCTCCCTGAGTTTTGGATACGACTATTTTTTTTTTTTTTGGCAAGGATGCATTTTTCCTGTCTTTTCAGTGATATTTGGGCTTTATTTTCCTAACCTTTTTCCCCAATTAACCTCTCCCAATGCTCCCCGCCGGCACATGAGCTCAGGGAGGATACGAGATTTGTAACGCAGCCCCGATCGCGCCATTATTCGTCATCTGTTCTTTGAGAAAGGGAGCAAGAAAAGAAGAGAAAGTCGCCTAATTTCTGGGCCTATTCTTGGCCAGTCACCCTTGGCCTGGTTGTTTGGGGGGAAGGAGGACAGGAGGGAGGGAGCGAGTGGAGATGACGGAGGGAGGGATATAGTGCAATGGTGTGGAGGTGACAGGCTCTTTTTCGTCTTTTTCTCAGGGCTTGGGTGGGGGTGTGTGTCCGTCTTTGTGAGGGCGTCAGGAGCAGCGGTGATGGCGCGAGTGTGCGACCAGCGGGGTGTCTTTTGTGATCCAACTCCATTCGTACTCCACACACCGCTGCCCCTCAATGCCCGGATTAGAGAATGCTTTCGAGTCTTAATCTCTGATTCAAGTCTCACACACACACACACACACACACACACACACACACACAGGCTCTCTATCCAGGACTAACGAACACACACATGAACACACTCTGTCGTTCTCTCTCTGTCTCGCACACACACACCCACACACACACACACGTTTGCACTCATTGTGCAGTAGACAGCGAGAGGAGGGAGACGAATGAATAGTGAGTAGGAGTGAGCGGCGATGTAAATGCTGGCTTCACACTCACGCTCCTATGTTGGAACGGTATCTATAACACTCATTAGAGTCACTAAGCACAGGCTAGTACACTCATCCATCCAGGAATCTGAAGAACACTTTCCTTCTCTCTTTTTTTTTTCTCCTACAGTAATGAGAGAAAAAAGGTCAGATTTTCATTTAAGTAAGAAATGAAGGTGTTGCTTTACAGTCCTCCAAATGAACAGGAGCACTAAATGAGCGTGTACAACGATGTCATTTGCCATTGACATTATTCACTGCCCCAGGGCCGTCTCAGAAAGGTGGGCTCAGTTAATGGATGATCTTGAAGAAGGTGTCAGATTGCCTAAATACACTTTTCATTAAAAAAAATTTAAAAACCATGTAAGTGTCTTGCAATGTAATTTTTTTCCCTTATAGACATGCATTCTTTTGATTGCGGTATTGCTTTTATGGATGTAATGCTGGTTTTATGTGCTCAGACAAATGTTTAAACTGTATGATTTGACAGATTATAGCCCTCCCTTCAATTAATTAATGCAACGTGATTTTAAAAGCTGCAAATTTAACCAATGACACTATTAATACAGGTATAAATGCCTGTTTGAATTATCTACTGTTTTTTTTTCACTGTTCAGAAGAAATAAAAAAAAAAAGTCATAAAAAAGGTCAAATAGCAAAATAGACCAAGGTACCTTGCTAGATAAGATAATCAGTAGTGATCAAGCTGTATGTGATCTCATAGGACTTACAGTAGCTGTGTTTGAATTAATAAAAGATATTGGTATGAGTGTTATTTGTTTTTGCCATTTAAATATGCCAACTGCATTTAGATGGATCTCCAGCGTGTATGTACAATTAGAAGGAAAAAAAAAAACTGACCCCCAATATGACCTCATATAAGAAGCTCCCGCCCCTGGCTTCTCATTCAGCTCTACTGTTTTCTAGCAGGGTGAGGCTCGGCAGTAGATCATAAACCTGCACCTGCGGACTCATCCCTGTGCTGAACTGGACTTCAAGTTAATTTAAATTAACTTCTGTTAAATCGAACTTTCAGCTGCATAACACATGATATTATATAATTTTTGTTATCCGTTATCACCCAAATGAGGATGGGCTCCCTGTTGAGTCCGGTTCCTCTCAAGGTTTCTTCCTATTGTTATCTCAGGGAGTTTTTCCTTGCCACTGTCGCCGTCACCCTTGGATTGCTCATCAGGGACAATCTCATTATCTACACAGCAAAATCCTTAGTCTTGAATTAACACCCAGAGTGTTGATTTAACACTTTCAGAGTACATTCGTGACCATTAGGTCATATATAAACACTTGGGGTGTTATTTGGGGTGAATTTTGCAGTGTAGACACATTTTCTCACACACTTCCATAAATTTTTTTTTCATTTTTGTGAAGCTGCTTTGAGACAATGACCATTGTTAAAAGTGCTATAGAAATAAAATTGAATTGAATTGAATTGAATATACATAGACACTGAACTTACACATTTGAAACAGGAGTGAAGTATAGTTGGAGGTCTTAAAAACAAGCATTACCCAAGGGACATTTCAGCACTAATGGACACATTTAGTTGGCACGCTGAGATAACCTGCGCAAACTTTAAAAAATAATACATTTAAATATGACACCTTTAATATATACTGTATATATATATATATATATATATATATATATATATATATATATATATATACACACACACACACACACACACACACACACACAGTAGATGAAATTGGGCATAATGTCAATAGAACACAAATGACTTGAACCGCTTAAAAATGGTTATCATAAATGCAGCTGTATTCCTTATCACACTAAAAAATTCTGGCTTATTTTTACTACCCAAACGCTGGGTTGCCTCTGTTGGGTCATTTTTATGGGTTATTTACAGTGAGTTGGGTACGTTTTGTTTAACCCAGCTTGCTGGGTTGGAGTTGGGTTAGCTAGTGACAGCTAACATCACAGACAAGACCACCCCTCCCCCGAAGTTCACCAGTGTATTCAGTGGCTGTGTCAACTTTGCGTCTTTTTTTTTTTGGAGCATTTAAGAGGAAATGTAAACGTTAAATACAAGGTCTGTATACACACTTTCACTCACCTATGACTGAATTTGTTCACTGTATGTAACAGTTATTACTGTTACCGTGTTAACGTTACACTCAAACTTTCAGTCTGGTCTGTGCTATAGCATGCTAGTTTATCTGACAATGGCTGCTAGCTAGCCAAACCAAAGAACCTGTGTATAAAAGAAACTGCAAAAATGTCTGAGCTTTGTAGCTTTCTTTGTAGAAAGCTTGCAGGGTGTATGAAGATGGTGAAGTGATGAATGAAAGCTAAATTGTTAACTGTAGTGCCTGCATGATGCTAGCATTTAGCTAGGTTGCTAGCGTTAGCAACCACATCAACATTAGAACTTTATTAATCTCAGTGTTTGAGACAATAAAAAGCTGAGGTGTTACAAAACACTAATCTTCTTACAAATATGCATACTAGCCAACCCTCTTGATTTTTCCATAAACTTTTAATTTCTTTCTTTCTAAGGTTGGAACCGACACCGTGGAACATCTCCAGCAGGCTGTTTAACTTGTTTTGTATTATTTTATCTTGTACCTTTGAAAAATAAATATTTTTTCTATGATTTGTACATGTAATTGGGTGTTTATTGCATATATGTAGGGTTTGCAAAACTTTTCTTTTTTTTTTTTTTTTTTTTGTAATAGACCAGTATATCAAAGTAATTTAACTGTTTAAACTGTTTTACCCATGGACATGTAAAACATAAAAATAATAATAATTACCTATTTGTGAGGTAGAATTAACCCAACATTCCAGTTAATAGAATGGGTAGACTGGTTTGTTTTTAATCCAGTGTTTTTTAGGGTGTGTGTATATGAGTGTGTTTAATTGTTTGCCCTTGATTCTTGTTCCCTGAACAATGCATTGCTCAGCACTAATACTTAAGCTATTAATAGATAGCTCTCTCATCTAATATGATGACCAGCTGTCACTGAGTGTGATTGCACTTGAATGCAAATGCTTTATACTTAAAACTTTGTCACAACCTGAGGTCTGAACAAGGAGAATGTAAATGCAGGTTGTTGTTTTTTTTGACATGAAGGCTTGATTACACACATACAAACAAAGTATTCAACTAAGTGGAATAAAGCTAGCCTGACCCTACAGCTGCTGCAACCAGTTATCTCCGTTACAGATCTTAAGGAGTTATAGGTCAAGCAAAAAGAGATGATATTGTCCATAGACAGACAGGCAGGCAGACAGACCGACCAGTTCAAACTAACAGAACACTGATGCTTTATCCACCCGCAGAACAGTACTACATTAATAACAGCATTAACCTTTTTGGTGATAATTATTCATACTTTTTATTCATGATTATGCTACCCCCCCCACCCCCCACCCCCAGCTATGAAACATTCTATATCAACCTGCTCTAATGTTTTGTTATATAATACAAAGTCATGCTATCTCAAATTATTATTTCTTGACAAATGGAATCCATTATCAACCGAGGCATGAATATTTGTCCAGTCTATAAATGGTGAGGCACACTTTCTCGTCATAGAAAATAGAATTGTTCAAATTGTGTTTGTAAGAGGGTTCACATACTGGAGCTGGTCCATAATGCAATATTCCCATTTTTCCCCCTTTTTTCTTGCCATTCCAATTTATTGAAGTAACAGAGCAGAAAATGCAATGACAGCTGTAGTACTTTATTGCGAATTAGTACATACATTCAGCAGGGAGAGAGAGCGAGAGCGAGAGAGAGAGAGAGAGAGAGAGTCCTCTTTATTGTGTTTCTGTAATTGCCAAGGGCTCTAAAAATGGTCCAGCAATACCACTGGAGCAATTATAAACTTAGAAAAGCAGAAGTGACGAGATATACTTATGACATTAAATCACATGTTTACACTACCAATCTGACCTTTGTTTTAATCTCTAAAAAAGATCAAACAAAAGAAAAAATGGCATTTTTATAGATGCATAATTATAATAACAATGTAACATATACAGTATAATGGGGGGAAAAATGGTCACGGTTGCCTCAGAATTGTATTTCTGCCTGACAGGAGACCATGTTACCTGAGTTACCCTGTCACCTGTCAATATAAGATTGATATATAAATGTAACTGTAGCTTACCTATATACACTAGGTAAATATATGCCTGATTTACATGTTCAATTTGACTAGCTGTTTTAAAATAGTATTTAAAACAGTAATCCATATTGTAAAAGAGTCTTGAAGCAATTTCTTTGTACAAAAAACAAAACAAAAAAAAAAACATTTATTTGTGTACTTGCCTATGGTAACCATACCTACAGATTTTTCCTTGGAAGCATGTGATAAATAAATAATTACAGGTTATTAGTAGAGATCAGAAGCCTATAGTATAATATCACTATCAAATTCTGTATATCACTTTAAGACCATACCCATGCTTACACAAACACACACACTTAAAATGTACCATATGATATAGAACACTTACTCTCTGACTCCATTCAAGCAAAAATGACAGAATATATCATAAAAAAAAATAGCTACTGTCATCACCACCTAACACGCCCTCTCCCTGCCATCCACTCTGTCCTATTGGTTGCACGAGAGACAATCTTTAGATTGAGCATTTCAATCTGTCACGCTGCCTCTCAAAGTAGATGTTCATTTATGGTTGTTATTATTGTGTCATGTTGCACGAATTGATAACATGACATGGCTTGTCCACAGAAATGTTTCCTCCACTAAAGCAATCAGGAGGTCAACAATATCAACTACAGAAAGATGAAGCGCATGAGAGACATGTTAGCTCAGCTGTGTTAGATGTGTCCTACTTTGTAATATTTGAGAATTTAAAAAATAAATCCAGATAACAATTAACACCTGTAATCATGCCACTCATCTGGATCACATCTCACTGCCAGCTGTTGAGAAAATCCTGCTTTTCAGACCGCTGTTGGAAACATGCAGGCTTTGCTGGAACATGTGTAAGCTATATGTTTTAGCAAAACTGCAGCAGTTAGTGGTATCGGAATTGTAAACATGTTGTTAAGCTAACATTTTACCACAGCACTGTGTAGTATCATTTCAACATTTTACCACAGCGCTGATAAATTCTGCTCAATTCTGATTAGTCATCAGAATTTTTATAATAATTATTATTACAAACAAGATCTCTGACTTGAGGTTTTATATTAACATGTTAAGGTTGCTATTGTAACAATTTCCATGAATATTTACAAGGCTTGCAACAAAGGTGGGTTTGACGATATGGTCACGTTTTCTTTGAGAAGACATTTCCTTAAATTATTTGAAGGTAGTCTCCAGTATTAGTGTCAGTGGAACAGACAGATACCCCTTTCAGACTCTTTTCAATTGATTAACAACCTAAAAACACACACTTACACACACACATACACACTTATTTGAAAATGACTTTATATAATACATTAAGTAAAAGTGTTACAATCCAGTTAAAGCACCTTTCTGCTCTAGAATTGGCTACATGCTCAGCAAACTAATACCTAATTAGTTTATAATAATGTAACTAATCAAATAGATGAGAAAAAAATATTTGTTTCAATCATAATGCAGAAGGCAGGACCAAATACTGCTAAACTGTGCTAAACTGTGCTAAAGAAACAGTCCCGATTCATGCTCTAGGATTAGCTCACTTTTCACGCTCAGTAAACACCCGGTGTGGTCTTCTGCTGCTGTAGCACATCTGCTTCAATGTTCGACATATTGTCTGTTCAGAGCTGCTCTTCGGCATACATTAGTTGTAATGAGATGTTATTTGAGTCACTGATGCCATTCTATCCACTCGAACCATTCTTGCCATTCTCCTCTGACCTCTGGCATTAAGAAGACATTTTCGCCCAGAGAACTGCCTCTCACTGGATACTTTCTCTTTTTCGGACCATTCTCTTTAAACCCTTGAGATGGTCATGTGTGAAAATCCCAGCGGATCATCAATTTTGAAAAAACTTATACCAGCCTGTCTGGTACCAACAACCATGCCACATTTGTAGTCACTTACATCATCTTTCTCCCCCATTCTAATGCTCAGTTTGACCTTCAGTGCATCGGGTTGACCAGCAGTATTACATATTTTGTGTTTGAGTATGAACAGTATGCTTTCCAATGCAGGAAAGTCATAGCCAACACTAGCTACAGTATGAGGGCATAAAGAACTGGACCTCAAGAGTTTCTGAACAGTTTTTCTGTTTCATGCTAAGCACCAGTAGTTGGTTGGGGGAGGGGGGGGGGGGGGGGGGGGGGTTTGCATGTAGACTTTATTATAAATTATTCTATCACCCTTTCCAGAGATCATAAAAGATATGATCTGGGATGCTTGAGTTGGTCAGGTCTAGACTCAGCAACATTGTGTGGCAGTAAAATCAAATCAGATGACTACACGAATTATCAGGTTATCACATCAATAGACTTTTGCAATTGAGGTTTTAACCCCACTGAACGTCTTTGGAATATGCTGGAGAAGACTTTACACATTGGATTGACTCTCCCATCACTAATACAAGATCTTTACGCAACCATGAATGGAAAAAAATATATATATTGTGACACTGCATGTAGTTGACGAAACAATCCTGCAGTGAATGCATGACATAATCAAAGCAAACGTGATCCAAAGAAATGTGAGATTGTGTGTCTTTTTTGTTTGGCCACAGAGATCAAATATTAACATGCTGGGCTACATGTTTGGAGCTGTGATTTATAAAGTGTAGTATGTTTCTGCAATGTGGATTTCACTAAATCTCATATCCTGGTTAGAAAAGGTGTAAAGTCACCTATTTGCTGGAATTCATACCCTATAAAATTTCACAAAATACAGCACAACTCCCAACACTCATGTTCTAGTTCACCTGATTTTAAACACCTGGACTTATTCTCTCTCTCTCTCACACACACACACACACACACACACACACACTACAGTATATAAGCTCTATGCATTTGCATTTAAAGTCTTAATGAGATGTATACACTCCGTGTCTTATACTCCTCCTTCGATATTCCAGTTTTGATCCTGGTTCTGGTCTGCTGTTGCTGATAATATTTTCCAACTGATACATGTTGTTTGCTTATAACCTGATATCTGTCTGTTTACTGATCCTGATGTTGAGTAACAGCTAGCATGGTGGCTTAGCACCTAGCACTGTCACCGAGCATCTTCATGGTTGGGGATTCAAATCTCACCTCAGTCTGTGTCTATAGTTGGCATGTTCTACCTGTGCTTGGTGGGTTCTCCAGTTGTATGCTGACTGGCATTTTTAATTGCTGATGGTGTACTGTATGACTGGCCTTGTGCACATGAGATGGATTTAAAATTAATATTTTCATTAATTTCCCTTAATTGCTCTGTTTGGTCAACGTGTGTCCTCCTGTCTGTTCCTGAAAGTAGAAAATTAGTGTAATTTATTTATATCAGGAAATTCATATTTTCTCTTGAGAAAATGCTTAACTCCACATCATTCTTGAATTTACATTAGGCCTGCCACACTGTCTGAACAAAGTTGATTAAAGTACAGTTGTTGTTTAAAAAAAAAAAAAAAACTTTCAGTGGTATCTTGGTATATAAATGTCACACCTTAAGAATTTCTGTTAAGGTTAAGTTAGGTTTAATGTCTATTCATTTCATATTTTACTTCAATTACAGGACTTTTCTAAATGTTTTGATTATTTATATACATAAAAATAAAATTATAGTGATGGAAACTGGTGATACTGATCATATTTTTGGGGGGCTGGAACGGCTTATCTGCATTTACATAATTCCCTATGGCAAAATGTGCTTCAAGATACAATTGTTTTTTTTTTAATACCGTGGAACCACTGTAAACTTTACATTTGAATTTGAAAGGTGGTGTGCTCTAAACTATTCACAAAGCACCATATGCATTCACAGCATCATATGTGATAGGAGCTAATTATTTTGTTTACAATTGTATTATATTCAGATTATGTCATATCCCTGGTGATTTTCAACACTACTATGCAGTAAGTGATATTGTCAAATACCAAACTGTTTTCTCAAGAGCTGAAAGGACAACATATTGTATGGGAGCCTGAGGTTTACACTGCTGCTAGTTACAGACCTCAGAAGAGTTTCCAGGAAACATTCTTTCTCCGAGAGTCTTTGCATTTTCCAGGTTTTCAGTAACATGCCTAACAAGCCCTTATTGTTTTCACTTGACGTTTTTTCATTTACTGACATGTGACAGTTACACATGTCAGTATATATCTATAACCTACCGTTCCCATAGCAAAATTTTGTTGCTTATTATGAGCTTATTCATGTCTCATGAGAATGAATTAATGAATCAATTCCCGTCTCTGTGTGCATGGAGTTTGCATGTTCTCCCCATGCTTGGTGGGTTTCCTCCGGGTACTCCGGTTTCCTCCCACAGTCCAAAGACATGTAGGTTAGGCTAATTGGCATTCCCAAATTGCCCGTGGTGTGTATGTGTACATGTGTGTGTGTGTGTGTGTCTGTGCCCTGCGATGGATTGGCACCCTGTCCAGGGTGTACCCTGCCATGTGCCCCAAGTCTCCTGGGATAGGCTCCAGGCCCCCCGTGACCCTGAATACTGGATTAAGCGGTATAGATGATGAGTGAGTGAAACACAAATGAGAAATATTATAGTTTTATTGAACATATCAAAAATCCTCAGTTAACAGCATACAGTGTAATAAATTTAAAATTCACACGATATAACAGACACCAGCAAAATCTGGCATATTAAGACACTAAATGATACAAAATGTCACCTAACCTGACAAAAGCACTATTCGGACTGGACTAGTTTTACTGGGGGACGTTAGAGAAATTTCTGTTTCACAGAGGTACTTTGTGATTTTAATCCCGTCCGAATATGCCATGTCTGTCTTTTTCTCACACGACCTCTGTAAAAATTCCAGAGCAAGTTACCTACTGTTTTTCCGCAAACTCGGCTGTCCTCTGAGAAATCTAATCCCGTCCGAATGCGAATGTCTGTGTTTGGCGAAAAATGTTTTTTTACGAAACGCGTTTTCTTGTGTGTTTTGGTCAACAAGAACTACCGTACAATCCCTAGCGCGCTGGTATTCAAGTTTCTGCTTTCTACGCTCCAGTAGAAATCCTCATCCTCAACACGTGGTCTTGTGCAACGCCCACATGTAAAACACAGACACACCTACCTTCGTAATAAACACGGAGATGTTACTCCCGTCCGAATCCATACATGAAAAGACAGACGTCGGCTGAAAAAAATTCAAACTCAAACGTCCCCCAGTAAAACTAGTCCTGTCCGAATAGTGCTAAAGATATTAAGTGTCACACTGCTCAACTCAAAGTATGATTTATACAGGAGTTACACAAAGGCCACAGCATTGTGACAATCTTCCAATGAAAAGAATCAGTCAAAAAGGATTTGAAACAAAAATTGTTTGCTTACTGTATGTAAGGGCTACAGGAACGGGCCAAAGCCAGGAAATGTTCTCTCTCACCGGCTACATCAGTCTTCTCTTGTGGTGGATGTCCAACAAGTTTGTCCAAAGTCTTCAACTCCTGGAATTGCTTAGTACTTAAGGGAACAAAAAAAATTAAATATATTAATACATTTGAGGTTTACCCAAACACCATTCAGCTACTCCATTCCCAACAATGAGAGGTGGGCTTGAGCTTGCTCATGGGCTGGTGCTTACCTGACTGATGTGGTGCTGATGGAGACTCTGGAACATTCTCATTCTCCTGAGGTGGCATGCTTCTGAAAAGAACCCAGATAAGGTAAAATTTATATAATTACCAAGATAAACTTTCCACAAACAAACATATTGGTCTTTATCTATAGAATATAATTAACTGATGTCTCTAAAGTTACATGTTCTGGTAACTACTATTAAACACTGAACACCATAATAAAACTACTGGTTTTCAAAAACTGATCATGCAGTAACATTAGCTTACTATATTTTAAAAAAAGGGTAAAAAGTAACTTAATATGTCAAACCATACTGGTTAACTTAGGGCATGCCTAATAATCATACTGTAACTAGGTGACTGGTTTTTACCATAAAAAAGTGTTAGTTACCTAGACATGCTAATCCACATGCTAAACCACCGACATGTAACATTTGAATTCCTTTTGCAATTTAAGAACAAACGTAAGCTGTGTAAATTTCGGCTAAGTGTACCTCTGGGTTTTTTTTTTTTTTTTTTTTTTTTTTACCACATAGTCAGACTATGTGGTTTTAACTTACATTTTGACTCTTCAATAATAATTCATTTTAAATTTGGCGCGAAAAAGTAAAACCCACCTTCACCGTCCGCTTTGTCTTCTTCATTTTTATCCGCGGCAGGCAAAGTAGGTGGTGCGCTACCGCCACCTAAAGGTCTGGATGAAGGATGGATAAAGTGTTTATTAGATTCTATATGTACTGTAGGCTTAATTGGTTTGACCATAAAAAAATGTTTTGAACATTTAGTCATAAATGTATAATCAAAAACGTTTGGCCTTAAATGATAAGTGTATACAGAAATCACTGAACCCAAACATTTTCTCATTGCTTCACTTCTTGATAAAAATAATAATAATAATAAAAATCAGTATATTGTATTTTAATTCTTTATTGGCAATGACATTTGTACAGAATGTAAAGTAAGTTTGCCATTTGCTAGTTTACTTTCAATAAATTCATTAAGGTTCATTCATCAACAAGGAACACCTGGGTGTAGTGTATAATAAAATAACTGGTGGTTGGATTTTTTTTTTTTTTTTAATAAATAAGCTAGATTTTGAAATAAAACATTTATCTATTATAAAGCAATTTTGTAATTGACTTTAGTTGTTACCAACCTACATATCTACATATCTTCATTTTAGAGATCCAACCTACTTACCCTCCCCTCCATCTACCCATATGTGAAGAGTAAGATGAAGTACTGTATTTAAAAAAAGTACTAAACAGTCTTGAGTGTAGATGGAACTCTTTGTCAGAGAACCCTAGCCCTTAAACCCCAAATCATTTTAGCTATTATTTGCATTGTTTTAATAAATATATAATATATATATATTTATAGAGTGACAATATAGAGTGACATTTTTTCAGCAGAATATATTCCTCAATATAAAGAACTCAATTTTATTTCATTTTAACTAACTATACGCACATTTTTTAAAAAGGATCATATCAGAACATAGAAAACCCAAATGAACGGTTTACAATTACTGTATACTTTATGTGTGGGAAACACTACTTTGGGAAAAGAAAAAATATGTGAGTCGCACACAAGACAAATATGAACCATCTCTGAGATGTTAAGGTAATGAGCCACATTTGAGACAACTTTGAGAAAATGCAGAAAACAGCTAATATCTCATTCAAATCTCAAAGATGGCTCATTTCTGTCTAGGAGACAAAGAAGAGACTAACATTAACATCCATCTCATCTTGGAGTTTCTTTGCTATGGGTTATGCTGTAGATTTATGTCATTAAAACACTTTTCAATTTTAGATTTAGTGAAATACAGTATAATCTACTAAAACTGTAGAGTCAATCAATTATGTAGTAACAGTTGCTTCCGTGGTGGGCTGTGGGACCTGAAAAAGACCTACTTAAAGCAGGACAGGGAAATGCTTGCTAGCACTGACCGACTTTAATCAGCTAATTACAATGATATATGTTGTCTGCTATTCCACGGCTAATAAAGTACAGTATATTTAACATGTGTAAAGTGCTCCCAACGCACCACCTCTGTCTTCATGATTAATGTAAATTTAATTAGGCCCAATGCTAATTAAGCAGTAAATAATGACTAGGTGTGTGTTTGTGCAAAGAAAATGTCACAGCTAGGAGATAGGATGATCAAGCACCTCAGAACAGTCACAACATACTTAAATCATAGCAGTTACAACGGTACACAATGCATGTTGCACAGTACAACCTGCTGACTTATGTAATAAGTGCAGTAAGCGAATATACTACTGGTAGATGGAGCAAATGAAAGTAAAGTAAAGTGTAAAGTGTCAGTTGATGCTACATTTTTAAGAGATAAAATACTGTACATGTTGTTTAGTAATCTGTACGTGCTCCTTTTGTCCTTTTAACTGGCTTCGTTTTTAGCATAAAATAAATTGAAATCTTGACCTTAATTACATGCAAATTCTAGCACCAGATTGCATTAATTGTTATTTCTTAAAGACTGACACCTTGTAATAAACCAATTATTTTATAGAATGTGATAGGTGTTATCATTTCCACCAATTTTAGTAAAAAATAATTACATTTAAATAAAATAACATATATTTTAATATTTTATTCTTAATTAATTTATTCCATTTTTTTGTTTTTTATAAAAAAGCTTTTTTATATAAAAAATGATTTATAAATGTATTTATTTTTAAATTGAGATAAAAGCAGTGTATTTGCTTTTTTAAAGTGTATTGCACTAGCATAAATTCAGCAAAATAAAAAAAAATAATAAAAAAGATAAATTAAAAATTAATTAACCAGCCAACAGAAACAAACAGACAGTCATGAATTTGTTTTGCCCTGGACAACTCTTTACCACTCATTATCAGGTTACTGACTGTACTCTCCTATTCTTATTCTAATATGATTAGTTTGTCTATATATATATATATATATATATATATATATATATATATATATATATATATATATATATATATATAGTGAAAGTCCTGAAGTGGCCCATCCTGACCCCAGACCTGAAACCCATAGAGCACCTCTGGATGCCCATCTAACCTGGCTAAACTTCCTAAATAAAGGTTTGCAAGCTTGTAACATCATTCACAAGCAGACTTGAGACTGTTATTGCTGCCTAAGGTGTCATTGCTTAACTAAGAAGTACACACGTGGACAAAATTGTTGGTACCCTTCGGTCAATGAATGAAAAACTCACAGTGGTCACATAAATAACTTTAATCTGACAAAAGTAATAATAAAAAAAAAATCCATGAATGTTAACCAATGAAAGTCAAACAAAAAAAACATGCTTCAACAGAATTATTTAAAAAAATAAATTCATGGAACAGGCCTGGACAAAAATGATGGTACCCCTAGAGATTACTGAAAATAATGTGACCAAAGGGACATGTTAATTCAAGGTGTGTCCACTAATTAGTATCACACGTGTCTACAATCTTGTAATCAGTCAGTGGGCCTATATATAGGACTCCAGGTAGTCACTGTGTTGTTTGGTGACATGGTATGTACCACACTCAACATGGACCAGAGGAAGCGAAGGAAAGAGTTGTCTCAGGAGATTTGAAAGAAAATTATAGACAAGCATGTTAAAGGTAAAGGCTATAAGACCATTTCCAAGCAGCTAGATGTTCCTGTGACTACAGTTGCACATAGTATTCAGAAATTTAAGATCCATGGGACTGTAGCCAACCTCCCTGGACGTGGCCGCAGGAGGAAAATTGATGACAAATCAAAGAGACGGATAATCCGAATGGTAACAAAAGAGCCCAGAAAGACTTCTAAAGAGATCCAAGGTGAACTTCATGCTCAAGGAACATCAGTGTCAGATCGCACCATCCGTCGTTGTTTGAGCCAAAGTGGACTACATGGGAGACAACCAAGGAGGACACCATTGTTGAAAACAAATCATAAAAAAGCCAGACTGGAATATGCCAAACTACATGTTGACAAGCCACAAAGCTTCTGGGAGAATGTCCTATGGACAGATGAGACAAAAATGGAACTTTTTGCCAAGGCACATCAGCTCTATGTTCACAGACGGAAAAATGAAGCATATCAAGAAAAGAACACTGTCCCTACTGTAAAACATGGAGGAGGCTCTGTTATGTTCTGGGGCTGCTTTGCTGCATCTGGCACAGGGTGTCTTGAATCTGTGCAGGGTACAATGAAATCTCAAGACTATCAAGGGATTCTAGAGAGAAATGTGCTGGCCAGTGTCAGAAAGCTGGGTCTCAGTCGCAGGTCATGGGTCTTGCAACAGGACAATGACCCAAAACACACAGCTAAAAACACTGGACAGAGGAAAACACTGGACTATTCTAAAGTGGCCTTCTATGAGCCCTGACCTCAATCCTATTGAGCATCTTTGGAAGGAGCTTGTACGGAAGGGTACCAACAATTTTGTCCACGTGTGTATATATTATATATACTTTTCCTCTTATTGCGAAGCCTTGTGCTCATTAAGCTTTTCTTCTGTTCCTGTTTGTTCCTATTTTCTGACTTCTGTCATAACCCTGAACACATCTTCATTGTTATGACATTTACAAATATTGCTTTTATATTCAGATTTTTAGATCTTCAATTTGCACTTTGATCGTTGTGTAACTGACATCAGGTATGTTTTAACCATGTCTGTTTGATCAGTCCTTTAGTCATTGCTGTGTAACGTTTAGGCATCAAGAGCACCATCTGTGTCACTCTACTCTGATGTAGGACTAAAAACTGTTTAGTCGTTGATTAATGATACTGACACACAAGCTGCATGTAAGTGGGCACTGTGACAAATGCATCTATCAATCTCTTTTCAGGCTGCATAATCCCTGGCCATTACTGCAAGCTAAGATGTATCAGACATGCCAGGCAAGCACGACAGGAGTCTGTTAGTGACGTGGGGTTCTTCCCAAATCAACTGCTTAAATACTGTGTTGAAAAATAAAGCAATAAACTATTTCTAAGAATTGTAAGGTTTTTAAGGAGACCTATTATAAAAGTTCACTTTTTGATTCATTTCAGTTTCCTGCATCGCAATTCGATTCAATTCTATTTTATTTGTATAGCGCTTTTAGACAATAGTCTTTGTTGCAAATCAGCTTTACATAATCACAATGAAAAGAATTGTGTTTGTACATGCAAACAAACAAACAAACAAACAAAAACAAAAAAAAACTGTTTACCCAGATTTTCTAAGTGAAACAGCAGCGTTCATGGGGAAATGTTTGGACAGCTATCAGAAAGTTCAGCCTTTGTTCGGCACATATACATTACGACACAGTGAAATTCTTTATTTGTTGCATATCCCAGCTTTTTGTTTGAAGGCAGGGGCCAGAGTGCGGGGTCAGCCATTTTTACAGCACCCCTGGAGCAGACAGGGTTAAAAGCCTTGCTTAAGACCCCAGCTGCAGCAACCAAGCAGAGCTTGAACCGCCGACTTTCCAATCAGTAAGTCGAAGCCATTGTACATGTGTATGTTACACATTTCATATCGGACTACTTTTTGAATTCTGTGCAGCTTTTGCGAAAATGCTCACAACTTAATGCGGATATGTTTCAACTGTCTGTGATCCAAGTTCGAATCCTAAGGTTGTAAGCTTTACTATTTTAAGATTATTGTTTGTTGAGCTCATTTGTTGAATTTAGGCACAAAGCATGCCAAAGCAGGATAAACCTTCGGCATAGTAATTTTGAGGAATAATAAAAATGCACCAGAGAATTGGTATAAAAGACTATTTTATGGGCTTTTAGTAGTCGATCCATTGTGTGTGAATATAAGTATTATTTTTCCTCAATTTTAACCTAGAATTTTTTTAAAGTCTAGAACTTGTTTTTCTTTTTGGTTGTTTGTAATGGTCCCTTTCCCCTTTTTTTGTTATTTTACTTTCATCTTATAATTAATCCAGATCCATTTTTCCCTGATCATTCGACACACAATACTCCACATTGACAAAATAAAAACAGGTCTTTGTAGTGTTTAATCACTTATATTAAATAAAGACTGAAAAATCCCATTTATCAAAGCATTCAGACCCTTTCTTATGACACTTGAAATTGGGCTCTGGTGCATCTTACTCCTATCAACAGTCCTTGAGATGTATCTACAATTTGATTGGAGTCTACCTGAGCCTAAATGGTTTCATTGGACATAATTGGCAAAGGAAAGATATGAGAGCATTTCTCCTGCATTAAAAGTGCCCAAGTGGCCTTCATCATTATCAAATGGAAGAAATTTGGCGCACACCAACAGTCTTCACGGATCTGGCCACCCAACCAAATGGATTAATCACGGATGAAGGGCCTTGGTCAAGCAGGTAACCAAGAACCCTAGGGTCACTATAAATGACATCCTGAGTTCCATTGTGGAGGTGGGAGCCTTACAGAAGGACAAGCATCACTGAAGCCAATCAGGCCTAAATGGTAGAGTGGCCAGGCAGAAGCCATTCCTCACTAAAAGGCACATTACAACCCACTGGGAGTTTGCCAAAAAACACCTGGAGGATTCTCAGACCATGAGATACAAAATCCTTTAGTCTGATGACACAAAGACTGAACTTTTTGCAATCAAGAAATCGGGACAATACACAACACATCACCTTATTAAAACCATCTCTACAGTCAAACATGGTATCAGGCATCATGCTCTGGTGATGTTCTTTCTGCAACTGGGACTAGTAGAGTAGTCAGTATAGAGAGAAAGATTGATGCAAAAAAATATAGACCTATACTGCTCCGGAGTGTTCAGGACCTAAGGCTAGGGTAAGATTCACATTTTATCAAGACAACAGCTTGAAGCATACTGTGGAGAAAACACAGGAGTGGCTTCAGAACAACTCTGAAAGTGAAAGTCCTGAAGTGGCCCATCCTGACCCCAGACCTGAAACCCATAGAGCACCTCTGGATGCCCATCTAACCTGGCTAAACTTCCTAAATAAAGGTTTGCAAGCTTGTAACATCATTCACAAGCAGACTTGAGACTGTTATTGCTGCCTAAGGTGTCATTGCTTAACTAAGAAGTACACACGTGGACAAAATTGTTGGTACCCTTCGGTCAATGAAAGAAAAACTCACAATGGTCACATAAATAACTTTAATCTGACAAAAGTAATAATAAATAAGAATTCTATGAATGTTAACCAATGAAAGTCAGACATTGCTTTTCAAGCATGCTTCAACAGAATTATAAAAAAAAATGAACTCATGGAACAGGCCTGGACAAAAATGACGGTACCCCTAACTTGCACAACCTTTTGAGGCAATCACTGCAATCAAACGATTCCTGTAACTGTTAATGAGACTTCTGCACCTCTCTGCAGGTAGTTTGGCCCACTCCTCATAAGCAAGCTGCTCCAGTTGTTTCCGGTTTGAAGGGTGCCTTTTCCAGACATGTTTCTGCTCCTTCCAAAGATGCTCAATAGAATTGACGTCAGGGCTCATAGAAGGCCACTTTAGCATAGTCCAATGGTTTCCTCTTAGCCATTCTTGGGTGTTTTTAGCTGTGTGTTTTTGGTCATTGTCCTGTTGCAAGACCCATGACCTGCGACTGAGACCCAGGTTTCTGACACTGGCCAGCACATTTCTCTCTAGAATCCCTTGATAGCCTTGAGATTTCATTGTACCCTGCACAAATTCAAGACACCCTGTGCCAGATGCAGCAAAGCAGCCGCAGAACATAACAGAGCCTCCTTTCACAGTAGGGACAGTGTTCTTTTCTTGATATGCTTCATTTTTCCGTCTGTGAACATAGAGCTGATGTGCCTTGGCAAAAAGTTCCATTTTTGTCTCATCTGTCCATAGGACATTCTCCCAGAAGCTTTGTGGCTTGTCAACATGTAGTTTGGCATATTCCAGTCTGGCTTTTTTATGAGTTGTTTTCAACAATGGTGTCCTCCTTGGTCGTCTCCCATGTAGTCCACTTTGGCTCAAACAACGACGGATGGTGCGATTTGACACTGATGTTCCTTGAGCATGAAGTTCACCTTGGATCTCTTTACAAGTCTTTCTGGGCTCTTTTGTTACCATTCGGATTATCCGTCTCTTTGATTTGTCATCAATTTTCCTCCTGCGGCCACGTCCAGGGAGGTTGGCTACAGTCCCATGGATCTTAAATTTCTGAATACTATGTACAACTGTAGTCACAGGAACATCTAGCTGCTTGGAAATGGTCTTATAGCCTTTACCTTTAACATGCTTGTCTATAATTTTCTTTCAAATCTCATGAGACAACTCTTTCCTTCGCTTCCTCTGGTCCATGTTGAGTATGGTACATACCATGTCACCAAACAACACAGTGACTACCTGGAGCCCTATATATAGGCCCACTGACTGATTACAAGATTGTAGACACCTTTGATGGTAATTAGTGGACACACCTTGAATTAACATGTCCCTTTGGTCACATTATTTTCAGTAATTTCTAGGGGTACCATCATTTTTGTACAGGCCTGTTCCATGAGTTTATTTTTTTTTTAAATAATTCTGTTGAAGCATGGTTGAAAAGCAATGTCTGACTTTCATTGGTTAACATTCATAGAATTTTTTTAAAAATTATTACTTTTGTCAGATTAAAGTTATTTATGTGACCACTGTGAGTTTTTCATTCATTGACCGAAGGGTACCAACAATTTTGTCCACGTGTGTGTGTGTGTGTGTATGTATATATATATATATATATATATATATATATATATATATATATATATAAAAGATGGGTCTGAGTAGTTATATAAATGGGATATTTACCGTAAGTCTTTATTACTTTTCTTGTCATTGAGGAGTATTGTCTGTAAGATGCTGAAGGTAAAAATTATTCAGACTAATTTTAAGATGAGGGTGCAAACATAAAATGTGGAAAACTGAAAAGGGTTGAAAACCTTCCATCAATGTTGTATATAAACTTGTTTAAAAAAGAGAATGATATGTGAGTTTTAAGCAAAGCTAAGGTACTCTGGATATACGGCTTACAGCACTGAGGTTTTTCTGTATGTAAACTCCAGATGTATTTAGACAAATATTTTATAAAGCATATGCCTTTATGTAGCAGGTCCAACCCCAGAAAACTATCCAACAGAAACATCATCCTAAATTCAAGGGTTTCTGAGGCAACTGTTTCCAAATACCTCATGTACTGTATTTAGCAATATATAACTCATAGTTACCACAAGTTACCCAAAGGTTAAATTTCATGCATTTGTTCATTCATATATTCATTCATTTTCAATCACCACTTTATCCTGCACTGGGCTGTAATGGAGTCTAAAACAGGGACCCACCCTAAATGTACACTGAAGGACACCATGCATAGACACATGCACTTCACAACAAGGGGCATTTTACAGTAGCCCATACACCTCCTGGCATGTTGTAAAACCAGTTATCCCACAGGAGTTTCATGCAGACATGGGGAGAACAGACAGTAAACTGGCTCAAACCAGGGACCCTGAAGCTGATGGGCAGCAAAACACTACTTACTGTGTGAACTTGCTGGCCATGAAAGGTTATATTGAGACTGTATTCTGGGACAAAACAGAAAATGTTAAACAACATTTAGCACATGTTAGGCTTTAACATCTGGTATAATAATACCTAACCTTCATAGTTAATATGACCATGGACAAAGAAGCCACTAACAAAGTCGCAAAGCACTGTCGCCTTGCACCTCAAAGGCCTGGGTTCGATTTCTCGGGAGAATCTCCCAATGCTTGGTAGGTTTCCTCGCAAAGTCCATAGACTTGCAGGTTAGGCTAATTGGCATTCCCAAATTTCCTGAATGCATGCTAGCATTTTTGTAAAATTGGAATAAATAGCTGGACTACAGAGTTTCCTAGATGGAAGGATATACTGTATCTAATCACTCACCATCTATACCACTTTATCCTGTATACAGGGTCAAGGGGGGCATGTAGCATATGCCAGGAGGCTTAGGGCAGGAGTGGTGTACACCCTGGACAGGGTGCCAATCCAGCACAGGGCAATATATATGAAACATTATGACTACATGTCTAATAATGAGTAGGTCCTTCCTTCTGCCACCAAAACAGCAATACATTGTGTGTTCTAACACCTTTCTATGGCAACCAGCATTAACCTTTTCAACAATTTGAGCTGCAAAAACTCTTCACACCTTTTCACTATACTAATATTTTATTTATGCAGTATTCAATATTTTTCTTTGTGCAATCATATTTGCTTATTGTACATTGTTATTTTTAAATCACTTCAGTTAATAGAACTTTTTAGATTTTTGACATGTAGTATTGTTCCAGAAAAGAAAAAAAAAACTATAAACCAAAATGAAAAAAGGAAAGAAATGAGGTCGAAAGTTGTGAAATTTAAAGAGACTGAGTGTACAGTAAGACTTAAGCAAGCATTCCTGTCTATGGAATATCACTGGAGTCTGATAGTGACACGACGCTAAGCGCTGAGCCACACGGTTCAGCCCTCACGTGTGATTAAATGAGGCTGCTGATTACATTTGAAACGACTTGGAAATGTACGTTTTAAATAAGGCACGCCTGGAAACCGCTAAACGGTCGGGCATGCTTCAAATGAAGGGGAGCAATTCAATAAACCCAGAGGTTTTATCCAATTAAACATTTAGCACCAGAATTCAATTAAGCAATAATAACTAATTCACAATAGTGACTGATATTTCCAAGACCTACACAGCTCACCCAGCCATACAGAGCCATTGTGAATTTAATAACCCTCCTTTTTCCTACACTACACTTTATATATAGAGGTAGAAGCAGTGAGTGAAAATGTAATGATATCAGTATATTGGTGTACATGTGACACTGGACCGATGTCTATACTATCAAATGCCACTGGCTGAATCGTAAGATTTTGCCAGAAATAAATACAGATTCTTTTAAATCACCAACCCTCCTCTTGTGGAAAAGCATAGTCTCCTAGACTACCTTCATACCTTGTGAAAATATCCACCTCACTCCTGCAGGAATAACAGCACGTGCGATCAGCGGCGAATGCCAATGGCCTCATTACTTATCGCGACACAATGTAGCTGGAAATTGCTTCTTTCAGGTTTTGTTTGCGCTAGCAATTACAATAAACTCTCTGCTTGACACGTTGTTTGCACAGATGTAGAGCATTAATAAACATGAGCGCTAATCTGAATTATTGAACTGCTCACAGTAATACTGACAGTGGATTTCTCAAGACTCTGACGGCGAAGTGACGATGAGCAAAGCGAGACGGTCAGGTTCCCTGAGAAAGAGCAGAGGTGCATGGTCTTATCACATACAAAATCCTTTCATTAATCTGCAGCACAGGACTTGGTCCCCACTGGTATTTTCCTGTTCCTGTTTCGAAGGTTTCACTCTAATCATACACACACGCACACACACACACACACACGCACACAGAGAAACTCACATAGTAGAGTGACATTTGCTTTGCAGTTGCCTGTTCAAGGTAAGAACAAGAATATGCAGATTTAACAAGGTCAGAGTTATCACACAGTTAAAGTTGCGACTATCTTAAGCAGAGCTCCAGACAGACATACATTTTTAGGAGACTTTAAATCAAATTTTCCAGTGCCAAATTTAACCCTTTTCAAAGCACTGATTTAAAACTCTGGAACTTAGTTAGTCAGAGATTTATGCTTCAGGTATTTTGTTTTTGTCGTTGTTCTTGATGTTCAATGCCTAACGTTAGATAACTTATGGTTATATATCTATAACTATATGCATTAGTTGCCATGACACTGGGTGAATTTTAAAAGCTGCTGAGATTTAACACTGATCATAAAATACTGCTATGTTAAATGTTACATTAATCTCTTCTGTTGTTTTGGATTCAATTCACCAACTCTTTGATGGTGTGTGCATCTACAGTAAGTACATTTAATGTGGACAGAGCATGAGTGTACGTATGAGCGTAAGAGCTTGCACGTGATGTTACAGCGGGGCTGCGTTCAGAGGACTCGATAAACTGTTTAATGTTCACAAGAACTCCCATTATTGAATATACACCGCTGTACTATCACATGTGCTCCTGTACTCTTGTACCAGACAGGAGAGAGGAGAGGAGAGGAGAGAATCGCTGCATGCATTTTGGAATTCTTTTTTATTTATTTTTTGGTCTGGTAAGCTAAGGTAGTGCACTCATTGTACATGGCACTATCTATAATGATGTTTTTTTTTGCTATTTTATTAAAATAATTATTTCAATAAACACAAACTGATGATGCTGTACACATCTTCCGCCGTTGTTCAGTCTTCCTAATTTCCGTCCCATTTTATAAAATAAATAAATAAATACATTTCTGCAAACCATCTCAGGAATCTATGGTAAACCAAACAATCTGTGGCATGAGCGAAATACAAGGGCGTTCAAGTCAAACCGAGACTTGTTGTTGGGGCGGAATAACAGAACGCAGTCATGAGGGTAAAACCTCACTTAATTTTTCTATATAGTCCCCTGCTACACTTGTGCAAGATGCTGCAAATACGTTGCATGCAAATGCTGGTGGTGTTTTCTTTTTTTGTTTTTTGAGACAAGATATCGCTATGGAACTTGCTAGCCCTAGTGTACTATAAATGTCTGCATGCTCCTTAAGATAGAGACCCATTATGTTAAAGAGTGATTGTCCTCACCAATCAGCAGCTCAGAGTGTATCACAAGAGTACAGCACAGCAGCAACAGTGAATATGCAGCAGACTAGTTTTAAACCTGGCCTAGTACAGTAAATTCTCCTAATACAGCTGAGCCAATACTGTATGCAGTCTATTTCATACTATTTCATACCTGCCCCAGGGAATCATGCAAGCATATGTAATTTTATGGGTAAATATGAATTTAAAAAACACATTTGGTAGACATTGCTAAATAAATATTTATTACCCCTATCTCATGGGTGCCTTACATTAAGCCGTGACTCTAACCAGAATGACTCAGCAAGGGTTAATCAGAAATGCAGCATAATTATTAACCTGATGTAAAAACATTTTCACATGATTGTACTTACAGTAGAGTATTGCCGACTAATTCACAGTGTGAGTATAATATTATAACAGTTTAGAGTAAGAGGGTATTTAAATGCTGATAATGCTGCTAGTGATTTAATTTCCCATTAACCATTGTAATAGAGCATAATTAACCACTAAATTAAACTATACATGTAGTTTTACGCCGGGGACAGTGAAGACTTTGGAGAGGACTTTTTTTTTTTTTTTTAAATGCCTGATTTTCTCCTCATCATTAAAGCATTTTATTTAACATCACGTAGTAGAAGCTGAGCCAGACACCTGGAAACATATAATCCGGTCATGTTAGTATGTACAGCCAGGTATTAAATTAATAAATTAAACAAGTTTTAAAACTGCCTTAGCATGCTTTCACAGTATGGGCCCTGGCATGGATGGAGGTTGAGTCTGGTAGTTTTGAGTAATGTGAACACTTCATACTGTGCCTGGGCATGCATCAGCATACCACGCTCAAGTCCAAGGTTGGGGGCATGGGGGGTTTTAATTGTACCGAGGCACAGTACAAATCAATCCTGCCCAGTGTGACAGTAAACTTAGCGTGCCTGTGTACAGTCTCTGGATCTGTGCTGGAGGGATGAACACCACTCTTCCAAAAGTCCTACTACTATGCCACAATTTGTCAACCAGCTGCCATGGCTGTGTAACTCATTTAAATTATGGAGAACTACTAAATCATAGTTTTAGGTATATAAGTAGAATAAAGTGTCTATGTACTTTTGCATTCATTCACTTTTATATTTTGAAATCTGAAATCAATTTCAGAAAAAGAGCTATGTTTGACCTTTTTTTTTTATTATAAGAATTATATTTAAAACATCCATTGAAAGCTTTATTTTGCTTTTGGAAATGTTGTCCCTATTGAAAGTAAAACTCTTTTTATTAATACAAAAAAATAAAAAATAAAAACTACACCATTTCAGTTGTACATTCCTGTTATTGTTTTATGAGGAGTGTATTTTATACAAGTCCCTGTGAATGGTGAGTGGCTATAGGAACAATAATGGTTTTAAAGGCTCTGAGGTTGTTCTTGTTGTTTCTTTTGTAATAGTGCATTTTTCTCAATGTTCTTTTGTGATAACCAAATATATTTTCCAAGATCACATAATATTCCTTCATTGTGATTTGTGGCATGTTGTCATATACTGTGCATGTTTTAGTGGAATACTAATTCCTTACTAATTACTTTCCATTTACAAAGATTTTGATGGCACTTTGGCACCAAGCATTTTGGCATTGTCATTTGATGACTTGAACTATGGAATCCCTTACATTGGCTAACAATAAAAGTGATCATCCATTCAGGATCACTATACTGTCCATGATGGTACATGTATGTTTGCAGACATCTGGCTCACTTCCTCAAGAGATTGATACTAACATGAAAATTGTCTAGCACTGACTAGCGTAAGGTTAGATAAATAAAGAGTATCCTAAAAGTCTAAATACATACAGTATATAAGCAAAATATAACTTGAATGCCATTTCTTCGCAAACACACACAAAGTCGTCTCTCCCACCCATGATAAACTCAGATTCCAGAAACTGTTAAACCAACCACTATGAAAAGAGACTTCATACCCTGCAGATGCACTTTATTGATAGTGAACTGGACATTTGGGCAAAACATAGTCCAAATCACTTACCCAAGTTTAGGATTGAAAGCAGGAGCTCAGAGCTGTAAGACACTAGCACAACCATTGCACCAGCTATTCTTCCATAACCCAATGCCTAATTACAGTGAAAATGGATGCACTCATCCATGATGTACATCATGTTTGCCTAGTCATGCATTTCCATATCATGAGACAAGCAAGAAGTGATGTTGATAAAATAGCATATTTTCAGAGAGACAAGAAATATGGCTCAAGTAAAGCCCTGATCCAAAGATGTAGGCAAACATATTTTCTAGGCAAGGCAGAAATGTACCCTTGAAAATGAATTACTGTAAATATTTTTTACAAAAGTAAATAAAGTTTTGTAATTTATATTTACCAGCACAATGTACAAGAATTTCTAATATCATTTTCTTCTATTAAGCACAAAACTTGACTAATGAATGAATATAAAAATGGACAGTAATATTACCAAATAAGTTAGATTTGACACATTTGCCCTCTCTTTGTAAACCTATTTCTTCCAAGCAGGTCTCTTTTGCCTGTTGTTCTTCTGAAGTAATGGTTTCTGTATAGCGATTCAGTGGATGTTAAAATGTGTCTGCCACTAGAACTCTGAGAAGCATTTATCTAGGCTCTTATCTGAGGTGCTGTAAATCAGAGGTTTCTGAGGCTGGTCATTCTAATAAACTTATCCTCTGCAGCAGAAGTAGCTCTTGGTCTTAATTTCCTGGGAAGTTCCTGTACTTGGGGATATATTCAAAGTTTTTGAAATTTTGTGACTGACCTTACTTTCTTAAAGCAGTCATTACTTTCTACTGAATCATGTTTGCTATCGGATCGCCAGTTTTTTCTTTGAAGGTAACCCTGGCTTCTTGTTATTTTCTGTGAAGTTAAATGTAATGCCAACATGCTGAACGTTTTTGAACACATTGACTTCAGTAATAGAAAAAGCTCGACTACATTGTTAAAATTAGGTATCATATCAGATATCAGTAAAAAACTAAAATTCTTATGAGAACACCATAATATTACATGTCCATTTTTCCATTCTCTCTCCTTACTTATATTGTAATAATTGGCAGTGGCTGTTCAGCAGTCACAATGCCTAACTGTAATCAAAGACGTAACAAAAGGCTCCTTTCATTCTCTGGCTGGTCTCGTGTACATTATTACATGTTTCTATTTCACTTACATGTCTTTAAATCAGTAGCTCCGGTGCCTTAATTTTGCATTGAATACGATCCCAGTGATCAAAGTCTCGGGGAGTCTTTGTGATTCTGCAGAATAGCCGTCCATCCTTCTGTTATGCCCTTTGAACATCTTAGGCTCCTTTAAAAGAGAAGAGACAGACAGAGTGAGAAAAAAGGCCTTCTCCTACATTCCTCTTGTCGATATTCCCACTGCTGTGTACATGTTAAGCCCAGCACTAGATGTTGTGTAGAATTCTCTTTTTAGTATGGAACGCGTGTGAGTCACAGAGGTAGAAGTACACGAAGTACAGTAGTACTGTTGTTCTCTCTTGTGTTCCCAAGCATCATCATACCAACTGTAATTACAACAATGCAATTTAGTGAATTTCCATGGTTGCTATCATTTAGAAACCTTCTTTTGTTTGTGTTGTTTGTTTTAGAACTTGATTTAAACTGACAAATGGTAACACTTTACAATACGATTCCTTAGCAACCACACAAAAACTCTATTCTAGTCTATGGTTAATGATATACAGTACAGTACAATGAGCTTTTTCTATGTTTTAAAAATCTAATGTTATGCTAGTTAAAAATCAGAATATGCATAAAACGTCCGATTGGTTGAAATAAAGTTTTGTAGATAATCTTTTAGGAACAACGAATATTTCTTCTCATGAAAATTCCTTCATCATTTCAAATAATGGTGCAACACAGTCCAAAAAAATAATAATCTGAGTGAAAAAGTGACAAAATGTCTATAGAAGTGTGAAAAAAAAAAAACCCTTAGTATTTTGGTGATCCAAATACACACACATGACATAGCTCTTCCTCTGGCTTGGGGATCAGCTCTGCCCAGGTGTTGCAGTTTTATTTGCCCAAGCCTAATTTAGCTTGTAATTAGACCATTAAAAGAGTTACAGTAACATGTGTTAAACATTTTACATTTCAGTACTGCTTTCTCTCCATGAGGAGGAATTCTGAGCAGCTAAAGCTCAAGTGTGCATCTGTTTTGACTGCCCATGACTCAACATCGGAAGTTGTAAATGTTACATTTTAAAGATATTGTTTGTTATGTTTGTTTGTTGAATTTAAGCATACTGTGAGGCTAACATTGCTAACAGTAGCTTGTGCAGCATGGTGAAGCAGGATAAATCCTCAGGATAGTAATTTTGAGAAACAGTGAAAATATACCAGGCAACAGTGATCTCCTCAATTGTAACCTTTTTTACCATATAAACTTATACAAAACTAATACAAAGCTACACCTACAGTCTGCCTGTTTCTTAGGGGCTAAAGGTTAGCAGTTAACCACTATTGGCTAACCTAGCTTTTTAAATTTTATATCACTGAACATTCGGTACTTTTACTTGACATCGTGTTTGAACGAGTCTTTGTCGATTGTTTTGGTCTGTGACATAATAGGCCCACCAGGAATACAATAATAAGCAGAAAAGGGGCATATGTCCTATAGTGACCTATAGTGACCTATAGTGGCATCATGAATTCAAAATTTTCACAAAAAAAGTTGCTAGTGATAACCATTCTTACAAACTTGTTTTGTTAATCAGAAATACTGTATAAAATGGAAATGCCTAAAAAAAAAAACAGGTGAAAAATGCTTTTTTTATGTTTTTAATTATTATATGTGAAATCTTATGTTATTTACTCAGCATGCAGCATGAGCAGTCCCTTATTTGAGTCCTATGGATTTTATCTCTTTTTTTTATTTCTTTTAATATACTGTAGTTACTATATCACATAACTCATTGCACACATTAGAAGTTGCTTGCTCACACCTGCTTTAGTCATTTCTGCACCATGTGATTAATAAAGATTCTCATTATAATAATGAGAGCGTTTCTGCTGATCGGCAAAACGTGACACCGGCTTTCAATAATTAAATAAAAACCGAAAACACGCTAAGAAACAGTAAAGGGTACGGCTGCATCTGTAAATCAGATAATGATGTCACCTGTTCACGTTTACTGTATACTTACTCAACAATTTCCACAGATGCACAAGAATAATAAAAATAAAAAAAAAACATTAAAAAAAATCATTAGAGAGTTTATGTCAGCAACAATTTATTTAGCACAATGACAAAATTATTTTACATTCCAATGTTAGATATGAAAATCACCATTTAACTCAATCAAATTTGAGTCTCTTTAGATGTGCAACTGTTTATATTTGGTGAGCCTGTGCATGTTGTACTGTAGATGCAGATAGCCCATCCACCACAGTATTCCATGTGTTCAGACATCCTTTAAAGCTCACCATGATTGTAAAGTGGGTTGAGTTCACTGTAGCATTTCTGAGACCTCAAACCAGTTTGATCAATTCTCTTCTGATCTCTCACATCAACAAAACCTTTCCTTCCAGAGGACTGCAAATTTAATTTCTTCTTGAAAAATCCCAGGAGATCAGCAGCTTCTAATTTGTATGATTTAATGTCAGCATTTATGCTGATCAACTACAACACTAACCCCACTGCCAGGTGCACTGAATGACATTGATTATCAATTACATACCAGTAAACTAGTGACAGGATCATGGGCACCCAAGGCTATGGTTTAGCTAGCAAAGAGTTCAAGCTTCTAAATTCCCCAGATATCATTCTGTGTGAGGACCCATGGAATGCGCCTGACATACAAGTCCGTTATCCTGCAACCCACAGCACCCAGGGGATCTGCCTCTAACATCAATGCTGCCCCTATGGAACAAGGGGAACCTGCACAATATTGGGATTAATGTTTTGCTTTTTAATGTTACGGCTGAGTGGCACATCAATACATGGCATATTTTCAATTTTATGCTGGTATGAAACTGAATGACGTGGTAACTCTTGCTGATATAGATTACTTTGAATAATAAGATCATTTCCGTAGGAAATTTATAAAAATGTATGAAATGCGAGTGTAATGTCAAGCAGGAACAATGTTTTTCAAGTTAACACGGATGCCACCTATTCCATGGATCTACAGACCAGTGAAAAAAACAAAAAGCATTTTTTCCCCAACCATATTTATTATATACCTTAACATCATCATTAGGTCTGACCTGGCTGCCTTACAGCAAACTAAATAAACTTGCAAGCTTGATAGACAAACAGATGGATGGATGGATGGATGGATGGATGGATAGATAGATAATTTTTAATAGCAAAATTGCTGAATAAAATAAATAAATAAATGAAAACCTTAACCATGGCTACTGCATCCACTCAAATGGGAGGAAATTTCCCCAATGAGAAGCACAGGGTCTGGAGACACAGCTCATAAGTCATCAGGGAGGAGGCAATTTATTTCCTCTGCCTTTAATATGTCACAGGCCGATGCGTGTGTGTCTGCGTTAGCTGGCTCGCCTCCACTACAGATACCTGTGGTGCTCTTCATGGTTCAGGGGCTCCTAATTTAAATGGGAAGTAGCACATATTTCATATAAACGCCAGGAGACGAAAGGAGGGGTGGGCGAGCGGCTCAAGCTCAGGATGAGGCCGATGATGTACTGTTCTTTCGGACCTTTCCGCGCACTTCGCTCAAATGATCTCCCTCCTCTTTCCAGACGTGCGCGTGGGTCACAGATCAGAGGCGACTAAAGGGTGGCTGTGGTGTAAATGGCAGGGCATGCTGCGAGCAGGCAGGAAGACAGCAGTGAGGCAAATGCTAGCGGAGATGCACACGGAGGGATTTCTCACAACGTGTCTCTAAAGATTATTCCTCATGAGCTTATAATGGATCCAGAGGCCTTCACCGGGGCCATTTCATAATGGGCTGGATTTAAAGCTGATCGGTTTTAACATGTTCTCCCTCCAGGTGAGCTGAGTGCTGTTCAACACACCTCATCGCATTGCTGACTACCACTTCAACTCTGAAATGCGTCCTGACGTGGATAGTCTGTGTTTTAGTTGGAAAAGATTGCATAGAAAACTTTTCCGCCGTTCCACACACATCACCACATTTGACATTTTCAGCTCCATTTCACTGTAGTGCTGTAGATAATGTTTTGTGGAATTTTACTTCTTACGTATTATCCAGAGTAAAGTACTGCAAATGAATGCAAACGATCTTTATCTTGCTAGATTAAAAAAAATAAGAAGAAATACCAAAGTAATCCCATCAATTAACTGTTTGTGAGACCCATAATTTTTTCAAAGATGGATCTTATTGTGTACTCTCTTTAAACTGATATTTAACCAAATCAGCATCACTCGTTTAGGCCAAAAGACACACACACATACACGCACACACACACACACACACATACACGCACACACACACACACACACGCACACACACACACGCACACACACACACGCACGCACACACACTGGACTTTACCAAAACAGCACTGACCCCTATTACTTGACCCCTGACATCATGACCTGTTGTCTGATGGCCTATTGATTATGTCTGGGCTTTAGAGGGTCACAGTTGGGCTCATAATCACATCACATATTATTTAATCACCAAAACAGGTCTATTGTTAAAGCCTTTTTTTCTTTTTCTTTTTTTGCAACGGTCCTAATTTTAAATATTTAACCCAGTTGAACCAGCTTTTAGAAAACAAAAAGAAAATTCAGCATAATGTATCGTCTTTCAGAATTTGAGACACTCATGGCAGCCATAGTAAAACTGACAGAAGAGTAATCAGGCATGTCTCGGCTTTCCCCTGAAGGATCCCTTTGGTGAGATCGAGCGTTTTCCATCAAGCACACCGAGGTCTTGGCTCCTCTCGCTCTGTTTCCAGCCTCATTGGCTGCGTAACCATGAGGAAATGAGAGACACAGACATGTCTCTTTCGGCAGGAGTTATCGCAGGAGACTCAGGGTTCAAGTGACTGAGCAGAAGATTTAAAATGATCAGCTCACTTCTGAACAGAAAAGTCGTTTATCTAGGAACACTGACGATTTATGGATCTTAAATTATTATAGCACAGTGGAATAATACGCAAAAAGAACAAAATACAATCTCAACACATTTACTTAACGCAGTTGTGAAATTGCTTTATAACATCTTTATAAACATAAAAAGAATTACTAAGGTGACAGAGTGTTTTTAAATTCTTAACGATAAAACATAGTTAGAGACAAATGATTGTCTTTGTTTTTACAACTTTAAACCAGGATTTTAAATATGGAGTCTAATATTATACTTGTCTATTAGACAGACGTAAAAAAAAAAAAAAAAAAGTATATTGTGGTAACCTGATGCTTAAAAGTGTACCCATCTTTCAACTAAATGGATGCCAAGTGTGTCTTTGTGGGTCATTTCAAGATTGAACCAACACCTATATATGAATAATATCATTACTGTATATAAATATAATTTATCTTTGCTAAAATGCTACTCATGGCTTTAATATATAAATTAGTTCCTACACTTTATTAAGAAAATACTTACCACATCACCCGATCAACGTTTGAACCTGTAAACAAATATGAATAAATTGTGCAAGACAGCAGTAAGTGAACGTAGTGGCTATTCCACCCACCTAGACGTAAAAACCTTTCTGCAATCCTATTAACAATAAAACAGCCCCTACTTGATCTTAGTCGCTGACACATGGCACAAAAGACTTCAAAATCTTTATGGCAAATTGAGATTGTTGTGTATACAAGCACCTGCCAGATTTAATATTGAATGGATGATCCCAAATGGATTTTTGATCCAGGGAAAATGAGGACCACTGGCTGGAGGAGCAAAAAAGAAGAAGAAGAAGCAGAAGAAGATGGGAGGGGGAGCGAATCTATAATGTTCCAAAAGCCACGCTCTTGCTCCCAGGCGGAGAATATATTTCTTCTCCTCGCTGTGTCTTCTGACTTCGATGAGTTGTTTTCATGTAAAGAAAAAACCTATAGGCCTGACCTCCTCGCTGTTTTGCCTGCGGCCATTTGCAGATCGTATGTTTTCAATGCCTCATCCTTGGGGGAGAAAGATCCAAATCAAACTGCCATAAATATTTCAGTGCTCTCCCCTGCTCTTTGGACCTTTGGCTAATACACTTGCTGTTAGAGCCAGGCGGAATTCCTTCTGCTTACATGTGCTCTTAAACTGCCAACCATAATTTCTGCTGGTACAACACTTAATAAAGTCGACACAAAAATGTATCCATGTAGGTTTGTGACAGAGAAAATAGCTACATATACATTATTCCTTATTGTATTTCTCTTTTTTTTTATTTACATTTTCTCTATGTTTCATAGCTCATGTTAATCACTGAGAGAGACCACCTTAGAGAAGTTCTTCAGAGTAAACTGTGAAGCAGCAAGGTCTTCAGAGGAATATCGAAACATCTGTTAACCATCTGAGGGTACCTGGAGCAAAGCCAATGGCAGTCAAAAATGAAAATGACTTCATTATGAAGTTATAATCATGTTATGTACGTGTATATAGCCCAAAGTCCGGATAAAGCTCCCGTCCCCAACGCCGGATTGGGGGGGAAAAAAAACGAGCGAGAGGCAACAATAAGACGTGTCAAAGACTATTTACAGGAAACTGATGATTGACCTTACAATCTGACACTAAACCTCTAAAACCACTCGAGCTCAGATGTGAAAACACTAACGAGTTCTCTTTGCTCCACTCTTGCAATTATGACAAGTTTTATTTGTTTATTTATTCAAAGTGAATATAAAAATGTCTCTCATTAATTAAAGGACCATTGAAGAGGAATGAAACAGTCCTCAAACCCTGCTTTCTGTATATCAAAATGGACAGTCCATTAGATGCACCACTTTAAATGGCTTTTTTTTTTTTTTTTTTGCATCAGCTTGAGCCATGCATGTTGACAAGAGCTCTGAAAACAATCCATATCCCGTGGCTGCTTGGTGCTTGATGAACACATTAACAGGATAAACTCTTGGACCCAGTCCAGTTAATCTATTTTCACCAAGACCCTTTTTTACACAAACACATTTACCACCAGCATGAGCATGTCAGTTCACCTGGCAACCAGAAAAGCCAGATCTCAGGAGGAGTGTGTTGCACTATAAAATCTGATACCTTGCACAACATGTGAAAAGTACTGGTTCAGCTCATGGAACAGAAATCCTCAAATTGCACCCAGGACCTGCCAATACCTAGAGGTGGACCAGGTCTACATTTAATAAAGACATATCCTCAAACAAAGAGTTGAAAGGCTCTCACATGCTGCATTTTCTTTTTTTTGAGAATTGTTAGTGTAAAAGAACAAGACGATATAGGTCAACCTAAAAAGCAGCACTTGTAGATACATAACCTAATGCTATCCAATAATTGATAACTGATCATTTTTGACATACTGTAACATTACCACCTCACCGCCTCATCTGTAAAGAAATCAATTAGAAATATTTCACAGCTTTACTGAAATTAAATTCTTTTCAATTGGTGCAGTTATGATTGTTTCTGGTTGCTGATAATTGCACTCCAAATACAATGTAAATATTAAGCTAGTTACATAGATTGTAAACCCTAATGCTCAAAGTAATTAAACATGCTGAGTACTGTTAACTTAAACAATTACAATTAGTTCAAGTTAATAGACCTTGATGAGTATTTAGAACATTTTGGTATTTATGAGTTTGTAGAAATGACACTTTTCAAGTTAGCTGAACAAATTTGATATTTTATGTAATCGTAAGTACTTAAGTAACAATAACTTACTTAAGTAAAACTTCCACCAATGCAAAATCTATAGAATGCTTGTGGCGCAGTGGGAAGTGTTTTGCCCGTCATGCAGAAGGCCCGGGTTCAATTCCCAGGCTGGATGGTCTGCAAAGATTTTGGTTCAACAAACCCAAAAATTTATAGTTGTGTTTACTTAAAATTGGAAACATCATTACTTTAAAAATGTAATGTAACTGATTACCTCAAATATTTTGAGTTTTGCCAACTTAATCGGGTTTACAGTGCAGGTAAACTGCCCACATTGAATTGTTTCGAGCTGGTCTGTCTTTGCATTATGCTGTAAGTATAATGTTTAAAAATCTGCGCACCCTAAAGTTGTTAAATAATACTTATGTGATTTGTAACAGAGCACTGGTGGCTCAGTGGTAGGTGTTTCGCCTCACATGGAAGGGCCGGGTTCGATTCCCAGCCACTGGATGAAGTGCCTGTCCCAAACCCAGAAAAAAGAAAGGGTTGTGTTCAGAAGGGCATCTGGCGTAAAAACTTGTGACAAACTGCTGTGGCGACCCATTGCCAGGAGCAGGCAAAAGACCAGCAACAATTTATTTAATTTGCAACAACTATAAAAAATTATAGTATGAGTTAGGCTACTCAGTAATGCAAGAATGATTAATATGAATGAGTACAACAAACACAAAAACTGATAGTTCTGTTTACTTAAAATTGGAAACATCATTACTTAAAAATTTTGATGTAACTGATTACTTCATTTTTTTTTTTTTAGTTTTGCCAACTTATTCATGTCACAGTCGGGCCAGGTTCCGAAGAAAGCCAAACACCACGCCCCCCATCTCCTGAATACTAATCCTCGCCACCTGATATCAATCGGGAGAAACTCCTTAAAAGCGCACAGCACACAACAGTAAATGTCCGGGCTCGTATGAACGAAAGTGGACCGAATCGCCAAAAGTAAGGCTCGAACTTCTTACCTCCCAAAACTACTGATTTGTTTTCTGTGTTTTCTTCAGAAGCATCTCCGTGGCTCGGCGTGTGCGCATACTTCCTCGCCGACGCTCCAGTGGTTCCTACTCCGACGCAAGAATCTCCAAGTACTGTTTACATTTATCCGTCATTTACATCTACAGCATGATTCCACCGTGCTCTCCCTCACTTGTGAATAAAACTTGCTCATCTTGAAAACTTACCCTCCTGTGTCAGTCCGACTTTATTACAATTCAGGTTTACAGTGAAAATAATTGTGTCATTTAAACCACAGATGTGTCAATTACACCATCTATCCACCCATCCCTAACCCAGACCATCACCCAGATCCATTCTCCCTGAAGTTAGGGCACAGGGCAGGGTGTCAAACACTTTACCCACACACCCAGAGCCAACATCGGATGTCTTTGGATTGTGGAGGAAAGCTGATTTCTCAGAGGAAACCCACCAAAGACAGAGAAAATGTACAAATTCTATACACACAGACCAGAGGTGAGATATGAACCCCCAACCCTGAATGTAAAAGGAGACAGTGCTAACCACTAAGCCACTGTCAAGCTGTGACTTACTGTAAACTACCTAATCACAAATAATTGAGTAGTTTCTATAACTTACATACAAATTGATTTTTTTAAATGAAAGCACTACAAGATGTTGAAGATCTCAATCACACTGATATTGTCACATGACTAATTCCACTCCTCCTCCACTCATAAATAAAGCTGTGTACCGACTGTGTAAGTAGTTCCCTGTGAAGTGGCCTGCACTGGGTATTCTGCCATGTTAAGTACGATTCATTACGCCAGAACCAGATATGTAAAATTTCCCATCAGTGATTGTGCCTCACTGGAGTGTGTAAAAAATGGAGCTCAAAAAAGGTATTTAAATATTCATTATCCTTATGATCAAGGACAACATAATATTAATATGACACAATTTGAAGTTGTAATTGATGTAATATTTAATTTTAATTCAAAACATCTATTTAATTAATAAAACATTACTATCACATAGGCTAGTAATCTGTAAATAAAAATGCAAAATAATAACATTTCCATACATCTTGTAAATAAATAAATAAATAAATAAATTATTATTAAAATAATTTTTAATAATTTATGCACAAGGTATACACATTTCAATAGCATATGCATGTTTTTGTGTTAATAAATATTCACTATTTTATTTCAGTTGTGTGAAATTGCCATAGTAGCAGCAACAGGTATCAAGGGTTTGTTACCAGGGTAACACACAGAGAAAGGGACTTCTGCATTGCGGGGTCTTTCAAATGGTAGAATTTTGTCGCATCCAGACTATAAAATCTAACAAACGTGTGTGGAGAGGACCAGCCCGCCGCATCACACACCTGCTGCAGGGGGACGCCTCTTGCCAAGGCAATCGATGAGGCAATCCCCCTGGTTGAGTGAGCCCTGATTCCCAGAGGCGAAGTGTGACCACGCGCCTCATAGGCTAGGGCAATGGCATCTCTCACCCAGTGTCACAGAGTCTGTTTAGTGGCAGCCGCCCCCCGGTTGCGACCCCATTGGCAAATAAAGAGCTGCTCTGACTTACGCCACTGGCTAGTGCGGTGGACGTAGATCTGAAGAGCACGTACTGGACACAGTAAGTGAAGTCTTTCCTGCTCCAGAGCTGTGAAAGGCGGAGGACAGAAGGCTTTGAGAACAACTGGGTGCATGGTCGAGAATGGAACCTTGGGAAGATAGCAGGATGCAGAATAGCTTTGACTAGCCCAGGGGCAAAGTCTAGGCAGGATGGGGAGACTGACAGAGCCTGCAGATCCCCAATCCTCTTCAAAGAAGTAATAGCCATAAGAAAAACCATCTTAAGAGACAGAAGCCTGACAGGCGCTGACTCTAGTGGTTCGAAAGGGGTGTCGGCCAGGCCTTCGAGTACGATAGTTAAGTCCCATGAAGGGACCGTCGCTCTAGTGGGCGGCTTCAACCGTTTAGCTCCACGAATAAAACGGGCAACTAAATGGTGCTTGCCCACAGGAACCCCATCAACCCGAAATAGCGGCTACGTACGTTCTGAGCGTACTAGGGCATAAGCCCGAGGACAACTTTTCTTGCAGAAACTCCAGCACTGAAACAATCTGGCAGTTAACTGGGTCTACATGTCTTGCCATGCACCAATTTTCAAATACACTCTATTTGAGGGAATAAGTTCTTCTAGTGGAGGGAGCCCTGGCACTTAAAATGGTTTCAATTACGCTGGCTGAAAGCCCAGCATGTCTTAGTTGGTCCCGTTCAGGGGCCAAACGTGAAGGTTCCAGAGCTTGGGCCGGGGATTAAGTATTGTCCCCTGCGCCTGAAACAGAAGATCCCCCCTCATTGGAATCACCCAGGGTGAGCCGTCGAGGAGAGATATTAGATCTGAGAACCACACTCTGGTCGGCCAATGGGGTGCTATCAATAAGAGGCGCAAACCCTGTTGACGGACCCTCGCCAGGACTCCTGGGAGCAGAACTATAGGTGGAAATGCATAAAGGCGTAATCTGGGCCACGTGAGGGCCATTGCGTCCAGACCCAGGGGAGCTGGAGGAGTCAGAGAGTAGTAAAGGGGGCATTGTGCTGCCTCTTGTGAGGCAAAGAGGTCCACCTCTGCTATGTAAAATCTTTCCCAGATTTGACTGACTACTTCGGGGTGGAGTTTCCATTCCCCATGTTTTACAGCTTGTCTGGATAGCAAGTCTGCTCCTACATTCATATGCCCAGGAATGTAAATCGCCCTGAGGGACAGGAACTTGTCCTGTGCCCAAAGCAAAACCTGGTGCGCTAGCTTGTTCAAGCGGCATGAGCGCAGTCCACCCTGGCGATTTATGTACGAGACTACCGCAGTGCTGTCCACCCGCACTAGGACATGGTAGCCTCTCAACTGCTGGAGGAAGTGTTTCAGGGCCAGAAACAGAGCCATCATTTCGAGGCAATTGATGTGCCACGCGAGAAGATGACCTCTAAAGCTCCCTTGTGCTGGACGGCCATCCAAGACTGCACCCCAGCCCGTGAGGGAAGCGTCTGTCATTAGCATCTTGCGATGACAAGACGGACCTAGAGTGGGACCCAAAGTTAGAAACCGGGGTCTGAACCACATAGAAAGGGTACGAAGCCCCCGGCGCGTAACCCTTATTAGCCTCTGGGGGTTGGCCCTTAAATGCCCTCCTGGCTCTTAGCCACAGCTGAAACGCTCTCATGTGCAGAAGGCCCAAAGGTATCACCGTGGACGCAGCTGCCATGAGGCCTAAAGATTTCTGAAAGTGATGAACAGTGACCTTCTGGCCTAGCTTGATTTCCTTCAGGGTGTTGAGAATGGATTCGACACGAGCAGGAGACAGCTGTGTCCGCATTGTGACTGAATCCCATGTGACACCCAAATATGTTGTCCTCTGAACAGGAAGGAGAACGCTTTTTGTCGAAGCGCTATGTAATTCAAAATACGGATGCCCTGGAGTCGTAAAGGAGCCAGAGCTGCATCCATGCATTTTGTATATGTGCGGGGTGACAGAGCTAGGCCAAATAGAAGGACCCGATACTGGTAAGCTTCGCCTCCAAAAGCGAACCTCAGGAGCTTCCTGTGCTGTGGCAATATTCCTATATGGAAATATGCGTCCTTGAGATCGATTGTCACAAACCAATCCTCTAGTTGGATTTAAGAAACAATCATTTTGACAGTCAACATTTTGAATCTGGATTTCCTGAGATAGCGGTTCAAGCCGCAAAGATCCAAGATCGGACGCAACCCCCCCCTCTCTTGGGCACCAAAAAGTACCGACTGTAGTAGCCCAACTCTCTGTCTGGGAGGGGAACATGTTCTATGGCCCCTTTGCCCAGCAGAGTCTGTAACTCCTGGGCCAGCAGATGTGCTCGGTCCGGTTTCACGGAAGTGGAGACCACGCCGTTGAAACGCGGAGGACGATGTGCAAACTGAATCCTGTAGCCTGTGCCTACAGTCCTTTGTACCCAAGGACATACGCCTGGCAGTAGTTTCCACACTGCCAGCTTCTCCGAAAGGGGCACGAGCTTTGACACTTCGGCTGGATGGGGGGGGTGTTAGGTGTTGGGTATCCTGAAGTATGGCAGGAGATGCCCGAACACCCAACTTTTCGTTGGAGACCGGCGCCCCCCGAAACACCAGTGGTGGCGGGGATTGAACACCGGCCTCCCGGGAGTGCCAGGGAGGAGGCCCTGTTTTGTGATGAAAATCCAGGCGCCCCTCCCTGGGGGGAGACACCCCCACGGCCACAGGTGCACGAACCTCAGGGCTTCTTCTTTGAAGAGAGGAAGCTCCTCAGATCCGGTCTTTTTGAAGGAGATTTCTGAGAAGAGCGGCGAGCCCCACCCCAGTCTTTACGAGGGGGTGCGCGGCTGGTCACGCTCTCCTTCTACACCTCACGCCTGATAGGGGCCAGACCTGGCCAGGGCCGGGTGGCCGACGTCCCGGTTCTTGAGCACGGCGGGGAAGGAACCTCCCAAAGGCCTGTTCATATAGCTTCGCCTCCCGAAACCTAAGAGGCCGAAGAGGCCAGAAGGCGAGACGGGGGCATCAAGGAGGACAGCACGATCCTTATCCTTGATGCCCGTGAGGTTCAGCCACAGATGCCTCTCCGTGGATACCATGGCAGCCATAGAACGGCCCACAACACGGGCTGTCTGCTTGGTTGCACGGAGAGACAGGTCTGTGGCTCGGCGCAGCTCTGCAAATGCTGTGTCATCAATAACCCCGCCGGTGCTCAGGTCCTTCAGCAGGTCAGCCTGGTAAGCCTGCAAAACCGCCATGGTGTGCAGTGAAGCGCCAGCCTGACCTGCTGCCTGAAAAGCTTTCCCCACCAAAGCAGATGTCAATCTACACGGCTTGGAGGGGAGAGTAGGCTTTTTCAGGGAGTATGATGTCCCAGGAGAGAGATAGCCTGCAAGAGTCTCTTCTATCTGGGGCATCATCATATAACCGCGTGCTTTCGCATCAACGATATTCGAATAAGTCGAAGTCGATGGCACAAAAACACGCGATGAATACGGCTTGCTCCATGAAAGAGTTAATTCATCATGAAGGTCACCAAAGAAGGGGAGAGAGAGACGTTGAGGCTCCTCCCCCCGGCCACCGGACAGAAACCTGTCGTCCTATCTCGAACGCTTGGGGGAATCTCGCTTCTGCGGCCAGTCGATATGCAATCGCTCAACCGCACGCGTTATAACCTCTAATAATTCCTCACAAGCTCTGTCAGCACTGGAGGAGCGTTCTGAGGAGGCTACTTCCATGGGAGCGAGAGAGAAGGATTCTTCCGCTCCTTCACAAGAAGCGCCGGAGTGCGCTTGCGAAGCGGAAGCTAAAACTTCCTGATTCGGAGAGATCGAGAGAGAAATTGGAAATTCCATCTCGTGCGCGTCTGCCAGATCAGCACGCGAGCCCCAGGAATGCGCCGCGGCTTGCGGTTTCTCTTTAAAGAAAGCGAGTCGCGCGCGAAGCACCTTAATAGGGGGAAAATCACAGTACTCACAGTCTCCCTGACGCCCGAGGCGAGCGTGTTCTTCCCCCAAGCACTCGAGACAAAAATCATGAAGATCGCCCCCCCGAAAAAGATCTATCGCACGGAGGCACGCATCTCTTAAGCAACTCCGCCATATCAAGTCAAGTAGGTTTTTATTGTCATTCCAACCATATACAGTTAGTACACAGTGAAACGAAACAACGTTCCTCCAGGACCAGGGTGCTACATACGTGCAACAACATAAATTTACAACACAAATTTATAAATTTTTAAGTTAATCTAAAAGAACTATCAAATTTCTATACAAAAATACACAATAGACAAAGTGCACGTGCAAATGTGCAAACAAGGAGGTACATGACAGACACAACAATGTAACACATAACAGTCCTTTTTTTGATGAAGTATGAATTGAGGTAGTGGGAAGAGCAGCAGTAAACAGTTTACATTTTGACAAGAGTATTGTGTGCAAATAGCAATCAAATAAATATTGTGCAAAAGATTGCAAAGAGCAGCATAGGTAGGTAGGTAGGTAGCCTCTGCACTTCCTCTCTGTACGCTGACTCGTCGTTCTTGCTGATGAGCCCCACCACGGTCATGTCATCAGCGAACTTGATGATATGATTGGAGCTGTGTGTCGCTACACAATCACGAGTCAGCAGTGTGAACAGCAGGGGACTGAGCACGCAGCCCTGGGGGGCCCCAGTACTCAGTGTGGTGGTGCTGGAGGTGTAGCTCCCGATCCACACTGCTTGAGGTCTTTCGGTCAGAAAGTTCAGGATCCAGTTACAGAGGGAGGTGTTCAGGCCCAACAAGCTCAGCTTCCCGATCAGGTGTTGGGGGATGATTGTGTTGAATGCTGAACTGAAGTCTATGTACAGCATTCTGACGTAAGTGTCTTTCTTGTCAAGATGTGACAGTGCCAGGTGGAGTGTGGTGGAGATGGTGTCATCCGTTGAACAGTTTGGACGATACGCAAACTGCAGGGGGTCTAGTGAGGGGGGCAGCAGGGTCTTGATGTGTCTCATGACGAGCCGCTCGAAGCACTTCATGATGATGGGTGTGAGTGCAACAGGGCGGTAGTCATTGAAACAGGACACAGAAGACTTCTTCGACGATGGTGGTGGACTTGAAGCACGTGGGAACGACGGCGCTGCTCAGAGAGATGTTGAATATGTCGGTGAGAACACCTGCGAGCTGTTCTGCACATTCTCTGAGCACTCTGCCTGTGATGTTGTCTGGTCCAGCAGCTTTACGTGGGTTGACTCTGCGTAGAGTTTTCCTCACATCAGCCGTGGTGAGACACACCACCTGGTCGTTCGGCGGAGGGGTGGTCTTCCTCGCCGTCACGGCGTTCTGCATGTCGAACCATGCGTAGAAGTTGTTGGAAGGGTAGGAAGCCGTCACTGTCACAGGTAGGTGATGTCGTCCTGTAGTTAGTGATGGCTTGCGCCGTGTGTCACCGCTGTCCCTGAAGTGATTGTGGATTCTCTGGGCGTGTGCGCGCTTCGCCTCTCTGATGGCCCGGGACAGTTTGGCCCTTGCTGTTCTTAGGGCCGCCTTGTCCCCCGCTTTGAAGGCAGAGTCTCTGGTTCTGAGAAGTGCACGCACCTCCGCAGTAATCCACGGTTTCTGGTTGGGTCGTGAGATGATGTTCTTGGAGACAGTGACGTCATCGGTGCACTTGTTGATGTAGCTGGTCACTGATGACGTGTACTCCTCCAAGTCGGTGTAGTCGCCGTAAGTTGCAGCCTCCCTAAACATGTTCCAGTCAGTGTTCTCGAAACAGTCCTGAAGAGCAGAGATGGCTCCTGCTGGCCAGGTTTTCACCTGCTTCAGAACCGGTTTTGAACGCCTGACGAGTGGTCTGTATACTGGAATTAGCATAACAGAGATGTGGTCTGAGTAGCCGAGGTGGGGGTGGGGCTTTGCCCGATATGTGCCGGGGATGTTTGTGTAAACAAGATCCAGCGTGTTTTCCCCTCTCGTTGCAAAGCCCACATACTGATGGAATTTAGGAAGCACTGACTTGAGATTTGCATGGTTTAAATCTCCAGCAACAATAAACATTCCATCCGGGTGTGTGTTTTGCAGATTACTGATCTTAGCATACAGTTCACAGAGCGCTTCCTTAGCATTAGCGCTAGGTGGAATGTACACTCCGATAATGAAAACGGTGGTGAATTCCTGCGGTAAATAAAAAGGTCTACATCTAACAGTCACAATCTCCACCAGCAATGAGCAAAAGCTAGAAACTAGCACAGAGTTCTTACACCATTTCGTGTTGATGTAAACACACAAGCCGCCGCCGCGAGTCTTACCGCACAGAGCTGCGTTTCTGTCGGCGCGAAACGATGGGTTAATGAGTTAATGAGTTAATTAGTTAATGAGTTAATGCTGTTATTTTATTTTTGCTTTCGTTATGGCTTGCACATGCACACGCAAACACAAACTGAAGACAAAAAGATCTGAGGATGTTTCCGGTTCACTCCTATTTATAACCTGCAGGTGCACCTTATTCGGTGACGTCATGCCTGGCAGAGGTTATAAGCCGAAGGTATTCGGCGGTTTTGACATGCACAGGCTTCACAACCGGGCAACAAGGAGATGTTCCCATAGCGTTTTCACGCAGCATCGAGTGTAGCTTTTGAAAGGGAACTAGTATTAGGACGCATCATTAACGGGTTAAGAGTTTGTAAAAATTCATAAAAAGTTAAAGCTAAAAACATACTGATCAGCATCTGGTACATAACTGCTGTTGACTTCCATTCTACTAAACAGTTTGATTTAAGGAATGGTGCTAAGTATCCACCTTTACTAACCCTAGCTCTTCCTGTGTTCAGTTAAATTCAATTGAATTCAATTCGTTTCAATACAATTTTAATCGCTTTTAACAATTGTTATTGTCGCAAAGCACCTCTCTTCTGCCACAGCATTTCAATTGGTTTAAGGTCTGGACTTTGACTAGGCCATTTCCAAAACCTTGATTATTTTATTGTTCGTCCATTCTGATGTAGATTTTTTGGACAAATGGCCTCTATGTAATGGCCTTACTATACTTATACAAAGGAGTTTGTGGTTGAATTAATGACTGCAAGGTACTCATGTCTTGTGGCTGTAAAACAAGCCCAAATCATCACCTCTTGGTTTCTGCTGAAATGCTTTTTGCTTTTCCGCAAAATATCTACTGGGTATTAAGGCAAAACAATTCCACGTTGATCTCATCTGTCCGAAGGACATTGTTCCACAAGCCTTGTGCTTTTTTTCCCCACATTTTTGTTTTGTGAACCTCCGTCATGCTCCCATGTTCATTTTAGACAGAAAAGGCTTTCTCATGGCAACTCTTCCAAACAAACTTTACTTGTTCAGTCATCTTCTAATTGTTTTCTCATGAACTTTAACATTTAACATGCTCAGTGAAGCCTTTAGAGTCTGAGATGTAGCTCTTGGGTTTCTTTTTGTATTTCTCTGAGCATTGCACAATCTGACCTTGGGGTGAATGTGCTAGGACGTCCGTTGCTGGGAAGATTGGCAACTGTTGTTGATTGTTGTTGTTTAAAGCTTTCCACTTGTGAATAATCTTTTCACTGTAGAATGTTGATCTCAAAATTGTTTGGAAATGGTTTCATAACCCATTCCAGATCTATGTGCAGCAACACACATAGCTTGTCCAAAACCACTCATTATGTCGTTCCTTCTTGGCACCTAACCGCTCCAGACCAGCAAACTGGCAAAACTACAGTTTTTATAGAGGTCTGCACACCTGCTGATGATCAATTACTCAAGGGTTGATTATTAGCAGCAGTTAGTTGCAACTTACCCTCTTAAATTCTGTGGAAGCAGTAAGGTCCTGTTAAGGTCCATGTTTAATTCTTCTTTGGCTTCTTTTTTGTTAAATAAATAATGGCACGGTGAAAATGGTTATATGTTGTTGTCTAAGGTTGAATTTGCCTAATAGTAAAACCTAATATGACCTATTATAACCTATTACCCATTAATTTTACTACTTTTTTTTTTACACAAAAACACAGAATTGGTGCAAACTTTCACACATAACTGTTACTAAGTCAGCTAGGGCATTAGCTAGTATTTGCAGTATAACTCATGCTCATTACAATCTCAAATGTGTTCACTATTTTTAAATCAATTTATATAACCAGAACCTGAGGAATTTTTTTCAACACTTAGCTGGGTCCTTTGTCCAGGTTTAGCCTAATTTGTCCTTTAAGCATTTTGCATATAATCCACGATACACCAGGTATTTGTATTCACTTTCTGCTGTTGGGTCGAGGATTGAACCGTGATCTCACTACATCTATGCTCGGAATATACAAATATTTTATTTATAAAAATATTAATCACTTTAATCAATTTCAGAATCCCCTTTGCTCTTTTTTGGACAGAGACCCAAATGGCCCTATGGTGAACACAGAGACATAAATTGCAGAGTGAGTAGTGTTAAGGTTATTGACAGAAGAATAGGCAGTTGGGAATGGATGGGCCTGCTAGTTGTTTTCCAAGCAGTGTAAACAGGATTAACATTGGCAGATTGTAGAGAGAGCAGATAAAAACAGCTACTTTGTAGCAGGCAGATTCGAATCTCCCTTGATGAACTGCACTGGAGTATCTTACAACAGACCTGCTGTTTGGGGGAAAAACAGACAAAGCATGGAAAAATAAAGAAACAGTGGAATATCTTTCACTGACTGGTAAGTATTTTACTAGACAAAAAAAAATATTGAGGTTTGTCTTTTTTTTTTTGGAATGCGCGTTAGGCAAATCATCATAAACATTAGAATATGACATATGGTGATTGATGTATTTGATATCTAAAGACAGTGATGTAAACAGCAAAATCTGAAATGCAAGTATTAAAACATAGCAGATAATGTTTTATAGGTAAATAATTAACAATGGGGTGCTGATGTGAAGTGATGTCATGTCATGTTATGTTTTACTATTTTCCTAGTAAAAGCATGCTCAGAGTGTTTTATTTCTTTTATAGCTCCGCTCCGTGCAAACAATGTAATTTTTTATATACTATAATACTTTCAATTGTCTTGCTTGTTATTTATCATTATTGTCTTTCCACAGAAAGCATTTGAGAATGACTTGTTACTGTAGAAATTACAACATATTAGTATGAGTGCATTAAGTCAGCATCATGGTGTTTAAAATTTGAAAATCAACATCATGGTACTGGTCAGGTTTGTTAATTCAACAGTATTGTTTTTTTCAACTATCCATGCATTTCCTATACCACTTATCCTGTGCAGGCTCATAGGGGGCCTGGAAACTCAGAGAACAAGGTATTTACACCATAGATGTTGTGAAACAGTCACACACCCAATCATACACTACGGACAATTTGGAAATGTACCACAGTGTACTGTGGGAAAGTTCCCAAAGGGAACACACTAATAACAGGGTGAACATTCAAACTCTGCACATAAATCAGAGGCACGATTTGAACCGCCAAACCTGAAGGTGTAAGATGACAGTACTAAACACTAAGTCACTGTGCCAGCTTGCTGTGTACTGTAGTACAATTTGTAATAGAGTATAGTATTGAAAGATTATATATACGGCTGACATGCATGGCCAGGTGTGGCCTCCTTACTCCATGACTAATCAAGGAAATAAAAGGCCTAGAGGTGGTTCCTAGTGTGCCCTGTGCATTTGGTAGCAGTTCACCTCAAAGAGGTGTCTATGCGAATGAAGGAGGCATTATTAGGCTGAAATGAAATAAATAAATGAATCCATCAGTGAGATAGCAAAGGCATTGGAAGTGGCCAATGCAACTGTGTTTTAACATTCTTAAAAAGGTGGAATTAACTGGCAAGCTAAGCAACAACAATAGCCCAGGAAAGCCCTGGACCATAAAATACTGTCCATGGTGAAGTCAAAAACATCTGTCATTGTCAAAGTCTACAAGCAAGAAACAACTTTACAAAAGAAATGCAGACACTTATAGACAATGAGATGCGAACCACAGGTAAGCACTCAAGAACAGAAAGGCCAGACTAGCCTTGGCCAGATTCTTTGGACTAATGAAACTAAATAAAAAAAAATGTTTTACCAGAATGATAGGAAGAGAAAAGTATTGATGAAGGAACAGCTCATGATCCAAAGCATACCATATCATCTGTCAAACATGGTGGAGGCAGTGTGATGACAAAAGTGTGTATGGCTCCCAATGGAACCAGGTCACTACGTAGTGTTGACTGCCGATAAAAGTTGAAGGATGATTTCTGAAGTGTTTAGACCTTTACTCTATGCACAGATTCAGCCAAATGCTGCAGAACTGATAGGACACCGCTTTAAATTGAAAATGGATAATGACCCAAAACATATAGAGAAAGGTACCCAAGGCAAAGAAATGGGATATTCTTTACTGGCCAAGTCAATCACCTGATATCAATCCACACTTTTGTCATTCCCCTTGAATCAATTCTGAAAGTTGACATTCCCATGAGGTCAAATGGCAAAAACTTATCAAACATGTGAACCAGAACAAAAGAAAGTAAAGTAAAGTTCTTTTTTCCCCATAGGTTTTGGAACTGAATCTATTTGTTGACCCAGACAATATCAGCTATAACTGCCACTTCCAGCTGTGGTCAATGTGGGTACTTTGCTCTAATGAGACAGCAACAGAAGCCTAACCACTGATGAGCTCCAGCAGCAATCAGCTCAATCAAACACCGTCATGTTATTAGGACTCCAGGGTTGTGCTGGGTGACATGGCTGAATTATGTGTTTAGAGGAAATTGATGGCACCTTTACTGTTTCAGTGAGCAACAGGCAATCCTGTCTACAATCCATTTGCCGTAATGATACTGAGAACTGGACAAGCCTTGCACACATACACACACATTGAGAGAGAGAGAGAGAGAGAGAGAGAGAGAGAGAGAGAGAGAGATGTAGGCAGGCTGACCATCTAACACTGATGAAGTGAACCAGGACAAAGACAAGCTTTCCCCTATAATGATCCACTACCATTCTTACTTTGTGTTTATCTGCTTGGCAATATTAATGACTCTTGCCTTGTGGCAATGGTCCACCTACACCCTGGTTATTCAGTACGAAAGTCTCTCCCACAAGCTGATCACGATACATTTTTATTTCCAAAATATTTTGCATCCGACTGATCATCAGGAGGACAACAGTAAATCATGGATGCGCGAGGGAGGATCGAAAGCAATTACCATTAAAACAGCACTGGTGCTCCTGCACTCCACATGCCCTGTGCTTGAATCTCGATGCACTCGGCAGCATGTGCACGCAATTTAAGCTCGCCGATCAATATGTCCGTGCAGTTAGTGGCCAACAACTCCCTTCAAGTGCCTTTGGACCCATTCTCCAGCACCAAATGTCAAAACGCTCCCGTTAGGAATGTTTCAGAGGGGGAGAAATTGTTCTCGTGAAACATTATTGACATGGTTTAACCCACATTTCCAGCATCCAAGGGGAGGAAAGTCAATTCTCATTTGGAAAGAAATCAAGGAAGGGAAAGTGATGGGGAGAGGGTATACTTAGGACTTTCCCAGCTTAGAGATCACAGAGGTCAAGCGACTGGGGTCAGGAGTTCAGAGGTCACTGAGCCCAAGGTCAAGGTGGGCTTCATCTGCACTGTGACCAAGCTGGCAATCGATACCATTAAAATGTCTGACTGATCTATTGGACCCTGCCTGTATCCTGCTTCTTTTTCCGTCACATGCTTCCTCAAGCTATGTCCACTTCACCTCATCTGCTTTCCTTTATCTCTGCGTCTCTTTCTCTCTCACTCCCTATGTAACCACTTCCATCTTGATAGAACATCCCCACCCTACCCCCTGCCTTCCCATCTAGCACCCCACCCACACCAGCTCCCCCAGTGCTGTGTGGACCTGGGCAGACTTGGAGAGAGATTGTTCCCACATTGTTTGAACAGCATTTTATTAAGTTTGCTCGCTTCAATATTTACATTGGTGCATTTGAGGGGCTGAAGCCGCATGAAGCAATTACACACATGACCAAGTCGATAGCCACAGAAATAGCGAAAGCCTTTATCTTCCTAGCGCCAATTCTTCTGTTCCACCCTAGATGTAGTTTGCATTTCAATTAAAGACGGGACAAAATGCTAGTATTTTCTTCAAAGTCAGTGTGAAGCGGAAAGCATGGATGCTGTGACAGCAAAAAGAATTAGACATGCAAGGAATTCACAGACGACCAATATTAAACACTTTCAGATTCCTTACATTTGTAATCAAGTCAAGGTGAATACTTAGCTTGTTATACTTCAAGCTTATAGATAATGGTCTAGTCCCCACCTAAGGGCTTTGTTGTGAAATAAGTCGAGTCTTTTGATTCTTACGAAGAAGGAGAACAAAATGAACACCGGGTTATTGTATGAAGAGTGTGTCATATGACAATACAGTGATATATTACTCAAATTATGAGAAATGCACTGACAAAGACTAAGGAACGACTTGAGGACAACTTTGCATAAAAATTCTCAAACTAGGCAGTGGAGCCTGTTTGAGATCCTACTCAGGCTTACAGAACGTGTGCAGGGTGGAGGAGGAGGAACAGCATCACTAATTGTGCCCGTGGTTCTCCAAAAACAAATGCAATTACAAAGTTAATTGTGTTCCGAGTCGGAGGCAGCGAGAGAAGTCAGCATCTCCTGGGTGCTGACAGAGCAGAGAGCATGGACCATAATTGGCCTCAGGGAAGAGGAATTGCGCGTAGGATCTAGGGGTGGGCCGGGGTGCTTTTTGGAATGTGGGGTGTGAGTTCAGTATGTATGCTGACAGGAGTGTAAGATGACATGACATGGCTTCCCATTGGCATGTGTATTTACTTAGTATGCAGTAAATAGTAGGTGTATTTACTTAGTATAAACCCTTCAGGAGGGTTGTGAAGTTTTTGACTTTGCTAAACATGGTTCATGTGAAAGAGAAAAAAAGACAGTGTGTGTTTTGCATGTGTGTGTGCGTGAGTATGAGAGAGAGAGAGATTGAGAAAGATATAGTGGGAGGATGGATGAAAAGCACCAGATGTGCTTCCCTTCGGAGCCATACAGCCATGCGTGTCGTGTAGCCCGAGGAGCTAACAGTAAATATTACGATATCACAAGATGCTCCCTGCAAACACCATTTTGTGCTCTCTGAGTCAATTCCCTTTTTCCCCCCTCCGGTGCTGTGCCTTGATGGAACAAACTCTGCAAGAACGAAAACACACACGCCGAGCACATATTTCAGAGCCAAAAAAACAAAACAAAAAAAGACGTGCTCCTTTCGCAGCACATTACGGTCAGTTTAAGTCATGATAGAAGCGGGCGTAAATCAACACGCCCCCATCAGGAGAGAGAGATGGCTCTTTAAGAGCTTTTCTGCAAAATAATGGCAGTCGCGGGGATTCATGGGATTGCATTCGGCTTCCTGTGGCGTCAGGGTTCTCTCTCTCTCTCTCCCTCTCTCTCTCTCTCTCTCTTTGTCATTTGGTAGAGAGCAGCAATGTCGTCCCCACCCCTGGTGCCCAGCAGATGGGCTTATGCGTGGGGAAATGAGCCGGGAGCTCTCTCTCTTTCTCTTTTTCTGTCGCTCCCTAACATTCCACCCCTCCACCCCCCCCCCACCCCCCTATGTCCCAATGGCTACAGAATCTCGTCTTGGAGCTGTGTGACAGCGAGAGCTCAGTGGGAGGCGGTTTTGGTCGACTGGGGCCCAGACGCGGGGGCCCATCTCAAGCTTGTGCTACCAGAAAATCTGCCACTTCACGCTCTGCCGACTACACTCGTGGCGATGTGATGAGAAAGCGCCATGGCCCGGTTCGCCGGGAGAAAAACACACACCTTGCAGGGGCAGGTTGGAATATTTGACAGAAGTTCCCACTCCTCGAGATTTTCGTCTAGCTGATGCTTTATCAATGTTACGTTAACGTATTTCATTACTCGAAAAAATCTAGTCACTAATTAAAATCATTTTATTCCATATTCACGTAGCAATGCCATATTTTGCATAGCAACCTTATAGTGATTATTTCAATGCTTGCAATCTTACCAGTCATCAAATTTGGCCTTTTTTAACCGTTTCATTCTTTTATTACAATTTACAGCAAAGAAAAAGCACATTATTTAATTCTTCTGTGTGCATTGTCTATCCCTATTTTTTTTTTTTTCTACTGGATTTAAAAACTAGTTATTTGGGACAGTGTTTGCTCAGGTTTCTGAGGCTCTGGATTGCTGATTAGAGAGCTGGGTTGTCACTTTTGGTCTTTGGGCATCTCTCTTAATCTATGCACATATAAATATCCCCAAGCACTGACTTGAAGGGAATCCTCAGTGCCTGTCCCGAGACTGGAGAAATGGTGGGTTGTGGGTGAGTATCCGGTGTAAATCTTGTGCCAATAACTTGAGTGGAGTGCATGAACAAATGTGGCAACAGTGGGAAACTCTAAAATTAAAGGCTATTCTGTTGATAAAATGAACGCAATGGTCTAGATGCTATTGAAAATCTCGTTTTGGACGATTCATGTCACATCTGAAAGGCATATGTAAATAAAGTCTGTTTCAAACTCTTTGTAAAGTCTGTTTAATATGGCCCAATGAGATTGACTTTTGACCTATGCTATTGTTCTAAGCACTGAAACATTACATCACCTACAGTCAAAACCTTCATAATAGAGCACTGCACTTGTGAAAATGCTCTGAGAAAAGAAGACTATTGTATACAGTACACTCAAGTAAGAAATGTCTAAACATATACTCTTGCGAGCACAAGACAGAGGCCTCAAACACCCACCTTCGTCCTGGTGTACTTCCCCATACCCCTCCTACCACCAGCCTCTCATTCCTTGACTAGCCTTTTCTTTATGCAGAACAGAGAAGACGATGATCTTACAGTCTCAAAGTCAAACCTGTCTGCAAATCCCCACTGCGCTTCCCGGTGCCCTCAAAGTGGACGTCCTTTTTCTTTTGGTCACATCTTAATTGATGATTCATGATAGTTTAATGCGATCAGTGTCCAAGGCAATCACCAAGGTAAGTGGTTGGCGAAGCAGGGTCTTCGGAGACATGACGGCTGAGTTCTGGAGGTCAGCCTGTAAAAGTTTCATTCAGGGGTGAAGTAGGATGAGAGTCAGCAAATTCTCTGTCCACCACCAGCAGGCAGCCATGCTACCTTATCAAATTCCCGTGCCTTTTGCTTTAAATTACAAATCAGCCGCTGCACTCCAGAGAGCTGACTTTATTAAAACACGCCTAGCATATGCCTACATTCTTGCAAATATGTTGTTCTAGTGATGGTCTAGTGACAGTTTGCTTGTATTGTTTGTAAAACTTTTAATCTATGATGCCATTGTCATGAAAGTACAGACACATGTACCCCACATGTATTATACAGTACAGCATACAGACATTAACAATTGGAATTATCACACAATAAGTAACAGTGCTTTCTTTCAGTCTGTGCCGTACCAAAAAAAAAGAAGAAGAAGAAGTAATATAATTATTGAAACATTACCTAAATGCACGCAAATAAATACCTGTCTTTTCCTACAAAATGTCCAGCATGATGTTATCAGCTTCGAAATGATGAGATGTTGCTGGAAAAAAAAGAGCAGGAAGGCAAAGCAGAACAATTGTGGCGCGATTAAGCCCTGGCTACAGTTCGTTCCTGAGTCCCAGCCTCTATCTGGGAAATTCAATAGACTAACCTTAAGAATTTAATTGATGCTGCCAACGGGATTACAAAGCCAAGGCTCGACAGGGGCCTGGGACAGCTGATTAGCAATGGGGTAATTGTTAATTGATTGATGTATCTCCTTACCTCTCTCCATGGACCTTTTATAAAGCCTTTTTTTTTCACAACGGCTGCTGGCTACGGCTGGACAGGGCATTACCATACATCTTCCTCGTTTTCTCGTGGAGGACAAAAAAAAAAAAAAAGCTGAGGTCAGACTCTGGAGTTGACTGTTCCTCATGCCTAAGCTCACAAAAGAAACTGACACACAAGTTCAGTGAGGTGAAGGTTGCCTCTATACTCTTCTCTCCCTTGTGTTAGGCTAAAGAAACTGCCCTTTTTAGACCATGTGCCAACTGGTGAACTGACAAACTCATTCTTTCGATATAGGTTGAGCTATATGTAATCGACAATCACCGGACAATTTATTAGGTATGCTTGCACCTGGGATTTTCCATGCACAAAAAATCAATACGTAATAGTGCAAACCACTGCCTGGTCTTTTTGCTATATTCGGCTGTTCAGATTGGGTGAACTTTAGCCCAACTCAGGTCTCTGTCATGGCTGATGGAACATGCTACAGTCATTGTCAAGAATTTTTTTTTTTCTCTCTTATTCTGGTGTTTGATTTAAGCATGAACTGAAGCACATTGACCTGAATCTGCATGACTTTACGTATTGTTTTATTGCCACATAATTGGCACACTGAATGAATGAGCAAATGTAGGTGTATATACATGTCCAATAAAAATCATGACCATGCAATGCAAAATACCATTGAGCGATTCAAAGGAAATTCTGTCACTCATGCAGCATTTTTAAGCACTTGAGCTTCTCATGGCTGTCAGCTGGCAATCCCCTCCATCCTTTTTTTATCCTCACTGGGACAGTCATTAAGAGATTACATGCTAACTTGGCAGGCTGAAGAGAATCCCACGATTAAGATAAGGTTCTTCATACAGAGCTGGACCTCATAGGCTAATATCCAGCAGTTCATCTTTACATCCTCTTCATGTTAAGAACTGACCTTAGTTCAATGCTGGTGCTCCTGGTGCTGTTCTTTACATCCTCACAGCACAAAATGCTGACCTCTGTTCAACAAGATGCTGCTTTGATTTCACGAGTCAGACATATGGCAGAAGGCCAACAACTGGAATGAACTAAAGTGGAACTTTTAAGGTGCATAATTAGACTTTTCCCACATTAAGTTTCCCACATATATATATATATATATATATATATATATATATATATATATATATATATATATACATGTGTAGGTTCCCCTTGTGACTCCATAAGAGCTCTGGGAGTGTTCTGTGTTGTCCGGGACATTAGCGGCAGATCCTTTGGGTGCTGTGGGTTGCAGGGTGGATCCTCCATGGATCAGACATGTTTGTTTGGCACATTCCATGGATGGATTGAGATCAAGGGAATTTGGAGGCTGGATCAACAACCTTGAGCTCTCTTGAGCCCGCCATACACGACAGGCTACGATGCAATGGATGTTCTGATACTGTTCTATAATGGCCAGCATTGATTTTTTTTTTTATTCTTCAGCAATTTGTGCTACGTTTACGTTTTTGTGAGTTTAGGCCCGGCAGGCTAGCGGGTTTACTGATATGTTACTGATAATGAGTGTTATTCAATTCACCTGTGTTAATATTGTGGCTTTTTGGTGTGTATACTGTATACAAAACTAACATCATTTTAAAACAACTTGTGAGAAGTGTGGAAAAAATGGTTATATTCACAACATTTGATTCTTTCACAACATTTTTAAAAAAGTCCCACATTTCTTAATGGTTTTGTCACTGCAAGAGCTCTTAAGTGATCATTAAATGGTCATTGAACACCTAATATTATCATATCATGTGTGCTCATTCCAGACCTGCACAGCACAAAGAGATTAATTAAACCATGGGAGATGCTTAAAATCCTTATTTGCCTCTGGGGCATCTGTGGGTTGCTTATTAATGTATTATTTATGCCATCCTCCAAATGGAGCTATTGTGTCTTGGCTTGAGTGAAAGGGATTTCATCAGTATCATCAGGGTAGCAGTTTTTCAAATGACAACGAAAGACGCACACTTACTCTTTGTTGGAGAAAACTGGCTTGCTAAAGAAGGGATTTTCTAAGTGAAATCGAGACTGGCTGGTAGTGGCTGTGGCTACAACTGAAAAACCATTGGTCATCGAAGGCAGTCCAAGAACTGATGGATTTCTGTTCAGTCAGAATATTGATCAGTCAGAGTACAAGTGCTTTTCAGCTGTGGCAAGTTTATAGTAGAATACAAACGTATATATTAGATACTATTGTGTATTATGCATAGCGTACAGTACTAGTAATATACATTAGTATGTCCATTTACGTGCCAGCAGCAAACAAAATCCCAGTTCAAGCTTTAAAGATTGTTTCAGTAGACTGTTGCAAATTCAAAAATTTTAATGAGCCATGAGTAAGATCATGCTTCACCTGGGTGATCTGCAGCTTGCTGGCGTAGGTTACATTTTTTTGTGATTGTCCTCATAAACTTTGCACCTGAGCTGTGGATTTTGTAGTGAGGTTGTTCTGACTGCAGTTCTGTGCATTCCAAAGAACCATTTCTCCAATGCGATTACTTACAGTCATAACATGTGTCAATACAAATGATGTGCTGCAATATTGTGTAGTTTCCCCATACACTATATATAGCAAATACAGTAGGCTTTCAACCTATGTAAAGCATCCTCCCAGGTATACTGTAGTTGTACTTCAAAAATCTTTGCTACTAAAGAGTCACTGGCCAAATGTGGATGTTAAATATGTTATCCAAAACAAACTTGAAGACAATTTGTAGAACAAAAGCTAAATACAGCTATGGGAACCAACATGGAAAACATATTGCATTGGAGCTCTGTTTTTCAGCTTTACCGCTTAGAAGCAAAACCGGGTCTCCTAGATGAGGAAAGGTGTTGCCGGAAGCAAGTTAAGGCCTTTCCCATGGGCCCAGCCTTGGCAAACCTGCCACCACTGCCCCATGCATGCATTTGGTTATCTTAATAAATACTCTCACTCATTCTCTATACTACTTATCCTGCACAGGGTCACCAGAAGCCCATGGGACTCTGGGCATGTTTGGGAGTGCCAGTCCATCACAGGACACACAAACACACATTAACACTCACTCACACACTACAGGCGATAGGGAAATTGCAGTTAGCCCAATCTGCAAGCATTTGGACTGTGGGAAAAAAAAAAAAAAAACGGGGCACCCGAATGAAACCCACCAATACTGTACACACAGACCCGAGGTGGGACTTGAACCCTTGACCACGAAGGTGCAAGGCCACAGCGCTAAACACCACTCTGTACTGTATCTTAATTTGTGTTACATAATAAGGATTAGTACAAGTGCTGAAGTAAATATGTAAATATACAAAACAAATATCTACATTTAAATTTTTTTTTGTTTGTTTGTTTGTTTTTTTGTGATTTTTCCCCGATTTTCTCCCTAATTTTTAGTCGTGTCCAATTCCTCCTCGTCACTAGGGGGCTCCCACATTAAGGCTACTACTACCACTCAGCCGGGAGGGCCGAAGACTATCACGTGGTTCCTCCGAGCCACGTGACGCCAGCCGACCGCATCTTTTCGAACTGCTCACTCGCGCACCCTTGGGGGCGGCGTAACACACTCGGAGGACAGCGCTATCCGCTCCCTCCGCTGCGCGAGCTCACAGACGCCCCTGACTGGCTGTAGAGCCGTGATTAATGTGGGAGCACTAAGTACCTCTCATCCCTCCCCTCTGAGAGAGCTCGGCCAATCAGCTCTCTCTAGACCTCCGACTGCGAGAGGTTACAGCACCATACATTTTAATTTTTAAAGATTAAAAAGGAGTAAACAATTAAAATACAAAAGAGAAAACTAAGTTTAAATGAATACATATAAAGATTTTTTTTTTTAATTGAACTGAAAACCTATCACACTGATAAGTTCACTGTAACCAATCTCTCTTAACATTTGGACAGATTTCCCAAATAGCACATCATAATCATAATTCTGTGAATGCTTGTAGAACCACAAGGGCAAGCAGGGTAACTGAAGTTGAAAGAGCAGAGGACAAGAGGACACACCTTGCCTCCCTGTATTAGGGCTTGGCAAGGAAACAAACGCGATCGGAAACCCACTTAGTTCCATTGCATTGTTTCTACTTTGCACAAATCTGTTCAGGTTAGATATATTCCAAATAAATTCAATTATCCACTGACGCTAATAACAATTTCACAGTTAAGCATGTAAAAATTGATCTGCATAGCACGGTCTTGGAGAATATGTCCTCCCGCTAATTGAAACCTGGGATTCGGATTACGTCTTCCTCCAGTTGGCCAAAATCAACCATATCTGATTTGTCGTTAGCTAATTAGGTATGGTAATGCTAATAAACTACCTTTCAATAAGAGCTCTCCTCGTGAGCAAATTAATCACAGTGCTCCGGCTGCAGCAGAGGCAGTGAAGCACATGGCTTATGGGCAGTCACTTTAGTTTGTTCAGGCTGATATGAAAGCAGCGAACACTGATAATGATGTCTAGATGATTTCACATGAGGGGGATTCAAAGGAAAGGGAGTGAATCTCCAGTCCTGCTTCATGTGCATGCTCATCTTTTATTGCATTAATGAGAAGGGGTGGATTTGCTAAGAAGGCCAAGCTCTTAAAAAAAGATGAGGCATTTTGTAGCAATTACAAAAAAGGGTGATTTAGATGTTAGAAGGCATTGGGCCATTAGTGGGTAATTGTGTGTGTGTGTGTGTGTGTGTGTGCGTGTGTGTGTGTGTGTGTGTGTGTGTGTGTGTGTGTGTGTGTGTGTGTGTGTGTGTGCGTGCGTGCGTGCGTGCGTGCGTGTGTGCGTGTGTGTGTGTGCGTGCTTATTTGGTCTTCAATTCTAACTGATAAAGAGCTTAGCAATAAGATTTTAGAGCATTAATATGTATAATATTGTTAAGTCTTGTTTGTAATCCACTTCCACGGAAATATCACAGGCAACCTTCCATATGTTCGGCCATTAAAGGAGTTCCTGGGAGGCCACCATTTCAGAGCCGATCATGGCTCCATCAGACTGAGAAAACTTTCTCACTTCAATCGCCCTTGTCCAATTTGTGGGTTTCTGTGTTTTTATGCACATGAATGATGATTTAAAGTCACCATTTCTTGCACTAGTTGCTAGTTTTTTTTTTTTTTTTAATCATTATTTATTTTTCCTTTAAATGTCTCTTGGGATGGAGAGCAAGGGTCAAAAATATAAACAGTCTTTCTAGGTCTCAGCAAAATTTCCATCCCAACCACATATGCTGAAGAAGACCTGAAACTAGCCCAAAAATTTCAACTTTGTTCCCAAACTTGCCCAATTTGGCACAAAAACTGCGACCCTGGCAACCCTGATTAAAACTGTATGTGTGTGGGTGGGTGTGTGGGTGTGTGAGAGAGAAACAGAGAGACACAGAGAGACATTTTATTTTGCATTTTCTTGACCATTTTTCTTGGTCATTTCGCTGTTAATCAGAAGCGCTTGAGTTTAAAGCTGATGATCTTGAATCTTTTTTTGAATTCATGCACGTAGCTTGCACACGTGTCCAGAGGATTAACTTGTGCATATTTCTAACTCACTCCTAATGTAACCTGTAACATGTAACTTTGCCTGCATACTTATTTGGATGCAAGTCGCCAGCTCGGAATACAGTGTGCGCCAATGTGGAAGAAGTAGGGAAAAATATTACAAGTTGAAGCTTTTGGCCATTAAATTAGTCCATAAAACATGAAATCTCTTGGTGATAGTAGAAACACGTGTATATTGTGCCACTTGGTTTGGTGGGGCATTTTATTATTTTGCTCATGGTCAAACATGAAAGGTTATTTGTTTTGGGTGGGAAGCTGGTACAGTATAGTGGTTAGCACTGTGGCCTCACACCTCCAGGTTCAGTTCCCGCATCGGGTTTGTGCGCATGTTCTCCCCGTGCTGCTGGGTTTACTCCGGGTACTCCGGTTTTCTCCCACAGTCCAAAGACATCCAGAGTACGTTAACTGTCATTTCCATGATGTCCATAGTGTGTGAGTGAATTAATGTGTGTGTACTTCCCCACCCTGCCTAGTCCCCTGGGATAAGCTCCAGGCTTCCCACGACCCGGTCCAGGACAAGCCGTATAGTGAATCAGTGAGCGAGTGTGTGGTTAGGTTAGGCGTCTCATCCTTTCTGACACATCTCGCCTTCTGCGTTATAATAGGTTACAAGAATTCGGTATTCGGTAATCGGTAAGTTCTGATTGGTTATATGGTTCCTAATTAACCTTAAGGTTAAGAATAAAGTGTTGCTATCTGCATAACCTTATCCTAAAACAATAACCATCATTTTTACATATAAAATTGTGGCATTTTTTTTTCTTTGCATTTCTACCATGGTTTCAAGATATAATAATTACATTGTGTATGTGTGTGTGTGTGTGTGTGTGTGTGTGTGTGTGTGTGTGTGTGTGTGTGTGTGTGCTCATCATTGTTAAAAGTGCTCTACTAATAAAATAACATTGATCTTTAAGATTAGTCCTCTCAGTTAGTGAAAATAAGCAAATTAGAAAATCTATCTATCTAACGGCATAAGGGCATTAATGAAATTATAATTGTTGACTTAAAATGAGTTTTTATTTTATATTTTTATCTGGCTTTTAAAATACTTTCTTAACTTTAAAAAAAAATAATTAATTAATTGAAAAATCGTTTCAGGTTAATTTTGCTTTTATTTTGTCTGACGATTCATGTACCACCAAATTGACTAAAAAAATTTTGTTGTTTTTTTTTTACTTACGTTTTGTTATTTTACACTACGCGTGCCCGTGACTTTGTTCACGCAGAAATTAATTGCACACTCATAAGTGCGTTTTAAACAAAGTACGACGGCATGAATTTTGGAATAAAGTTACATTTTTTACAGGTTCCCATGATGTGTTCAGAATGAAAGGTGTGAGATTGCGTTTATTAAGTCAGTCACTCGTAAATGCAATTTATGAGATGAATTAATGATTTTTTTCAGGGTAGATTTTAATTTTTTTTGTCATAACTGCATTTTCTATTTGAAAGTAGCGTATCTTGCGATGAAACAAAGCCTATACAGTATGTTACCTCAAGCTCGGCCAAATACACCTGAGAAATGAAAATTACCCCATTGAAATTAGTTCAGTATTTGTATAAAATATGTAATAAAATACAAAATCAATCATCTCTTGATTAGTTTTTTTTTTATGCTAATATTGTATCTTGTTATCTTTGGCTATTATCATCCTAAATCGAACATTGTGATAAAATAATAAAATCACTTTTCTTAATTTCTGGAAATCATGATTATACAACATCCTGTTGAATATGTGACTTGTGGAATATTCAAGGTGGAGGTTTTCTGGCAACAGCAGTGAGTGAATGTATAACTGAAATACACATATGGACACTTAATACTTTCTAAATACTATGAAGGTTTGATTACATTTTTAAGTATTTATTTAACATAGACTGTTGTAACACTATTGTATATTTGTCTTTTACCTTTAAACTATATGCAATGCGAATAGTGTTTATTCCTATATATCAGGGCATCAGGTATAATGGGATGGATTTTCATGCACAGTTTGCGTACTGCATGTTGGATAAGTTTGGGTTTGTTCTTAGTTAAATGTATAGCGTATCGTATTAAACACAGCCAGCGTCTGTTCCTAAATCAGCTGTTCGTGTTCAGATCAGTAATTCATGTCACATGTGTTTCTTTGGCGCTGTCTGATTAAGGGGATGGTCTTTTGCTCAGAGCCACTGGGGGAAGGCTGGCTCGAGTCTCCACGGATCAATTATAGAGGGGACTTTCAGAGGAGCTCAGGCCAGGAAGAGAAGGCGAGACAGGATATGCATATAAGGGGTCTGTGTGTGTGTGTGTGTGTGTGTGTGTGTGTGTGTGTGTGTGTGTGTGTGTGTGTGTGTGTGTGTGTATGCATGCATGCAGGGGTCAGAGGCGACAGCAGCAGTGCAAGTAATAACTCAGTCGAGATACACTGAGTTGGAGACCAGCCAAAGCTCTTTCTCTCTCTCTCTCTCTCAAAGGGTGTGAAGCTGGATGTGGAGCGGGACACTAAAATCCCCCAAGAACAATTTGCTGGTACAGTTGCACAACACACACACATACACATACACACACAGTTGGAGATCACTGACTCTTTCCAGACTGAGGAGAAAAGACATAGGTCATGAGGGAGCAGATACACACATATATCTGCAGACACACATACACACACACACACCCCCCCCCCCCCCCCACACACACACACACACACATCTATGGAATTATTTAAACTACTGCATGCATAGGTAGTATGTATCAAGACAGCTGCTGCACATGCTCGTATTGTTTAGTGTGTGTGTGTGTGTGTGTGTGTGTGTGTGTGTGTGTGTGTGTGTGTGTGTGTGTGTGTGTGTGTGTGTGAGAGAGAGAGAGAGAGAGAGAGAGAGAGAGAGAGAGAGAGAGAGAGTTTTTTCAATGTGTTTAGCACCAACATGCAAGAAGCCGCTACACACCGAATGTTTGATAGCAAACACACAGGAATAAAAAGTACTCAGGTGTGTGTGTGTGTGTGTGTGTGTGTGTGTGTGTGTGTGTGTGTGTGTGTGTGTGTCTGTGTGTGTGTGTGCGTGTGTGTGTGTGCATGTGTGTGTGTGTGTGTGTGTGTGTGTGTGTGTGTGTGTGTGTGTGTGTGTGTGTGTGTGTGTGTGTGTGTGTGTGAACAATGGGGTTTGCCTTGCATCGCTTCTATTAATGTCACATTTTATTTGAGTCGTACAAGACAAACATTATCAAAACACACATCGATGAACCAAATCAATTAACGTTTTCCTGCACTGTGTATTCATTATGTATTCAGGTCCAGGCAAAGGTAAATACTAAATGTACTTTGTTAATAAAGGGCGATTTTAAGAATTTCGCACTTTCCAATCGAGATGATTCATAGTTCATGTCTTTCTTAATTATGTTACAAGAAGTAAAGAAAAAAAGGAAAGAAAACTTTTTTCAGCCTTTGAATGTGAAATTCATGGCAAAACTTTCATTCTTAAGGTGAAAATTCGTGAGGTGGGGTGTGTGTGTATGCAGAGGTACCAGTGTATTACTTAATTATAATTTCGAACACCTCATGTGAGAGCTGGCTGAGAGAGTATCACACACACACACACACACACACACACTATTGTAAAGACTTCCAGGACAGGTCTTATAATAATAAAATATTTGCCAGACCTTGGTCGATCATGTGTTGAACTCATGAAGGTGGTAAAAAGTGTGTGTTCCGTCCTCTTTATGTCCGTGTCTTTATCTCTGTGTCTAGGGGAGACTTTGATGCTGCAGGACGTGATGAAAGTGATGACTTTGGGCAGCCAGCGGTCAGCCCTGGTGCTGCACTGATGTGTGTAGTGAAAGATCGATCTATCCTTTTTTTTATTTTACTTCTTTCTTTCTCTCCTTCTACATTTCTCTATATCTCTATCTCTCAATATCCTCCTCTGTCTTTCTTTGCATCTCTCTACCTTACCTAAACCTGACTTTTCCTCTCTGTTTCATATTGCTGTGTTTCTATGTATCGTTCTCTCCCCCTCTATCACGCTAACCTTTGCCATAGGGTATGTCAAGCTCTCTGTCTCTCTGGATCACACGCACTCACTTGGCCTCTCTTCCCCTCAGTTTTTCTCTTTTCCTCATTCCTCCTGTGACTCCGCTCTCGCTCTCTTTCTCTCCATCTCTCTCTTCTTTTTCTTCCTCTCTCTTCCTCTATATTTCTGTCCCTCTTTCTTTATGACTCTTCCTTTATTATATTGCTGTGCCTCTCTCTGTAGGCTGTATTCTTCTTTTTTCCTTCCACTATCTCTCTGCCTGCATTTCTATTCCTCCTTGTACATGACTCTCTCCCTCTCTCCATCTGACTTACTTTCTCCAATTTCTCTCCCTATTGCTATATCACTCTTTTTTCTATATCAATGTCCCTCGCTGTAGACTCCTCTTTCTATAGCTCATATTTTCCTTTTTTGACGTATTTTGTATCACTTTGCCTTTATTTTGCAGTTTCCCTCACTCTCGCTCATGCTCTATTCCCCTGTTCTCTCTCTCTCTCTCTCTCTCTCTCTCTCATCTGCATATCTTTGTTATCGCAGTGGCTGGTGGGAGCGTTTGGCGGGGTTATCACGCCATCTGGACCCAGGGCTCTGCGCAGCCTCTCGCAAATTAAAACCCAACCTGTAAAAATCTGCAAAGGAAACAATAAGCACCTTTTAATAGGCTGTTCCTTTTCGCCCGGCTTTTCAAAAGCAAGAAAAGGACAGCTCTCTTTTATTAATTAGACCGCCATCAATTGCACACGTATGAAACAATGTACCAGGCTTTTTTTTTTTTTTTATCTCTTCCCATTAGGACTGACGGAAGAAGATTTTTTTTTTTTAAGATGACATTCAAACAGTGACATTTGAATTGTTTGTGAGTGGCTTTTGTATGGCCTGTCATGCCTGTGTACTCTGTTGGTGCTAAGCCACACCTGCATGTGTGTGTGTGTGTGTGTGTGTGTGTGTGTGTGTGTGTGTGTGTGTGTGTGTGTGTGTGTGTGTGTGTGTGTGTGTGTGTGTGTGTGTGTGTGTGTGTGTGTGTGTGTGTGTGTGTGTGTGTGTGTGTGTGTGTGTGTGTGCGCGCGTAGCAGCACCTGAGAGAATGAAAACATGTGTCTGTGTTAACTAGTGTGCTAGTTAAAATAATTGTTTGCTGTTTTAATGGCCAACACAAGTGTTTTAATTCCATCATGTATCTGATTAAAGTAAATAACAATGAAGGCTTGTACACACTGGATTTGGCTTTGTACACACAATCCATTTATGCTTAATTTACTGTAAAGTAAGGTCATAGTAAAATAATTCATAATTATGAGTAAACTGTAAAAAAAATAATTACACTACTCTTTCAATGTATAAATAATTACATATTAAAGAAAATAAGAAGGAACAGGATTTTCATTGTTTCAAACAGCAACAAAAATAAATAGCTAAATAGATAATAAATTATTATTATTATTATTATTATTATTATTATTATTGTTGTTGTTGTTGTTGTTGTTGTTGTTGTTGTTGTTCAGAAATGGTCAGAATACATACTGTGTATAAAAAAATAAAATAATAAAATACTTCCTAAATATAGGGCACTTTTAGTGTGTAATTATTGCCTATTCCTAAAATATAGGAATACAATAAAAGAAAAGAAACATAACATGATTCTTACAGATACGTTCACATGTAGCTTTATATTGTATTGTATATTTTATTGTATATTTTATGTAAAATACACAATAAAATGCGAGACATATGACATTTATAATTTAATAATAATAATAATAATAAATAAATAAATAAATAAATAGTTGTTGTTTTTAAAACCTGGAAACACACAAAAAAACCTGAACTTTAGAAATTAAGGACAGTGCATTGAGAACAAGAGGATTTTTTTAAGTTTCTGGAGTGACAAAAGTTTTTTTTTTATTTAATGAAAGGGAAAACAATCAAATTCTATATATAAAAATATTTTGTAACATTTATGAGGTGTTGTTATGTAAATATTAAAAACTAAAAAAAAAACTTAATTGTGGCGCTTTTTATAGTCCACTGCTTGATAGATAGATAGATAGATAGATAGATAGATAGATAGATAGATAGATAGATAGATTATAATTCAGCAATATAATATTATTAGAGAGAGTCCTCTGCTTTTTATCCATATAGGCAATGTGTAACATCTAAACACTGATATTCATGTTTGTGTCACAAAAAATTTACCTGAAACTCTGTTAACCTTCAGGTGACATAATGCACTGATTCTGTATAAAATATGCATCAGGAAGATTTATTGTCTATCAGTAAGTGGGCTACAATGTTTAACAATAAGCCACCTTTGTGTGCTGTTTCTCCCCCTTTTTCACTCGTCAAAGTTACAATCTAAAATCAGAATAATCCATCATGTTGGCATGTGAAGAATTATGAAATGCGATCGCAGACTATGGACTCTTCCAAGAGAAGGAAAAGCAGCAGTTGACAAAGTCGTTTTAAAGTCAGCATTACCTAAACTACAAGGGTTTGCATAAGAAGCCGACGGCTTCTTTGGGGGGAAATATGTCCTCTCTTTATGAACCCCTCCATCTAAGTAATAGATGAAGATAAAAGTAATAGATGTAATAAGTAACAGATGAAGATAACAACTACATGTTTTGAATGTGAGGGAAAATTCTAACTCAGACATGCCGGTGCATGTGAAACATGGTGCAAGAAAGAAGACGAGAAAAACCTGGACAGTGAAAATAGAGAAGTTTACGCGCCGTGCTACAATGTCCATAGCTGGGATAACTAATATAATCTCAGTTTTTGTTTGTTTGTTTATTTTCTTTTAATTTAATGTCTAATTACTTTTTTAAATTACTGTTTAAAAATAAATAAATAAATAAATAAATAAATAAATAAATAAATGTTCATTTAGAAAAAGTTAAGTAAAATTTAAGTAAAACAACAATCGTAAAAAAAAATTAGAGAAACACTTTTGATGAATAATAATAATAATAATAATAATAATAATAATAATAATAATAATAATAATAATAAATTTTAGAGTATAAGGTGCTTGACTGGAATTAGAGTGTATGCTTTTTTCTGTCATGAAGTCAAGTTAAAAGTGAAATGTGAATTAGATTTTTCAAACAAAACTAAAATGTCATCTCTAATTTGCAATTACACCCAAGCAGGTACCATGCAGATACAGTAATTCCCAAGCAAATAAATGTGTATAAGGGCTCTACTTGTATTAATCTTGTTAATAATTAGAAGGATCAGAAGATCAGATTTGTTTGCACATTTTGAAAAAAAAGTTGCAGTCCTTTAAAAAAGAAACCAAAAGAAATAGCTCGGGTCACTGGGGTTTCCATTACTGAGCAGTGAACAGAACAGAGGGGGGTAAAAGGGCAGAAATACAGGCGCAGAGGACAGGAGGGAGTGACCGACCCTGGTGCCCTGACGGAGGAGGGCACAGCATGCAGCGAGTGCTATGTTGTGTAGCTTATCATCGATGGAGATGGAGTGCTACAGCGGGAGTCTGCTTCATGCTGGGTGGAAGAAAATTATGGTCGAGCCAGCTGAGTAGAAATAGCGCTGGAATACAGAAAGACAAGAGCTCAGGAGACGTAGATAGACCAAGAACATTAGTGTTGCTGTCTTTCCTGGCTCTTGGAGCAATAACTTGGTTGGGAAGACAAGTCAGGGTTCAATATTGAAAATTCATAATTGTATCACTATCTATATTATCATTATGAAAAATGCATCATTTTATTAAAATTACTTTCATTTAATTTTTTTTATATTAATAGTACTGTATATTATAGGTGTACAGTAGAGTGTAGTGTAAGGAAGTGGCCTAAATCTGTATCTGTATCTGTATTTAGATTTAACCCAATATTTGTGGCTTCAACCAAAACTTTTTACTTTGTTTTGTTTTTCCAATGAAGTTTAATATGCGTTAGTGTACGTTTGTTATCATTTTTAGTTTAACACCAATTTAGTTCATGTGTTCACTAAAAAGTGTAGTCACATATAAAAGAAAGGTTTAACAGTATAATATATAACATTTCACTTTTAACAGACTTTATAACTGTGTGTTTCAGTTATGTGTGAGTAATTGATCCTGCAATAGCCTGTGTGTGATACAGTACAGAGTGATCAGAAACATCTTTGATTCGGTGTGTTGCTTGGCTTTATGACCAGCTTGTCATTATTATCTTATGCATAACAAGCCATGAAGTAGTTGGAATGGGTGTGTAAATCTTTGACCCCAGTTATACAATGGTAAAACTTGCCTGTGGGTCTTGCTTTGTCCTGCAAACTTTATATCTGCTTGCTTTTTAGTGGTTGAATAAAAGAAAAAACATCTTGCTCACAAGGTTTTTTTTCCCCCATAAACAAATACAAAAATTAATTATTTATTAATAAATGTGTGCGTTAACTTATGTTCTACTATTCTACTTTTAGTACTTTTACTTCCTTTATGTTTGCAAATAATTGACTATTATTATTATTATTATTATTATTATTATTATTATTATTATTATTATATGCTTAAATAGGAAATAATTGTTAGTAAATGACGCCATATTCTAAATAAACATTAATCAAATAATTACACATACATTCATTAAATTAATAATAATAATAATAATAATAATAATAATAATAATAATAATAATAATAATAATAATATATCAATTATAATTTTAATGTGTTGACCAAAATTCAGAAAAATTTAAAACAAACTGAAAAAAATCCATGATGTCAGAAAATGTGGTTAACCCCAATCTAAACCTTATTTTAAATGTCAAATGCAGGCGATCGATTCTCACAATGAACATGTGTGTGTGTGTGTGTGTGTGTGTGTGTGTGTGTGTGTGTGTGTGTGTGTGTGTGTGTGTGTGTGTGTGTGTGTGTGTGTGTGTGTGTGTGTGTGTGTATGTGTGTGTGTCTGTCTGTCTGTCTGTCTGTCGGTCTTTGTGTTCATCTATTCATCCGTGACCATGTTTGTGTGACTGAGTGCATGTGTTTGTTTGCGTGTGTCTGGGTGTGAAACCTTTGGCTTTGGGTGGCGTCCAGAGGTTAAAGGCCAAGTCCCTTATGCTGTAATGGTGGAGTGCCCACTATTTTGCCATGGCAACCACCTAAAATTCCGTTACCCAAGCAAAACCATAAAAGTGTCGCCCAAGTGTCGCCCAATTATTGTTAAGAGATTTTAGTTTTCAACATTGCTGTGTTATGTTGTATCATATAAAGTTCTATAGGTTTACCAAAATATGGACCAGAATATGGACATACAGTAGATTTCTTTAGAAAAGTTCCCAACGAGCAGGACTTCTGTATCAGCTCTGCAAGCAAAGGGCTTTTGAAGCTGTAAGAGGTGACATTTTGAGGGGAATACTGATTATAATATGGTATTTGTTTTTTTGTTTAGCTTTTTTTTTGTTTGTTTTCCTTGAAAAAATTATAAACATCAGCTTTGACAGTCATAATTGAATTTGGTGTGTTCATTTTGCGAGCTCAGTGTGTTCATTCTGCGAGCTCAGTGGATAGTCTTTTAAATTCTGCCCTGCTCAGAAGATAGGAGATGAGAAACCCTGGGGTGGCTGCTGTTTGCTGAGCCGTGCTGCTCTTCCCATGAAATGATTGTTTCAAGCATGTCGTTGCTTGCGCATGCACACACACACACACACACACACACACACACACACACACACACACACACACACACACACACACACATACACACACACACGCACACGCACGCACACACACACACACACACACACACACACACACACACATACACACACATACACACACACACTGCTGCCATAAGCCATCCTCTGCCAGTCATGCCCCTACTTTATGTGCAAGACAAATTTAACATCTTTGATTCCACATTTGAATGTTTTGTCCCGACATGTTCGGGTGCCATCCTGGCCTCGTTTCCTAAAACTGCGTCCACAATTCACAATCACACGGCTTCTGATTCTCTTTGCACTGACCTTGATTAGATCTTTGTGTCCCATCAGGTGATAAAGATGCCTGGAATGCTTAAGGACTCATTTTCAAATGTTGATTTACGTGACGTTTACTTTGATTGTCCGTTCTGGGATGAAGCTGTCAGCTGCGCGTCATTATAATGTGACTACGTATGAGGCTGAAGTACTGAAGTAACCATTGGCAGCATTAATGGCTCGAATCTCCTAACTTGTGCCTATAATGCAATGAGCATAATTGGGTAATATGTTGTGACTATAAGGAAATAATGGTAATGCCGATTTATGAGCTCAGGTAAGGGCTTAAGCCTAGTTTAGCTAATCAGAAGCAGACGTAGGGCTAACAGGCCCCCTCTCTGAGTCAGACCTATTGTATGCAGCGTGGGAATGGGGGTCAAAGGGGAAGTTTGAAATTAGTCGGGCATGATAGGGTGCTTCTGACCTGCACAGGTGCTCCCACTTTCTCTCGCTTCTCTACTTCCTGTTTCTGATGCTGCCTCCCTCTGGGCTCAACCGAGGGGTCACGAGACAAGGAAGGAGGGCAAGTGCTTATTGGTTGCGAATCTCCTTAGAGGAAGCGGGAAGATTTTCTTGGATGTTCCACAGAGAAAAAAAGTTCCCTAACATGACCGAAACACACATGCATTTGACAGGGGTGAAAACTTTGTTCGGGCAAACATCCCCACTTAAAATGATTCCCACCCCCCTCTGGTGTTTTGGGTGGCTCAGAGCTTGGTTATGGTTCTGTAGCCTTGTTCTCCGTAGCTCCCCACTGCTCTGCCTGTCATGTGCAATTAAACATTTGGCCTCCACAATTACTCAGCAGCGCATACACACCAACGTTCAGCCCTGCATATGCACTTCAAAGCCATAGCGTTCCCCCAAAAGTCCCAAAGTACTGACAGCAGCAGAGGAGTTGCCTGGAGGGTGGAAAGGAGTGAGAGTGAAGCAGGGATGGGTGGTGGGGGGGGGTGGAGTACAGAGGGTACTCGCTGCCAGGTTTTCGATGGAGTGATTAAAAAAAAATAGGAGTGTGGGTGGGGAGAAGTGGATGATGAGGGCAGTCTGACTGTAGTGATGTCAGCAGGGTCTTGAGAGGAGCCACATGGCGGAGGAGAGCGAGGCATCTCGACATCAAAACAATCTTTAAACTGTCACAGGCCTCCTGAGGGCCTCACACACACATACGCACATGTGCTTGTACTCACACGCACATGCATACATGTATACGCACACACGCCGGCTAATTTGATTTGCGCAGACGCTGTCTAAGCGTTCCGAATTTATGCACATGCATATGAAAACATCTGACACTGAAAGGCAACGGGTTGCGAGGTCTTTAATTGGACGTGTTTCCCTGGCTACGATAAATAAATAAAATACCCTTCATTCAACCTGAAACAGTGCTGTTTGTGAGACCATGTTTTTAAAAAACTTTGCACCCCCCGTAATTTATATGTGCATTTTTATCAGTTTGGCTACTCTAAGAAATGTTTCTGCTCATAAAGCTAACATTTTAGTTCATTTATTACTCTTACTGTACTCACTTACTCTCTGTATCGCTTATTCTGTGCAGGGTCACAGGTATCCTAGAGCCTATCCAAGGGGACTCGGGGCACAAGGCGGAGTGCACCATGGACGGGGTGCCATTCCATTACAGGGCACACACACAGACACACACTTACAGTACACACTATAAGGAACTTGGAAACGACAAAGTGTGTGGGACGAAACCGGACCACCGGGAGGAAACCCAGCAAGCACGGGGAGAACAAATTTCTTGCACCCAGACCTGAGGATGTAATCAAACCCTTGACCCAATATTATTTCTTAATCACAGAAATATAAACAAAAAAGTTTTTGTCTACATTGCTAAAAAAGAAAAAAAAATTGGCCTGGGTATGGAAAGTGAAATGTAACTCAGCTTTCCAAAAAATTTGGTTAATCACAGTTCAATTCTGATTTAGCAAGAGGGGATTACTTTACACATGGCACATTAAATTCAAAACTTTTTTTATTTATTAAAAAAATGAATAATTTGAAAGAAAAAATAATGAAGTAATTGAAATTTGAAATAATAAAGTAAACGTATTTACTTGGCAAAAAAAAATCTGTCGGGGCAAATACTTTTTCACAGCACTATACTATAAACTGCTTTTCTCAGTACCATCATAAGCTGCATTTATAGCTAGTATAATGTAAGTCATAACAAAAATGTACTTGTTTGTTCACAGCATTACATAAAATAACTATACATGCAAGTGAATGAATATTATAAGGTTAATAAATCACTTCAGCATGTGTTATTGTAAATTGCTGCCCTAACACCACCATATTTTTGATTATTTTCCCACAGTAGGTATATAACTTTATAACCTATAACTTTATAATTTATAACTTTAGAACCTAGAACTTAGTAATTTTAGGTATGTTTTAGTAGACTTATCACCTTGTTAGGTTTTGTGCTTATGTAGAGAAGCGGAAACATCTAGATCATTTCCAATGTCAAACATAATGTATGGCGGCTGACTGAGGAAACAAACCTGCTTTTTTTTTTTTTATAACTGGAGAACTGGATGCTAAAATAATTGTAATCTTAATGTTTGGAGCTACTTTGCAAGGGATTTGCGAACAATGATAATTAAGGAAGTAACATACTGAACTTAAAACATGGTAGTTATTGCAGTTAATTGGAAATATTTATTATTATATTTGAATATTAGTGGTCAGAAAAACTCACAAATCAATCAATCAATTATACCTTAGCAAGAATAATCAAATGCCCCATAAACCAATGGCCGTCAAGCAGCACAAGAGAAAAAAATGTTTGCTCTATCTTCAGAGATTTTGAGTTCAAATTCAATGCTACAGGGAGCAAAAATACCCAGGCTATTTGGATAGGGAGGATGAAATTCTTCTTTCCGCTGGCCATCACAGTAACACTAGCCAATAATGTGCATTTGTGAACTGGTGTAGAGTATGTGTAAGAGGGCAGTCAGCGCCAACTCCATAAGCAACAGTTTGAAAGGATGAGGTCACCTACCTTAACATGTCTCTGAGGAACCATGTGTAATCATTCCAACTGTATGCTGGATGATGAGGGGGGATGAACAATTTAAGAAGATGATGGGTGAAATTAAAAAGAAATGAGTTTGGGAAAAAAAAAGAAGTTAGATCATTAAATGCCACACTGCCCAGCCAAAAAAAAGTTACCACCTCGATTTAACTAAGCGAATACTTAAGAGCCATCCACTGGATAATTACTGCAGTGATTAATATGGATGATAAATTATTTAACCCTAACTAATGCAGTGAGCAGCTTCTCATATTTTAAACAACCACGTCAATAGTGTGGTCACAGCTAAAATGTTTCCGAAGGGTCAAATTATTGCCCTCCATCAAGCAAAGAAAACAACTAAGGAGATTGTTGAAACTTCTAAAATTGGGTTAAAACCTAGAAGGAGAGTGAACCATCATCTTTAAGGAAGGAATAATAAGATAAATAAATAATAATAATAATAATTATTATTATTATTATTATTATTATTATTATTATTGTTGTTGTTGTTGTTGTTGTTGTTATTGTTATTGTTGTTATTATTATTATTATTATTATTAAAACAGTAGAACTCACAGCTGTGTTTAATAGTGAAAGTAAGAGCGTTTACACACACATAATAGAGCTCAAGGTATAGGGATTAAACAGCAGTGTAGTCTAAAGAGAAACATATCAGTGAGGCTAGGGAGCAATAAAGAATGGACTGTGGAGCATTGGGAAAAGGTCATGTGGTCTGATGAGTCTAGATTTACCCTAATCCAGAGTGATTGGCGCATCAGGGTAAGAAGAGAGGCAGATGAAGGGACGCATCCATTCAAGGATTTTCCATTAATGGATTTTTTCTTGCCTGTTGGCATGGGCATATTCCATGATGACGATACTAGGATTCATAGGGCAAAAATTGCGAAAGAGAGGTTTCAGGAAGCATGAGAAAGCATGCACGGATTGGCCACCCATCATAGAGTCCAGACTTCAAACCCATTGCAAATCTTTAGGATGTGCTGAAGAAGGCATCTGAAGATCATGTAGAGAAATTAATGTGACTCTGGATGGAAATAAATGTTGCCACTGCTATAATCGAAGCAAAAGGCAGTCCAAATTAGAGTGTGCGATTTTTTTTTTTGCCCGAGCAGTGTATCTTACCATGGAAACCTACAGTGAAATATATCTACAGTACAGTATATACTGTATGGCATATGAGGGCTGCACTGAAAGTAATGCAAAAGTGGGCATAACTTATGTTAACTGGCATAGGTTGTTCAAAATGCATGTTTTGTTTATTCCAATATTTGGAAGAACACAAAAATAACCATAACTTTTATAACTATATTTGAAAGATTTCAATGTTGTGTAAGTTACCAACATAACAATAAGTGTGATACTAGCCTATTTCATTACATACATCATATTGTACTCATAAAGTGATGCCTTTTAGTAGCTGCATAGCAGATAACAATTTCACACAAAACAGAAGAATGAAATATGCCTACAATATTATATAGTAAAGTTTTATGAAAGAACTGTGTTTTTGGTAGCATTACAAAGTGTGATTGATTTTATTAGTTGCATTGCTGTACAAAGTTAGATGTGTGCTTTGTTTCCTGCTCTGACCTGCAGTCGTCTCCCTCTCCGTCTTGTATTTCTGGGTGAGATACCTTCCCAGTCTGTCCCCTGCCTCACCCAGAAAATAGAATCATTTTAATTAATTGACCCACACGTTGACATAAAAAAAGTGACATAGAAAAAACTATCAGAAAAATGTTATCATCAGTCTGAACTGTTATTTGTCATTTTCCGTGCTCCCCCTGGCACAATGCCTCCCGGGCAGCTGCCCATGTTGCCCGTATCTAAATCTGTGACCACTTTTATGAAAGTGGGTACAACAGTGCGCACCTGAACTTTCCAAAGAGTATTAGAGAACTGGGTTCAGAGATGGTTTAAATGCATCGCTTGGGATAGAGACTAACAAAGTAACACCTTCGTATAAAGGAAGCGTTACTCTATCAAAAAACAAAAGCCTACGTTTGCATTCATTTTGGTACAGCCCTTATACATATACGGAAGCTGACATTGTCTTGTGCTGCCCATGTGTGTGTGTGTGTGTGTGTGTGTGCAGAATGAATGGAAAACATCAGAATGAATGGAAATGTGGATTTGACATCATAAGGCCTGGTTAATATTTCTGTATCTGCCTATTTGCAAACATGCGACGGTGCTGTGTGTAGGCGGTCACATGAAGTGTCTGTCTTCATACTTGTGTAGCGTAACACGAACTAAATGGAAAGCTGTTCATCTACTAAAGAATGAGTGAAAATGTGGAGATGCAGAGCAATAGTATAATATAGTATAATATACATAAATCGTTTTTTAAATAATAGATTCCATGATATTAGGTGTTAAAGTGGACCAGAGCGGTAAGAGTATAGATTTCTTTCTAAAGAATAAGACAAGTGATACCGGTGAGCGTGTAAATGATGTTACTGTAGTTATATCTACTGTAGTATGTGTAAGCATGTATTTTATGATATGAGAAGCCTCAGCTCATCTCTCTCTCTCTCTCTCTCTGCATCAGAGGATTTCAGTCATGTTTATGTTAAAGTCAATTGACAACTTTACTCTAAAGCCCTCAGGATCTCGTCACAATGTTTTCATGACACAATTCTTTGCAATCAGCATGCACCTGAAGGCTTGTTGATGACTGATGCACAGAAATTTTGATCCAGGCATGAGGAGTCTGTCAGAAACCAATGGAATGGTTTGGATCACACTGTGAAAGCAATAAACATGACATGACCATCTCAGTCCCCGGTTTGGTGTAAAATGAAATGGGTCAACATTATTCCTTAAGTGGTGGCACAATTGCTTAGTGCTTAGCACTGTGACCTTGCACCTCCAGGATCTGCTCCTTGTGTTTTTGGTGGTTTCCTCCAGGTCCTCCAGTTTCCTCCCACAGTCCAAAGATATGCAGATTAGGTTAATTCCCATTCCCAAATTGCCCGTAATGTGTGAATGCAGTTGTGAATGTTGAACAGAGGTCCTACCATGGTTGTAAAAATGGGAATAAATACAGTCCAGTGGTCACCATTGACCTCCACGGTCTCTAGTTGGACTATAGATGTTGCTACAGGGATGGATTATTAAATAAGTGCATTTATAAAAGTAGTTTTAATGGTGATGAGCTCTATAATGATATAGAGGTAGAGAGCACATAAAGATTAAATCCAAGCGTTGGGAATGGGGGAGTGTTTGCTTTGTGTGAATTTGGCCCCAGGTCAAATCTTATTGATGATCCTTACAGACCAATACAGGCTCAGACTGAACACAACATGACGTATGCCTGCTTTGAGATGTTTAGCTTTTAGTGCAAAAGATAATACTGTACAGTATATATAATAAAAGGTCTACAAAAAAAATCAAATAAAAATAAAAATAGAGCTGAGCAAAGCAATGCCTCAAAATATAAAATCCTTGCTTCAAAAGTACTCCAGCATGTCACTGTCGCTCTACTGAAGCTCATGCTATCTATATATTCCTGTGCACATTTTACTGCAGCTCACAGGGAAGAAAAAAAATTCAAACCCTATAAAAATCCATTAAATGTGACAAGAGATCTTTCAAACAGCCAAAAATCCATGTAGAAAGGAAAAGACTACTTTATCCCAGTAGAAAGTAGAAGAAAGAGAGAGAGAAAGGGGATCTTTGTATTGGCTCTGACAGCTAAGGAAGTGCCGGGAGTACAAACACACTTCCTCTGGAGTCCTTGAACAATAGGAGTTTAGAAGAGGACTCCTCTTGCCAGGCCCTTGTCAGTGCTGAATGCTACATTCTCGCCGCAGAGCCGTTGGCAGAAGCACCTGCCCACCAGGCTTTTTAATGACGCCAGGCCTCTTGTGTGCCACAGAGGTGCCCGTGTCCTTGTCCCTTTATTTAGCGGCCCACTCTGGAGGGGCTATTGTACCGCACAGTAGCGGCACTGCCATCCGCCAAGCCAGCTGGCGCACGCCAACAACCAACAATATGCAATGTCGCTCACAATAGTCGGCTCAGGACAAGGAATTGTTAGCGCACATGCAAGCTAGCCTCCCTCTGTTGCGGTGGATAGTATCAACGGAAAAACACACACATAAACACATAACTAGGATTGTGCAGACAATCTGTTACTGTATGTGATATTGTTATGGCTAATAATTTAAAATATCATTACTGCCTACTAAGTTTTCACAGCTAATTTGAGCTAGCCAAGGTAAGGAAACTTGCTAGCTGTTTTTATTTATCACTTTATACTGACTTTGACATCTTTTTATTTCGGTCTTTGTGTCTCAGAATCCTGTAACTGCTTACATTAGGGTCATTTACTATTTTTGCTGTGGAACCTACTTTTCTGGCATGTGTGCAGTTTCAGTTTTAGTAAAGCAAATTGAAAGTTGCAATTGAAATTCATTGGAAATTACAGCATTTTCCCTCGACATCATGGGCTTGGCCTAAATGTGCTTTGTGCTTCCTATTACATGGCATAAAATACGATACGATTCAATTACTTTTCATGTGCCTTACAGCACAGTGAAATTATTTCTTCGCATATACTAAATCCCAGCTAGGAAGCTGGGTGAGCCAGGACACAGTCTATTAGCTCCAGCTTCAACGAGATCTGTTTAGAAAAAAAAAATCATGAGAGACTTAGCACAATGACCGAAAAACCACACCGCCAACTAGCGGTTTGGTGATGTAATTGCAAAGCGACACAGATGCAACAACACATAAATACTTGACCAAGTATGAATGGTCACTATGCCATTGGCCATGGTTTAGGCTCCATGTAGACTTGACACAGAAGCTTCACAAATCAGGCTTTATACGCCAATTCCTCAGATTACCTTGTTATCTCTTTCATATACCCCCTTAGGTTCCATTTAAATTCTGGTCTTTAGGTTTAGAATCTGTCTCAGTGTCAGTGTTAGTATTCTGCTTCCCATTGTGCCTCACATGGCACATGATTTAACAAGGCATAAATTAATGAATTAATTAATTACACAAAAAACATGCTGAGAAGTGTACATCCTCATAGAATACGATGTAAATAAGGTGAAGAAAAGGTCAAAAGCTGTCATCAAGTAGATAAAGAAAGGAAAGAAAACACAGTAGAGGATTTATATATATATATATATATAATTTGATTATGTAAAGTACGAGTCAAAAGTTTGGACACAAATTTCGATTTATTTTCTACATTCTTGAACAATACTGGATTTTTTACAAACTCATGAAATAAGACATACTGTATGGCATTAAGTAATTCAGTAACAACAACAAGAACAATCAGTTGTTATATTGAGACATGAGGGTCACCTGTTCTGGAGTAGTTCTTTTAAGAACAGTATTGTCAAGGGATTTTGCAAAACCAATCAAACATCACGATGAAACTGGCTCTAATGGACAACAACCCAGGAAGGCAAGACCAAAACGTACTGTACCTCTGCTGCAGAGGAGAAGTTCATTTGGAGTTACAGTAGCAGCCTCAGAAATCACCAATTAACGGCACCTCAGATTAGAGACGTTATGTGCTGTACAGCCTTAATTTGATTTACAAAGTAAACCGCTTTCGAGTTCGAATGGAATCAAGTTGAGTGTTCCAGTGTTCTCACCTGGATTAAAATGTTGTGTGTATCAAATCACGCTTAGACAAGGGCGATGGTGGCTCAGTGTGTTAAGTCTCTGAGCTGCTGATTAGAAGCTTGCTGCTGTTGGGCCCTTACAGTAACACTGTCTGCTCCAGGGGTGCCTTATAATGCCTGACCCTGTGCACTGACCCCAGCCTACTAAAAATAAGCTGGGATATGTGAAGAATAAAAGCATTACACTGTAATGTGACGAATAAAGGCTGAACCTAACTGGATGTCTAGGGGTATTTCAAAACTTCAGAAATTCCACTTACGGTGAAAGTCATGTAATCGGTTCAGAAACCAAACAGGCCAAACAGGGCTGTGTAAGACGATTGGCCGTAGCCTTTTCCCTCCTGTAAAACAGCGGCCATGTGCTCGAGGTGCCATGCCAGGAGAGCATGTCACATCGCATCACAGTTGCCGATGAATATTCATTAAAGAGTTACGTGCTACTTTCTCTCTCTCCCTCTCTCTCTCTCTTTTTCCTTGTCATTATATTTCTCTCACCTTTTTCTTTGACAGCTCTCACTGGCACCAGACACATGACAGGCGTCGTAATCGTAGATCACGTGCTCATGTGTTGGAATTGGCCCTTATTGGTGATCATGCTGAGTGCTACATTTGCACATGCATTCAGTCTAGTGTCCTAGCAAACACAGAGTAATCGGTTCGCTTAAAGTCCTCATCGTCCTCCTACTGATTGTGTGCGGCCTGTATTTACTGTATCCCTTCATTGGCTAATATCCGATATTTATCGAATTGGCTCTCAATACAAATAAACACCATGGCAACTACTTTATTTAAAGAGCACTTAGAGCACTGCTCTTCCCATCTTCATCACCTTCTTGCTCCTCCTCTTCTTCCTTTGAGTCTCCTTGTTTCTGCAATCTCAGCATCTGCTGTCAACTTTGAAGCTCTGCAACAAAATGAATTATTCCTATAATCAACTTTGGTTTATTCAATAATGGAGAAACTTTTTTTAAAAAGTGAACTAATGGGTGAATGGGTAAAAGAGAATGATTGGGCACATGTTTACAAAATGTTTACTTTTAATATGATATTAAAAATATATTCTTATTGAAAAACATTTAATAGGGATTTAGTGTTTATTCTTTCATACCTGCGTGAGATAAGTGAGGGCCCTATGATGGGCAAGAATGAGATCTTTTGCCATTAAAGAGTTATGTATTTAATGTCATTTTCAATATAAACGGAACATACAGTAAAGTGAGTTTGACCAAACAGCAGATGTCACATGTGACACTATATTTATTGCATTCTTGCCTCCCCAAAGGAATGCTAAATTAATCCTATTCTCCCCACTTTAACAAAAAGTTTGACCAGTTCTACTTGCTCCTGTAAAATGTTTGATCTAATCCTGCTCATTCCCACAAAAACCTTCATCAATCCCATCTGCTCCCAAATAAAGTTTGACTAACCCCGCCACTTCTACAGAATGTTTCACAAATCTCAACTGTAAACATAAAAAGTCTGTTCAGTCCCGAACCATATTTTAAAATGTTTGACAAATCCCAACATTTCTGCGTAGTTGGACCAGCCCCACCCATTCCAATAGTTTAAATTTTTTTTACAAATCCCACCAGTTCCGGCAAAGAGTTTGAGCAATCCAGCATGTACTTCTGGATTGTACGTCTTATTGTTTGCATTTGCCTGAAATTTGTTTTATTTTCATCATCACTTTTAAGCCGCTGTTGTTATTACGTTGTTTCTGAACGCTAGAATTTGATGAAAAATCGTCAGACCAACATTGACTACATGACGTTGGGATAACATTGACCAACACAGTGTTGACCAACACAATATTGCAATATGATTTAAGAACAATATTTGGTTCTAGCGTCTCTTCTCTTCCTCCTGATAATAGGTGTGTTTTTTGCCTTTCCACACTAGACTGATGGCCTGAGTGGGTCTCAAACGCTGGTCCATGATAAGCAATTCATTCAAAAGATGTTCCAATGGTGGACGTCATCGCAACCTCTTTACAACTATGTTACAATGATCATCCAACCTTAGGGTTCCTGCTGGGCAGTGACTCTGAACAGGATGAAGCAGTTTCTAGAGGTGAGTTAATGAAAGTTGTGAATGCATCATCTTGCACCACATAAGCTTCATGTATCCTCTGATATTAATAAGCACGGCTTTTCACTGGCATCCCAACTTCATATCTAAACAGCTCCTATAACCAGCAAGAAAGTAGTGACGAGTTTGGTAAGAGACAAAGATTTTAAAAACTGCACCAAACTGTTCAATCTAAGAAAGTGAAATATTCTTTAAGCATCCTTTGGTTTAATTTGAGTGAGAGTACTGTATGTAGAGTATGGCCAAGTTTAAAAGCTCCTTTACTTAGAAAAATTAACACTTCTTATTTACTTACTGAGTCATTTTAAATATACTTGGACTAATGACATTACCGAAGTGAGTCACACACAAATTGTCAGTTAGTAGCATAATTATGCTGGCATGAGCAAGAAGTGAAATATAATAATGTGTTTCTAAAAGGGTCTGGAGAGCCAAAAATTGAAGACTTTCACTGACACTTATCAGATGTGACAGCTTGATGAATTACAGCGAGCAAGAGAATTAGCATGCAGATAATCAGGCTGTCTAAACAGGAGGGGAATATTATGTTTTTAAAGTGTTTAAAACTTCCTTTAAAGGAAGCTTGGTAATGGCTCATAAGGCCGTCCCCTGAGACCACATTACCCAGGAGGAAGCTCTGTGTTTGCAGAGGGCCAGTACTCGTTCAGCCTGCTAAGCATTCCGGCAAGGAAATTCACACACTTCAAATAAATAGATCATTTTCCTGAGAGCCTCACGACTAGCGTAATTCACCTCCTTTGTGCCGCTTGTTAAAGGATTCGGTTTTATTGGCAGAATAAACAGAGTTTAAGTTAGTAATGGAGGTGTATAATGAAATGGTGCTAACTCCCGCTCCTGACCACACACCAGACAGGAAAAGGAAATCACATCTAATCAAGTGTTGCCATTAATCATGTTTTTTTGCATCGAAGGGTCAGCCTTCATTTAACATGTCCCGGTATGCAGGGGGGGGTGTGGGGGTGACTGGTGACACTTTTTTGATGAATGGTCGGAAAACACAGGCTGCCGTGTATACACCCTGCCCTAGCCTACCATGCTACCTTCGTGAAAAGACGCATGCCCAAGTGGCCCATCTGGACATTCCGTTTTTTTGGCAGCCAGACCTTTCAGGGTCAGTTCACAGGACCTGAAAGTGCCCCCTCCATGTATGATCCTTTTATCTGAATATGTAGCCATTCATTTCCTGTGTTGAAGGGTTTGGAAAGCATGGCCCACAGGCTTTCACACCTGTCAGCGCTTTGCAAGGTTTATTAGTTGAGAAAAGATGATGGTGGCACGAACCGACCCCCTCACCTTTAACCCTCAAGTTCCTTCTTCACACAGAGTATCAATGACTGGTGTTTTATAGTGAGAGACCCCTAACTTACAGTCTGAACCATGAACCCTGATAACAGCTCCAAAGAAGTATTATACTGTTAGGATCTCTGTGTAATAAGGGTGTATCCACTAGTCAACTAGTGTGATTGGGTGATGTAGCAGTGATGAGCAAAAACAGTGATAAAATCTATAAAAAAAAAAAAAGTTAAAAATCTATAAATAAATAAATAATAATAATAATAAAAGTTCCATTCTACTTGTGCTAGTGTAAATATAATTCTACACTAGACTAACTTGTGTAAGGCTACACTTTTTGTTACAAAGTTGTTCTTATTACTATTATTATTATGTGTGTGTGTGTGTGTGTGTGTGTGTGTGTGTGTGTGTGTGTGTGTGTGTGTGTGTGTGTGTGTGTGTGTGTGTGCGTGCACATTTGAGTTTTTTTTTTTAATCCAACTCCTGCCTAATCCTAATCCTGAAGAAATTCCTACCACAATCATTTTTGTTCAACTTTAAACCTAAATTAAATAGAATACAACTTGTTCCCTGTGATATAGAAGCACTTTTGGAGCCAAGGGGTTCCACATCACTATCTAATCCCACTAGCTCTTATAGAGTCAGCTTGGTGACGCATGCCAGCACAAAGAGGCCAGTCCAGACAAATTTTCAGATGTTACTAAGGTCGGAGCTGAGCATGGTGGAAAAACCTCCTAGGCATCACATCGCATTTTACATACCTCAAACTCCTCCTGTCTCATTATTTTTTTCGAATGCAGTGTTTGTGGAAGTGAGCTACTGTACTGCTGAGCCATGCCCCTCCACAGAACAGCAGAGCTGAGCAGAGCTGGTTGAAGCCATAAAGAACTGAACAAACCTTTCGTGACATCGGCCATACTGTAGGTTTTCTGAAGAACGGTTTTGGAAGCTCGACTTTAGGACCTCTGCTAGTCGCCATCTTGTCAGGAGCTGACTGCATCTAAACCCCACTTAATCCATTACTGGGCAAATGGCCAGAAGGAATGGAGCCTGGTTGTTGGTTGGAACTTGCCTATTTACCTTAGTTACCACAAGCTATCTAGCTTAGTTTTAGCTTAGCTAAAATGCTACGGTGGCTGATGTTAATTTACTTTGCATTTGATTGAACCATACCTTACATCCCATACCTTCCATATCCTACACGTCGTTGAATGTCAACTTCTAAATTTTTTGTGGTAAGTTAGCTGTTTAGCTTAATATAACTGTAACTGATAAGAATGAAAAATGAAAAAAAAATCCTATGAGTACAGTTGGGAAAATCTAGCTATGAATATATATATAAAATACTGTACAGTACAGACCAAAAGTTTGGACACACCTTCTCATTCAAAGAGTTTGAATTTGTATTATGGCAAGAAAAAAAGCAGCTAAGTAAAGAAAAACGAGTGGCCATCATTACTTTAAGAAATGAAGGTCAGTCAGTCCAAAAAATTGGGAAAACTTTGAAAGTGTCCCCAAGTGCAGTCACAAAAACCATCAAGCGCTACAAAGAAACTGGCTCACATGCTGACCGCCTCAGGAAAAGAAGACCAAGAGTCACCTCTGCTGCGGAGGATAAGTTCGTCCGAGTCACCAGCCTCAGAAATCGCAGGTTAACAGCAGCTCAGATCAGAGAGCAGGTCAATGCCACACAGAGTTCTAGCAGCAGACACATCTCTAGAACAACTGTTAAGAGGAGACTGTGTGAATCAGGCCTTCATGGTAGAATATCTGCTAGGAAACCACTGCTAAGGACAGGCAACAAGCAGAAGAGACTTGTTTGGTCTAAAGAACACAATAAAGAAAACTCTTTGAATGAGAAGGTGTGTCCAAACTTTTGGTCTGTACTGTGTATAAATGTTTTAACATGGCTGTCTGTGGGGATTGGCTCACTTTTGGAGTCAGCTCCCAGTGGACATTGGAAGAACTGCATGTTTTGGCAATTTGCATTGGCTTAATTTTTTAACTACAGGTTGAACAAAAATATGGGGAAAAGGACCCTCTTATATGAGTTCACATTGAGGAAAAGTCTAATTGGCTTTATTAAACCCTTGCACATATAAAATATAGAAAAACTTAAAAAGCAGGGATTTTTCCCCATTTCCCTTATTTTGTTTGTACAGTGCATGCAAACTGGAGACCCAGTTGAACAACTAAAAGGTGTTTTTTTTTCTTCATTTTTTTTACCATACATTACAAATAAATCAGCCTACAACTAGCAATTTCCTGAAACTATTTTTGTGTTAATTATGAAAAAAGATGACTGTCATCTTTTTTTTCATTCATTTTTTATTTATAATAAATAATTACTGGTCAAATGGCAACGATTAATAGTTGCGCAATCTCTACTGCCTGATGATCCGAATGAGCTCATACACCATTTCATTTAGGAATTCCCTCCCAGATCGCTCTCCTGGCGTTAATAAAGCTCTCGGTGCTTGCTCGTCATCCTCCTGTCACAGCATGAAAGGCTTTAATCTCTTTGGCGCACATCTCTTCATTGCGCCCACCTTCCCTTTCGCCACTGCCCCTCCTTCTCGCCATTGTTCTCCCTTTCCCTCTCCTTCTCACCTCCATGCTTTCTCAGCCATCCGCCTCATTCAGAAAGGAATCCTTTCGTGAGGTTCGGGAGAATTTGTGAGGTCTATTCCTGAAGGCCACCCGTGACAGCCCCTCTCTCCTGCGTTCTCCACAGCTTAAGACTCTTTTTTTTTTTGGCAGGTAAAGATTAGTAAAGGGCTCTTGGCAACAAAGCATTCAATCAGTTCCAAGTAGCATGGTATCAAATGTGGCCTCCTGCCTCCTTCACATTCAGGAGAGCTAGTCTTTCTTTCTTCTCTCTCTCTCTCTCTTTCCCTCTTTCTGTATATATATATATATATATATATATATATATATATATATATATATATATATATATATATATATTTGCCTGTATATATATTTTTTTCTTTTTCAAAAACATCTTCTCTTTTTCCTGGCTGCACTGAGTGGCCTTTCCTTTGAAAAGAGCTTCCTCTGTTCCTGTGTTTCTTGTCAATCAGGGAGAGGCAGGAAACGAGGCTGCTTTGTAGGATTAATTAATAACAGGAGCTGGTCAGCGGACACAAGTGGGGCTGTAATTGCTACTCTGTAGACGACGAGGAAAGAAAGTTTGGGTTGCATTTTTTGCTTTGTCTTTTTTTTTTTTTTGAGGAGGAGTGGGGGGGGGGGTGGATTGTGGGGAGGGGAAGGGACTTTGAACTGAAGAGCCGGGGTGCCCCTGGATTAAAGCGAGATGCAAGAAGGAGGGGGGCTTTGAAGTCTGCCAAGAGGTCTAAAAGAAGAACTAAAGTTGGGTGGTATAAAAAATCTGGCTGGCAACATCAAAAGCTCTTATCACCCACTCTCACCTGTTGACACCCAAGGGTGAGGGCACAAGATACAGCAGCACAACCATGTTAAGCTGCATGGAGCCTGCTTGTGTCTATACATACCTCTCTTCCTCTTTCTCCTCTTTAAAAAATGCTACTCGTATCTTTTTCTCATTAATACCCAAACATAAATTAAAAGTTAACAAAAAAAATGTTTTATGTTGATCTAGGTATAATCCAACAGTAATGTTTTTTCTTTCTATTTTAATTCAATCATTTCTTAATTTAATTCATCCCTGCCTCATGAGCCATGCTAATAAGCCTGAGTGATGTTTAATAGGCTGTATATTTTTCTCAATGTACTACCACAACAGTGTGTAAACTTTCCCACCTTGTTTAAAATGTAACCCGTGTAGTTCTATTTAATTGAGGACCTTTACGCTGCAAAGGAAACGTGCGCACATAGTGCATTTGGATATTTATTTAATCAGAAATGAAATTACCTCATGTTTTACTTTCTCTCCAAGGTTATGAATAGCTGTTGTGTCTTTAATGATAATATATCTATCTTTAATTATATCTTTAATTATAATTTACATCTGCATCACTAACTACAGAGGAATTATCATGTATCTCTGATCTGTACAAATAATACAGGGCAAATAATGTGTAATATGGAAATGAGCTATTAATTATAAGCTGTGCTTGTTTTAACAATACCACTTCTGTGATTGAACTGGCTTATAATTACTATTAAATATAGCGCCTTTCTCAGCCATAATCACCATCACACTAGATCAATATCACAATAGGTTGAGGGTTACAGGGTGAAATGGGGTTACTAAGAGAAAAGAACTTATAATAATAATTCAGTACTGTTATAAAACTTTTGGTTAATATTACACCAATTCTGATTAGTGCCAGTGTTGAATGCGTTTAGTACTTGGTGTGTTAGTGGTTAATGGAGTGGTTGATTTTCTGCATAATTATTAACCTTTTTTTTTTTTTTACCAATCCAACATCCTGTGGGTTGTTATCACTGAATGTTCTTGGTATCACCATAGACAGACCTAGCAAATGTAGAAAACAGTGACATGTATCAGAATATGCAAATCATATCTGCACCATCCATAACTTATGTTTATTATTGCACTACTGTATGTTCCACCCATATTTATTCTGTATATACTGTATCATTCAGAACTCATACTGTATATGTATACGTACATACAGTACGGTATGTACTATATATCATGTTAGTTGAACATTTTATCTTCTTGACTCGTCTATCCACTGCACGATCTTTGCACAGTTGTACTATATACTACTACATCATACTAGGGCCAATTTGGGAACAGCAACTACCCTAATGTCTTTGGACTGTGGAGGGAAACCGGAGAACCCTGGAGAACATGCAAACTCCATGCACACAGACCCGACGAGGGAATCAAACCCAGAACCAGGAGGTGTAAGGCAACAGTGGTAACTGCTAAGTCACCTTGCCGTCATATTACTACAGTATATACCATATCTTTATTACTTACTGCATTTCAATGGCTCTGTACATGTACTTTGCACAATCACAATAAAGTTGAATTTGATCTAATCTAATTTAAAATACAACAAGGGTCAGGTGAACAGCAAACAGAATTAACTGGCCTAAGCGAAAACATTGTGAAACAGGACCGGGATCAAAACCAAAATATGCTTGGTAATTTGAGATCTGGTGCACAGTCAATAATCAGGTGCTTTCGAAGATACGAACATGAGTTATTGCATGTTCAAACGCAGAAGTTAGATCACAGGTCCAGTGTCCATTGTCAGGTGCATGCAGAGTGCATCCTAGTATGTCTGGAAGCAAACAGCAGCAGTAGCAGCAGTGGCAATAAAGCTGGTACTGCTAAGAAGCGCCAAGCAATAACAATGAAGACAAAAGTGAAAATAATTAAGAGAATGGAGCGAGGTGACAGGATGGCAGACATTCTCATTCTTGTAACATGAATCGTTCAACCATCAGAATTCATTCTAAAGAACAAGGACAAGATCATAGAACATGTTCGTTCTATATTGTGTATAGCCACTTGTGTTAGTATCCTAGAGCCTACACAATGTTTGTTAGACTTACGAACACATTGGACTTACAAACGAGCTTTTGGAACGATACTTGTTCGTATGTTGTGGATTTACCGTACTTTATTGGTTACTCTGTTACCAGAAGGTTACCAGCATTGAGACAATTTCTGGTATGACTTTTTGGAGACAGAGGAACATCATGTGAAACCCCACACAGATACTGTAGTAACCTGAGCTCAGGATCAAACCCTGAATTGAAGAAACAGCAATGCTGACTGCAACACTATGATATGAAGTTTAACTGTGTGCATAATGTACCTAAAATCCTGCTTTGGGGAAACATTTTGATTTAGTGAAACTGCTCCTGCACTAAGGCCGTTAGGCTTCAAAACTTTGTGTTTCCCCTGGAGTTTATGCAAATCCTTGAGAAGAGTTCGCAACGAGTGATTCTGCTGATCAGCCATTTTACAGAATTTTGCATAAACAATAGTCCTCAGAAGCTCTGTGATTATATTTTAATTACTATTCATACAGATAGACACAAAACATGCCGGCTTTTTATTATTATTTGCATAATTTTCTTTTAGTCCGTGCTCATTTCACTTTTAGAATGTCAGAACCTACTTTACAAGTTCTTACATCTTGATACCAGTGAACCCAGTATCCGAATGAGCATTACATGCAGTATAATGTTGGCCAATATTGTTTCTGCACAAAAAACCTCCCAAGCAGATAGTTTCCACATCTCCAAACACGCTGACTGTGGATGGCAGCTGTTGCACGCTGATATTTAGAAATGTCACTGAGTTAGCGTCCCTAAAACCAATGATTATGTGCCGTAGCTCCACAGGGGTTTGGGTCTCCATCTCCTGTCGTCGTCACTGAGAAGGGATCTCAATGTAGCGATAGGAAACAATATAAACAGAATATATAGCTTTATCCCTAATGGAGCGTGGCGGTGGTGCAGCTGGTGTGCCAAACAGCATGTGGGTGGTGATGTGTTACTCTTTACAAAGTATATCGGTGACAGAAAAATCGGTTATTTGCATGTCGGAGCACATTGGAGTTGAGAAGCAAAGGCTAGTTTAGTATCTTTTATGCCATTTTTATAGTAAATAAGATTTCAAGGGGGGGAAAAAAATCATAGATGAATGAAACAAGGATGTAAACATGGAGGTAAATCACACTTACGTGGTGTAAGAAATGCAAAGACAAAAACAGCAACCGAGGTTCAACCCCAAAGCCAAATTAGTGCTGCAAACACCCATTGGCTCATCAACTAAGCAGAATTTTGAACAAAATTTAAAAAAATTAATAACACACACACACACACACACACACACACACACACACACACACACACTCACACACACACACACACATAAAGCTGAGGCATGTCTCATGCATATCTACCCGAGCGAGATGTTCACTCATGGAGATCAGGCAGCCTTCTTATGCAGCACTGTGCTGAATGGCAGGGCCTTGATTTTATGCAACGCCTGTTAAAATTCAGCAATCCTCGAGGCTCATTCGTGCAACACTTTTGCCCGTGTCTGGAGGACCCGTAATTGTGCACACACATCAATTATGGATCGGCCTCAGGTCTCGCTCATATTACACCCCCCTCTTCTAAACCTCGGCCTCCAATCAGGCTCCCTGGGTGCTTTTTTGGAGACGTTTGATTACAGGTGTTGTACAGGCAGCCTTGTTAGGCCTCTTTTTCTTTTACTGGATGGAGGGAATCCTCAATCCTGTCTGGATGAAGGGAAAGAGGCGTGGGGTAAAAAGGGGAAAAGGGGGAGTAAGGGAGGTCGTCTAGGGCCGCTCGAGTCGGCCATCACATCTAGCTAACAATTTCTGTCAGGTCCCGAGAGGCCAGCTAATGAGGCCCGCCGACACAGCCGAAGGCGAGAGCCACTGGAGTGAGAAGCCTGATCGTCACCTAGCGTAGCCTTGCAATAATTAATCAGACCCTGCTTCTCTCTCTTTCTCTCTCTCTCTCTCTCTCTTTCTTTCCTCTCTCTCTCTCTCTTTCGCACACACACACACACACACACACACACACACACACACACACACACACACACACACACACACACACACACTGTCCATCCCCTGTCAACTCATGATTATTCACCTTCAATCTCCACGCAGCCCCATTGTTCTCCACATCTCTCTCTTTCCGTCTTTTGTGAAAGCACAGGTATGCCTGATCTTTTCTTCAAAGATCCATGATGACGTCAGTCCTCCATTCACCCTCTATATCACATCCTGTCAGAGCGATCGAGACAAGAGTGACTCAGAGCCTGACCCACACTGACTCACGTACCACTCACAAAGAAGTCCTCTGAGCCTGAATGCATGGAGTTGTTAAAGATATCTCTCTATCTATGTTTCTCCATCATCCCTCTCATTGCAAAGAGCAAAAAGAGACAGACAGTAAGAGAGTGAGAGAGAGAGAGAGAGAGAGAGGATGAGAAAGAGAGAGTTTCTCCCAGCAGCTGAGTCAGCCTAAGGCACAGTCTGACCCACGTACTGCAAAGGTGAGCCTCTGTGTTTTTCTCCGAATCGAGACAAATGCCCCCAGAAGCAATATTTTCCTCCCTTCACATCTCTGTTTTTCATCTGTTATTGTTCTCTCACTCACTCTCTCCCACCCTGTTTCTCTCTCCATTTCCTTTTTTTTTCTTCCTGCAGGGTGCGTGTCCTCTGTTCCTCTCCACTCTGCCCTACACCGATAGGATGGACATTTAGATAAATAGATGGAAGCGTGTAGGTGTAGGAGTGCAGTTGGGGACAGGAAGATTAAAGGTCAGGATTTAAGGTCAAGTTTATGACCCCACCTGGACCAAGCAAGTTGACCTTTCACCTCAGCCACCGGTGGACTGGTTTGATTTCTCTAAAATGCCTCAAAGATATGTTCTCACTGAGTGTACATTGAAAAAAAAAAGTGAATAGGTGAGATTTACCGTAGCGCTTCTTAGAGCAATGCTCCTTATATTAAGGAACATTTATAACCATTTCAATAATTTTGAATAATAGAATATTATACCATAAGTGAATTAATCTTTGTTTATAAACATCATTTAGGATTTAAACAAATATCTATAATAATACTATAATCATGATGTTGCATCCAGACAGTTATGTACGTCATGTTAACAGTTTAGAATTACTATTTAAAATATGATTTCAAATATTCTGTAAAGTAAAAATGCTGATCCATTATGTGCAATGTGTTTATTTAATGTAGCCTTGCAATAACTAGCTGACACTCAAACGCCTGAACACATGAATAATTAACTTTGCTGAAAACGTAAATTATAATATAGCCAAACAATTGGATCATAACATGTTGCCATTTGCAATTGTTTATTGAGCTTGAGAACTTGCTAATAGAAACCCAACAAGAAGATCATTAAAAACCTGTAGAGCATAATCAGCACATTATCTTGTCAACGTGAACGCAAAACAATGCGGTGTGTAATATGAGACTGCAAATGTTGGAACACGGTTGCTAAGTAGACAGAGTGGCAGGTCTATCATTTTGTTTGCTTGCACTCGTAATAAATGGGAAGCTGCCGGTTAAACATTTGAACAACAGTAATTGAATTGTTGCGCGTTGCGTGGGAGCGCGTAGGAGAGAATCGAGTTCGTGTCATCCTCAAAACCTCTCAGCTCTGAAACAGTAAAGAAAACGCTGACAAAAAAAAAAGGGATGCGGTGAAATATCACAGGTCAGCATCAGAATATAATGAATACGTTTATCTTGAGCTAAATCGAAAAGTGCGAATTCTTTGATGTCTTCTGCAAAAGTAGACACAATCCTATTAAAAGCGGCGATTGCAATTATTTTTTCTTGTTGCATTTTAAAGAATAACACAGGTTCACTGTCATAATGTGTGCATAAGCTTGTTGCTTAACTTTAATGAATGCTGCCCAGCCAAAACTGGGGACAAATTATTGACCTGCATCAATCAAAGATGAGAAATAGGAAGGTCCAGGTAATTGATCAAACCTGAAAGGTGGGTGTTTGCCCATCAACATCGTCAAAGGAAAGAAAAATCATGAATGGGGATTGCTTAAATACTTGGTGAAGTCACCTCATAAAGAAATCTATAGTAGAGATCACATCTATGCTTTTTAGTCATACGAAGAGCATCTATACACTCTCAATGTTACGAGATCTCATATGATTGGGACTAAACAACTGTGTGGCCAGACAAAAGGCTTCAGTTTTCTAGGGAGCATAAAGATTGGACATTGAAGCAATGGAAAAAGGTCATGTGGTCATGCCAGAGTGCATCAGGGTAAGAAAGGAAGGCAGCGTTATGATTTAGGGGTTGTGTCAGTTGGTCACTCTGGATAAGTTGTACAGTAAATGCTGTAAATGTAAAGGTAAAGTGAATCAGCTTATGGCTTGAATGTTCTGAATGACCAGATTCTCACATTAATGCATCTGTTTTCTTTCTTTCCTGATGGCACGGGCCTATTCCGGAAAGACAAGTCCAAGATTAATCAGGCCCAGGTTGTTAAAGAGTAGTTCTGGGAATATGAGGAATCATTTTCACACATGAATTGGCCACCACATTGTGCATCGTAATCAAAGCTAAGCACGGTCGAATGAAATCCCAGATTTTTTTTTTTTGTCTCTGGAAGTGGCTGTGACAGATAATTCTTTCAGCTTAGGGAAGACCGAGAAGTGGAAAGATTTTACAGGGATAAGATTTTAAAGAATGCAAGAGGGCCACACATTTAATGCTAATTCATTATTTCTGCTTCAATAAACTACAAAATAATGCATGGACCAACAGGCAAAACTAAACTAGATCACCAAAATGTTTCATAGCAGGTGACTGATCTCAAAGCTTATGTGCATCTATTAGTTTTTTTTGTAACTAACAGAAAACTTAATGTGTATGGCTAATGGTATACAGTACAGTAGGTGATGCTTAAAGTAATTCCTACTGTACAAGCATCTGTTAATTTACATAAACATTATTGCAGTTATGTCAAAAGAAAAAAAGAGGGTGTGAAAACTACTAGCAAACAACATTTAATTTACTTTAAGCTGATGAAAAGAAAATAATAATCGATAATCGAACAATGTAATGCAGGGAAGCTGAGTGCTCTGCAAAACCGACCGCAGTTGAACCCTGTCCCGTCAGATGTCCATCATTTGCTCGGTGGCCAATGAGCACTAAACCCGCCTCCCAGAGAGAAAACAGATTTGGCTTCAAATGCAAAGAATGAACCGTAAATGCAAACTGAGAAGTGAAAGCAAATCAGGAAAAGAAATGTAGATGAATCAAAAAGATTTCGATAATTTTATCCATACATGTGATAATTAATTATTTTTGTTCACGTTTATGTTGAGCTGACCATGATTTGACATTTAAAAAAGTAAATAGAAGATAAATGCAAAGGCTAACTAAAGCAGCTAGCATGGCACTGTTGCGTAGAGTTACCAGTCCTGTAAAATGTAGCGATCTATAGATTTTAACATTCAGGTGCTTAGTTTGTTTTTGTTTTGGTTTTTTGTTTTTTTTTTCACATTTACCACATTGCCCCTGAATTTGAAAAGAAGCTTGAAACAGGTCATTAGTAGCATGTAAGCATAATAGCATGCTAAGTAACATTAGCTTGTAAGCCCTCTGTACAGAAGTTTGTTCATAAGTTTATGTGTGAATATAGTGCTATATTAAATGGTTTCATTGGAGACTCAAACAGTCTTAAACAAGCAATTATTTAGAACGAGATAGAAGCGTGTTTGCCGTGCATTCTGATGATCTTGAGGCAAGTGTGTGAAAGCGTGGCTAAATTTAAAGGGATGTGTCTAAAGACTCCTACACACCCCTGTGCACCTATTGCCACTTAAGAAACACATTTGCGGTCTTGCTGTGTACATGTATAAAGTTGTGTGTGTGTGTGTGTGTGTGTGTGTGTGTGTGTGTGTGTGTGTGTGTGTGTGTGTGTGTGTGTGTGTGTGTGTGTGCGTGTGCGTGTGTGACATTTGCAGGGGAGGGGTGCTCCCGCTGCTCGGCCATACGCTCACACGTCTCTGGGTTTCAGCCTGGCTGGCCATGCAGGCCTCATTAGCATGTGGCAGCGATTTGGCTGGGGGCCTGTGCCTCCTGCCAGGCCATGGGCACGGCACGTCACATTCATGTAACACCACTAATCAGCACTCACACGCACGCACACACGCACGCACTTGCATGCTTGTACGCATGCGTATGCATACTCAGCATATGATCAGAAACTCTCACAGGCATCACGTTATATACTTTCTCCTTACATTGGTTTCCAGGCCTTTTTAGTAATTGTACGATGGTTGTTCAGTGGTATCATGTTACTGATTTCATAAACTGTTTTTCTTTTAACTGTATTGTATAACAGGCAGAGGCAAACAACTGGGTTTGGTAAATAAAACTCTTTTGGGCAGTTCCATTAATAATTCTTGCAAGATGGACAAAAATGCTGTGAATGGACAACAACAAGAGATCCTACAGAATCAGTAGTGCTCTCATGCACTCGCTGCACAAACAACAGGTCCAGCTATATGTGTCATCAACAGCCAGACCAGCTCCAGAAGGCTGTGAGAGAGAGAGAAAGAAAGAGTGACAGCCCTAGTGTCAGAGCTACCCAACATAGGTCCCCGAGGACATTTCACCTGGCAGTGTGGCCCCATCTTACTGGCCACCAAACAAAAGAGAGAGAGAAGGACAGTGTTGGTCCCTCTGTCCCATTCCCCAGTGTGTGAAAAGCCCAGTAGGCTTGACTGACAGGCTTTGAGGTGACAGCTGGTAAGGGGTCCGGGTGAGAGAGAGAGAGAGAGAGAGAGAGAGAGAGTCAACCATACTCCTGTCCTTTGCTTCTAATGCCACGTCCAGGGGCTCCATGCCAGCTGGGCACCATTATCCCAAACAGGTACCACCGCAGCAGGGTCTGCTCACTGAAAACAAGCTTCAGCATGACTCCTAGCATTGTGCTTGTGCATGTATTTATTGATCGATGACAGGTTTAGGCCTTGAGAGATTTGGAAACATCTTTCTGTGCGTATGTGTGCAACTGTGTGTGCGTGCCCCGTCTGGTGCTCTCCCAGCGCCTGGTGCCCATGACAGGATGCTTCCCCTTTTCTGACTGGTTAACGAGGGCCATCATCCAACCCCATATGTGCCCCTCATTACCACCCAGATACACTCTGGCACACACACACACACACACACACACACACACACACACACACACACACACACACCTCACAATGCTGTCACAGAGCGAAGCCTTTCAAGTTAAAGCTTGATATCTGGCTCCCTTCAGCAGCCCTCTTTCTCCCAGCTGGTTTCTGCTTCTGTAAACTGTAGGCCAGGGTTTGGCCTCTTAACATTGCTACTGCTAGCACTACTAGTACTACTACTTACTACCACTACTAAGTAAGTGGCAGTCCAACAGTCATGCAAAGTATAATGACATGTCAGTAGTCAGTAGAGAGGTATTATCCTAAAGAGAAGTGCCCAGAAATGCCCAGGGCCAGAGAATAAAGACTTTTCTAGAATTAGCTGAAAGGATAGATGCTACTCCTATTCAAACCTAGGAGTAGAGTTATTGTAAGAGAAGATAGTTTCAGTTACTGTATATATGTGCATATTGTATGCATAGTGTTGGTTTGTGATTAAGTCCACTATAAAGAAAGTGTATTGGACACAATCAATGTTCATAATTAGTCATTTGTGGCCCGGCGGCTTAGTACATTTGCTTTGCACCTTCAATTTTGGGGTCTTGAATGATCCCCTCCTCGCTGTGTTTGTAGAGTTTTCACGGTCTCTGTGCTTGGTAAGTTTCCTATGGGTACTCTGGCTTCCTCTCACAGTCGACAGTGTAGGTTCATTGACATTTCTGAATTGCCCATAGTGTATTATAAGAGGTATGAGTGTGTGTGATTGTGCCCTGTGATAAGTGGCCGCCCTAGCAAAGGGGGTACCCTACCTTGTGCCCTAAGATCCCTGGGATAGGCTACAGGCTGCCAGCAATCCTACACAGGTAAAGCAGGATGCAGCACATAACTGATGAAAGGTATATGTGTGGTTAAATAGCCCAATATATATACACACAGGGGTTGGACAATGAAACTGAAACACTGGCCAATTTAGTGTTGGAGGATTCATGGCTAAATTTGACCGGCCAATCTTCACTGATTGCACATTCCACCAGTAAGGGCAGAGTGTGAAGGTTTAATTAGCAGAGTAATAGCACAGTTTTTCTCAAAATATTGCAATGCACACAACATTATGGGTAACATATCATAGTTCAAAAGAGGACAAATTGTTGGTGTTCGTCTCGCTGGCACATCTGTGACCAAGACAGCAATTCTTTGGGATGTATCAAGAGCCACGGTATCCAGGGAAATGTCAGCATCAGTGTTGAGGGACGTTACTTTTTAAAGTAACTAATTACATTACAAAATTACTGTCTTCAAAAAGTAATCATTTACATTACTGCGTATATGTGTGGTTATTACTTTCTGATAAAAGTAACTAGTTAGAGTACTTTACCACTGCAGAAAATGAAAACTCCTTTGTGCTTCCTCATGCATTTTAGTCAAGCCCATTATAATTATTCTAACATCATCACTCAGCAAAGTTTGGCCCATAATCTGTTAACTACTAATACCCCTAATTTACCTACGCGTTTTCGCACGGTGGCCGTAAGTATGGTTCATCAGGATTCACCGCGAGTTTTGGCGCTGTGATTAGGTTTCCATCTTTCCGTGCCGTCGGCCCTAAGTAACTGAGTATTTGAATGGCGGATCTAACGCATTAGATTACTCGTTATATCAAAAAAGTAATCTGAGTACTCTAACACCCAACACTGATCAGCATACCACCAAGAAGGACGAACCACATCGACCAGGAGTAACTGTGGACGCAAGAGGAAGCTGTCTGAAAGGGATTGTATCCAAAAAACATAAAACCACAGCTACCCAACTCACTGCAGAATTAAATGTGCCAATGCCAAACGTCGGTTTCAATGGTGCCAGCAGTGAAAATCTTCACCGGCTGTGTTCAATGTGAAACATGTATTGTTCTCTGATGAGTCCACCTTCACTGTGTTTCCCACATCCGGGAGAGTTACAGTGTGGAGACGCCACAAAGAAGCAGTATATGCATATACTGTATATACAGGGTTGAACAATGAAACTGAAACGCCTGGTTTATATAGTGTATATATACAGTATACATGTAATTACTACAATTTTACACTTCAGCTAGTACAAATTCCCCCATTCGTGACAATACATCTACCATATGCTTTTATTAATTTATTTTTTCTTTCTTTCTTTCTTTTTATTTAGCAGTAGTAGTAGTAGTAGTAGTGTTGTAGATGTTAGCTACCTGCCACATACGTATTAGTTACCTGTTACATATTTTTACATGACCTTTAGGTCTGAACTTCTGCGATCACCATGACTCGACTTAGGCAATCCTATAGCATATATTTTGGTACAGAGTTGCAATCATTTTTGACTGATCTTGTATTGAGGATGGGAAAGTCAAACTACTTCAAGTTTTCTCCAGCACATCCAAATGACTTTCAATGGGGTTGAAGTTAGGAATCTGTAGTGCCTAGTTTGTGTGTGAAAATGATTCCTCATACCCTGAGAACCACTCGTTCACATTTTGAAGCTGATAAATATAGACATTGTCATCCTGGAATCAGTTAAGAGATATCTATTGGTCATTCAGTACATTCAGGTAGTCAGCTGACTGCAAAACATTTCTGGGTGATACAATGATTAGTGCATTGCAAATATAAGTTTTTTTTTTTTTTCTGATTAGTCTCACTAAGAAGTGCTTTTCTTGTGGCCACACAGCTGTTTAATCCCAATCCTATGAGTCCCCCTCACATTGTATATGTGGATTGCCTCTTATTTTCACTAGTAAACTAGACTTAAATTTTTGCTGTCAATTCTTTTATGATGAAACTTTGACATTTTTTAATCTCAGGATTATTATATTATATATGATTATGCAAATATTATATTATGTGTCAGTAAGATAAAAGTTTAGACGCCTAGAAGAATAATGTAACTTGTCTGCTTCTCATGGAAAAAAAAAAGTTTGCAACAGCACCATCAGCTAAGTGAATCTTATGAGTAGTATATGTTTGCTTGCAGAGTTGCTCAGTAACCATGTTCACGAACTGTACAGTATGTTGTGTAAGTGACCAGCTTCATTATGTCATGCAAATGTTCATCCAACAGAAAATAGACTGGAACTGAGAAAACTTTTCCAGCACTTTTTGAAAAATAAACAAACCGTATTGGTGACGCTTCCAGGATAATTTTTGTGTCCAAGTTCTTCAGCATTTCCTTTGTGCTTTGAGGTTTTCTTGCACAAAATTGTGTACATCATTAGAGCTGAATGCTGCCTGGTTGTCAACAATTTTTCAGCCTGAGGGTGTCGTGAGATACCCCTGCAGTGTGAACACCTTTGTCATGCGATTTCCACCTGTCGCATTTCGAGATCGAGTCGTGCAGCGTGGGCGGTAGTAAGATCCCTCATCGTACACTGTACGCTATGCAATAGGCAGGAAATTGGTTCTCTATATGCAAATACATAATGTTATACCTAGTGTTTTTTTTTTCATACTCTTCTCTTATTTATTATGTATTATCATAGTTTAAAAAGTTATACTGTAGTAACTTAATAAAGTAATTTATCTTCATTTGGGTCCAAACGTCCACATAAAAATTGCGATTTTTTTTTAACATTTCAAGCAAAAAGAGTAACTATTTGACACCTTAAATATTTAACCCTCATGATACTGCTGACATCTTGTTATGAAAGACATGTTGCAGTAAACATTAATGCTCCTTAAACTAAGACTCATACTGTTACATAACAAAATGCCGAGTGCATAAGGAATAGGCAAAGCCTCCTGTCAGTTTAGAGAACTTCCCAAGATGTGTCAGACACACAGTCCAATGCTGACAAACTCTCTCCGCTACCACCTGTTACACCAATATGGACAGTGGCTAGACTGGGAGTAAAAGGGAGAATTCATGGATCATGAGGTTTTTCATATTATTATTATTATTATTATTATTGTTGTTGTTGTTGTTGTTATTATTATGTTCATTTATTTATTTATTTATTTATTTGTTTGTTTATATTTTGCCTTGCCTTAAAGTGATTCTGTAGCCACAAAGGAATGTGTGCGCATTATGGTCAATTAGTTTTTAATTTCTCACACAAGGACTCAGAGCAATGACCAAGTGTTGATCAAGTTGATTTAATACAAGGTGAGCTTGTTAAAGTCTGTTTAATTCAGTCGCCATAAAGTTAAGCATGATTCAATTTTGGCACCTTTAAATACTGGGAGTTCCTGTAGCATAGGGGTAAGCACTGTGGCCTAGCACCTCCAGGGCCGAAGGTTCAAATTCTGCCTTGAGTCTTTGTGTGTGGAGTTTGCATGTTCTCCCTGTGCTTCCTTTGGGTGTTTGTTTTCCTCCCATGGTTCAAAGAATAGGCTTTTTACGGTGCAATTTCCTAGTGTGTACGCTTATGTGCTCTGAAATGGATTGGAACCCTGCCTAGTGCCCTAGTCCCCTGGGGTAGGCTCCAAGATTCCCTTGACCCAGGATAGACCCTGTAAGCGGTGCGGAGAGTGAGTGAGTGAGACGTTTTCAAACTTGGATGAAGCCAATGGTCACCATCCATGCAAAAGTGAGACCTAGGTTAAATTGAATTAAAAAGGTTAATTCTGTCAATTTGTGCCAGAGCAGCAAGCCTTTCAGGGTTCTACCAATAAATGCATCCAAGTATTCATGGCAGCATTTTAAGTTCTTCATGTACGGATCAATTTTATAGTAGACACCAAGGACTACAAACAATGCCCCTTTAAAATGACTTTTAAAAATGTACATCAGAACCAATATTTCAATTTTTTTTTCCTTTGCCTTTCCTTTGCAGACTGGAAGCCTGATGCTAAGCTGTTTTATCACCTAAAGGATTATTAGGAACACCTGTTCAATTTCTAATTAATGCAATTATCTAATCAACCAATCACATGGCAGCTGCTTCAATGCATTTAGAGGTGTGGTCCTGGGCAAGACAATCTCCTGAACTCCAAACTGAATGTTAGAATGGGAAAGAAAGATGATTTAAGCAATTTTGAGCGTGGCATGGTTGTTGGTGCCAGAAGGGTCGGTCTGAGTATTTCACAATTTGCTCAGTTACTGGGATTTTCATGCACAACCATTTCTAGGGTTTACAAAGAATGGTGTGAAAAGGGAAAAACTTCCAGTATGCGGCAGTCCTGTGGGCGAAAATGCCTTGTTGATGCTAGAGGTCAGAGGAGAACGGGCCGACTGATTCAAGCTGATAGAAGAGCAACTTTGACTGAAATAACCACTTGTTACAATCGAGGTATGCAATAATCATTTGTGAAGCCACAACACGCACAACCTTGAGGCGGATGGGCTACAACAGCAGAAGACCCCACCGGGTACCACTCATCTCCACTACAAATAGGAAAAAGAGGCTACAATTTGCCTGAGCTCACCAAAATTGGACAGTTGAAGACTGGAAAAATGTTGCCTGGTCTAATGGGTCTTGATTTCTGTTGAGACATTCAAATGGTAGAGTCAGAATTTGGCGTAAACAGAATGAGAATATGGATCCATCATGCCTTGTTACCACTGTGCAGGCTGGTGGTGGTGGTGGTGTAATGGTGTGGGGGATCTTTTCTTGGCACACTTTAGGCCAAGAATTGGGCATCGTTTAAATGCCACGGCCTACCTGAGCATTGTGGACCATATCCATCCCTTTATGACCACCATGTACCCATCCTCTGATGGCTACTTCCAGCAGGATAATGCACCATGTCACAAAGCTCGAATCATTTCTTGAACATGACAATGAGTTCACTGTACTAAAATGGCCCCCACAGTCACCAGATCTCAACCCAATAGAGCATCTTTGGGATGTGGTGGAACGGGAGCTTCGTGCCCTTGATGTGCATCCCACAAATCTCCATCAACTGCAAGACGCTATCCTATCAATATGGGCCAACATTTCTAAAGAATGCTTTCAGCACCTTGTTGAATCAATGCCACGTAGAATTAAGGCAGTTCTGAAGGCGAAAGCGGGTCAAACACCGTATTAGTATGGTGTTCCTAATAATCCTTTAGGTGAGTGTGTGTATATATATATATATATATATATATATATATATATACACACATATATACATATAGGAGGTGCCTATATGATTGCCAGTTGTCAATTACAACACCAATTAAACATGCAATAATGTTGCTAAATAAGGTTATATATGGGAGGAAAGTTTAAAACCTTCAGATCATCTCATTCTTCAACCACAACGATAGATTAACTGTGTCTGTCCATGTATGCATGTGTGTACATATACATACAGTAGGAAGCCACAGCGCTCAATGTTTGTGGGTGTGTTTCTAGACAGAAAAACATTGTTCTTGACAGGGGTCGGAGGCTAGCTGTAGGAGGTGATCAATAGCATTAGCATAGCTCTAACAGTGTCAGAGGTTCTGCGGCTGTGCTCAAGAGAATCCGTACACTAAATATACTTAACATACTGTATGTCCATATTTAGTATCAGGCAACTTTTCTAATGTTCATAAGAAACTTTCAGTTCAACATTAAAGGATGGACTGAGAGTAATCACACATGGTAACTGTTAAAGGTGTTTATCTGCATGGAAATGTGGTCACCAAATAAGCAATTAAACATGATATGACATGTTATTATAGGAAAATATTCTACAAAGTGTGAAGCTTCTGGTACAATTCAAAAGTATGAAAATAGCTCATCCAAAATGTTTTATTCTCCTTGTAACACGATATGAAAAAGATTTACATTTCTTTTTTTTTTTTCTTTTTTTATTGAGCAATATCTCAATCTTCTTAACCTTTTAGATATACAGTACATTTAATCAATAGCAAACCATGTCTTTAAGATGTGGGTGTTGAGTGAGTTCCAAATCATTGAATTCCCTCCACAAATAATAAAACCCTTGCACTGAACCACTGCTGAGATACCCTATGTCTATAAAACATCTGGCCATTATTAAAGGTTTTGCAACATTTAGGCTCTGAAATGCATTATTCACAATCAAGCATTATACCCATAGATGTAGAGCTGCCACAGTGCACTGGAATGACACCTGTTTATTTTTTCTCAGAGCTAAGAGAAACAATATTTGTATATGACGGTTGAAATTTGAATATGTTTTTGTACGTAAGTGTTTGAACAGTCAGTCATCAGTAAAGCATTCATTCATTCATTCATTCATTTATTCATTCATTCATTCACTACAGTATTTATAGCTCTTATCCTGTGCAGGGTTGCTGGGGGCCTGAAAACTATCCCAGGTAATGCAGGGAACAAAGCTGGGTAGACCCTGTATGGTGTACAAATAGAATGGTGTATGTTGGCATAGTTAATTTGACAGTGTACAAAGTTGATTCATGCATTACCTAACATGCAAAAGACATTTGATATGAAAAGCTGCCCATAGCGTCACTACAGAACAGAGAATATATTTACAAAATAAAAAGGCAGCAAAACTTTAAAAAAAAAAAACAAAAAAACATGAGAGCAATTTAAAATTGTGTACGAGTCGTTCAGTTCTATTGTTAATTGAAATGTATTAAAATATCAATTGAATAACCATGCACATGCACACATGCACCAATCACAGCGCTCCATTACTTAAACAAATTCCACCACAGTTCTGATTCTATTACACAGCATATACAAACAAAAAGGAAAGAAATATCACACATTCAGAGGACACTCAAAACATGACCTACTAAACCACCAAAAAAAAAAAAAGAAAAAATTTTTTTAACACAGTTTTCTCAAACAAGCATTAAGAATAAAAGCAAATTAAATATAATGAGTGTTAAATATAATCTGTACCGTGTCCCCCTGAAAACAAAATACAAATGTATTTTGTAGAATGTAGAGGGCCTAAATTGTAAAATTGACCTAAATTGTAAAATTGACCTAAAATAAAAAAAATATTTTTTAAAAACCTGACCTTCAGTCATCTACAAGTACTGTAGCAAATTGGCGGGAAAAAAATTCAAATCAACCAACTATAAAAACTCCCATGCTGCAATTGTATTAACAAGATTACTCAGTCGAGACGCTAAATAAACTTCTTTGACGCTAAATAAACTGGACGTTTCTGGAGCAGGAGTAGTGACGTGACCGATATAATGAAAGAACCTAAATTAATAGGCTATTTAGTTAATCAATCTTAATTTGTGCCATCATTCAGTTACATGACAAGACCCAGACTTAGAACTGGGAAAAAAAAATATTGGATTCGTAAGTAATACAATAATTAAAATGAAAATATTATTTTATTTGAAGAATACAACAAATAATAATGTCAGTGTCATCTGCCATACAAGTCCCTATGAATGAGTTGCTTTTAATAGCGCACTGGCACTATTGTCGGAGCTGCTGTTGCACAAAATGAGCCAACACTTTCTGACCAATCAGAATGAAGAGACCGCCCAGTAGATTCTGTCACTTTCTTTCTTTCACTGCCATTTTCACTAGTGGTGCCTTCTTTTAGCTTTTAAATAAAGGCATACATTTCTATTTTATATTAGTAAAATCTTATGAAACTATTAATCATGAACTGTACATTAAATGTTAACACGCAAACAAGAAAAGAAGCCATAGAGCTCTTAGAAATGCTGCCCTGTACAAAACTCGTGAAAATAAAGCGCATAATGAACGGCAGATATCTGAGACACTTAACACGAGAATACACCGATCAGCCTACAAACACATTTCATGCATTTCTCCATTCAGGGTGCGATGTGTCAGTGTGTGTGTGTGTGTGTGTGTTTCCAGGTGTGTTCATAGGAAGAGGAGGTTGTGCAGTAATGAGTCTATTGAATAAGAGAAGAGGGAAAGAGAAGAAAAGCATGCGATAAGAGAGAAGCGCTGAAAGGCAAGGAGGGTTGTTAAAGGTAATGAATCTATAGCGGTGTGTCTGAGCGCCATTGTTAGGCATAATTGCAGCGGCGTTCATCTACAAGCATGAGGAGAGCCCAGCCCCCCAACACCACCCCCCCACCCCCGCCCTGCTTCCCCATCCTCATCTCTCTCTCTCTCTCTCTCTCTCTCTTTCTGTGAGGGCTACTCACTCACACGCCAAGCTTTGCTGATATTAAACTGACACTATGATGCTAATTAAAATGGAAGAAAGGCCTCTATTCAGGCCCAAATCGGAGAGAGATAATAAAGCTTAACTGCGAATGAGCGTGGCCTTTTGTGCTGCGCTTTGAGGCCTGTTTACATCACAAAAAGGGACGATTTCGATCATCGCTTGAGGTGTAACGTCGCTTCATTGTTCCATTTGTCCCAGGTGGTGGAACCCGACGGCCCTGCCCTTCGATGGAAGATTGAGACGGTCATGTGATGAAAAGCCACATCTTTCAGAAGCTGTGTGTGTGTGTGTGTGTGTGTGTGCGTGTGCGTGTGTGTGCGTGTGCGTGTGTGTGTGTGTTGTTAATGCATGTTCTCCGTCACACTCACACCATGCACCATGTGACAACCTCAGTCAAAGAATTTAAAGAGTAAGCCCTGTTCTTGAAAGGTAACACCACTAAAGGTGTCAGGACTCCACCAAATCAGACCCGGTAATAGCTCCAGTATGTATTTCCACACACGCATCTCTCTCATAAGAAACATTTCTGTTACATTTGCTTGCAGTGCACCTGCTTGTAATTATTGCTGGGGTAAAAAAAAAAAAAAGTGGAAAGAAGTAACGGAGCACTGGTGGGCCTCTCTCTCTCTCTCTCTCTCACCCCCTCTCGCTCGCTCTCTCTCTCTCTCTCTCTCTCTCTCTCTCGCTCTTTCACTCTCTGTTTCTGTCTTTCTCCCTGTATGTCTCTCCAAAACCCCAGGCTCTCTAATTAAAGCTCAGAAAGCCGAAGAGCTGTCAGGATCCATCTGAACTCCGTACACAGCGCCAAACACATCCCGGCATTTGTTTACATAGCAAACACTCGCCTGCTACCTTACACACATGGCAGAACTCATTTATTAATGTGTGTATGCCAATCATAGAGCTTTCTTTAATTACTTCCTCCTCTTGTCCTCTCGAAGAGAAATGGCAGCTACTGTAAATATTGCTCATCAAAAGAATTTGTGATGCGCAGCAAAATCGTCCTGATTTGAATAACTGCATTGTTCCTGTAGGTGGACGCACTTGAGCACTGTAAGGCGTCAGTTCCACACAGCGCCGGGTGTAGTCGGACGTGTAGGTGTAGACTGGTAAAATTGCAGCCCTGGCTAGTTTTGATATACAGTATGTGTACGTACAGTACATTAGGTCTACAAAGTTGCCAAGTTTTATGTCAGTGTTTCTGTCCTTTACATGGAAAAAAACTTTAATCCTAACACAATCATGTGATATTTAGTATTTGTGGAGAACATAAATATGTGTGTTCTCTTTTCCACAAGTTTTGTACACTCCATTATAATTCAACTATATAAACAAAAAGGTTTTTTGCGCTCACATTTATTCCTACCAGGTGCTATTCGTGGGCCCCATCTACGCATCAATCACAGCATTTAGTATATTTATATTTTGGTTCGCATAATATATTATTATATTATAATAGTATTTCACATTATAATTAAAACATTAAGCACACAGTTGATACCTTTATATTATTTAATATATATTAAAATGTTAAACATTATCTTTTACTATCCTGAGCAAACACCCCACCCATCTCTACATTTCACTTAATCTATTTATTTAAAACCAGCATTCATTTTCATGACATTTATCATAAACACGATCCACTTCATGCTTTCTAGCTTTAATTCCTAAGGTAAACCAGGCATGGGCTTCATCATTCATCATCATCATAATCATCGTCGTGACTCATCTTTTGTGTATTTTAATCATTAAAACATTACGACCAGATTTAGGTTTAGATCTACAGTGTCAGTCTTGTAGCTGGTGCATTCTGGGTATAGTGGTACCTAGGCATATGAATTTAATGCATTCCAGAAGCGAGCTCTTAAGGTGAAATTTCGTACTGTGAAATGCTTTTTTCCATAGGAAATAATGTAAATGCAGATAATCCGTTCCAGCCATCCAAAAAATATTACCAATATTAGCATGCTATAACTATAGCACACTATAAATGTATTTTCTAACATTTAGAAATGTAAATAAAGTAGAATATGCAATAAATATGTACTAAACCTCACATTTATGATTCCTCTTGCCACCGGCTGCTTTAAAAACAAAACGGAAAATGGCTCCCTTGTCTTCTTGCTAGCGGCATTGCTAACATCCCTGGGACCCATGGTGCTGTGTCTTCATTAAATCTTGCAACAAAAAAGAAAAACACACACACACACAAAGTATGTTAACTTGCTTCACGTGGCTTTCCACTGATGCAAACAAGTTTTGATCGGCTACCAGAAATATAACTAGATGTATGGCAACCGGAAGAAGCGACATGTCATGTTTTTGTTGCTGTAATGTGATAGATTGCTCCTAATACACAGGGTTAATAGTTCATCTCATCCCTTATAGCATTATAATAGTAATTAGTATGCCTTAAACTGGCACATATAACATTGAAATCATAAAGAATCTGTAAACCATAACAGTGTATGTAACATAGTTGACAGTCAATTAATATAATCAATGATGATTAGCTACAATAGAGAATATATGAAAATAATAATAATAATAAAAAAAACGGTGTGTTTATAATGAATACCATCTTGTGACATGTAATGCTGGTCACTTGGCAATGGGACAAGTAAATTTTGGACAGAACAGAGTACTGTTAGTGACAAGACCATTAATTCATTTTTTTTTCTTTTTTAGCAATTAAATTATTATGAGCAATTATGATTATTTTTAACACTCATTTATTAATTATTTTAAAAACATAAACCCACAGTTGCAAAAGCAGACATGGAAAAAATGGTCAATTTGGCAACATTATGGGAAATTTAAGTGATGCATATAATGCACATCATATATACTGTAGAGAATGCAGAATTTCTAAGGAAAATATTTGGAGCAAATATTCTTATTATCAGTGGACACGGAATTTACCCAAAAGTATAGAATGACTCTGACCTGTGCTTTCACCATTACTTAAAGTGTAAGTGCGAAAATGATATGGAAAGTTCAGGAACTTTGAGGCCCTCAAGCCATGATCAATAATAACACACACATTTTCTCCCTATATAAACCTGAATTATTCACTCTTCATAGGAATTCACTTACCATGTACACAGCCTAGCCAAAAAAAAAAATCGTCTCAGAAGGGTCAAATTATTGGCCTGCATCAAGCAAAGAAAACATTAAAATACTGGAATTGAGTAGAGATCTGTCCAACACATTATTAAATCCTGTAAAGATATTGCTGAACCGTGAACCGGATTGGGAGGAGGGGGGTGGGGGGGGGGGGAGGGGGGTTACTTCACACTATATGGAGCAGCACCTCCATGAATAAAAGGATCTTTCTTTTTGTGATTTTTTTCATGCCAGATTTAGGATTTTATTTTTATAAGTAAGTAAGACAGAGCTGAAGTCAGTCAGTCTAATAAAGCAAACAGTTTACGATAGACAAAAGTGAAAGAAAAGCATGTCTCAAGCAGATGCCCTTTTAACTTTTCTGCCAAACTTTTAAAAAATCTGACTACTGATATTTGCATTTGCATTCACTTGGATTAAACTATCATTTTGAGCTAAATAATGGATTTCCCTTCAAGTGGTATCCCTAGCATGAAGGAAAATTGGATTAAACCTTGTTACAGATTATGAAAGCCACAGCATTGTTCTCGTGATTATGTATATAACAAATTTCATTTACACATTTCAGGTAATCATTATTGATGGGGGAACTAAAAAAAGTATCAATTTATTCATTAATACACAACATATAGTACAGTGAGAAGTTATTTATTTATTTATTTATTAATCTGTGAGCACTAGGATTATGAACATGTGGATTAGAGCAGGTCCTGGATCAGGCCCTTACAGTTAGCAAAGCATAGTATGTTTAATAGGTCATGGTGCATGGTGAGGTCAGCTGGCAAATAAGGACCTAATTACAGCTAATAAGAGAGAATAATAACAGTGCTAACAGTGTTAACAGTGCTAAGTGTGTGTGTGTGTGTGTGTGTGTGTGTGAGAGAGAGAGAGAGAGAGAGAGAGAGAGAGAGAGAGAGAGAGAGAGATGAGACATAGTGTCATAAAAGAAGCACCTATTTCCTCACACCCACAAATAAACACACACACACGCACACAGTCCCTGTCGTTCTCATCTTTATCATGACTGTGTCTTTTCAACTGTCAGTCTTTGCTTTTTATTGTATTCATAGTTGCCGAGTACATTGTGATTGTGGTCATTTAACTGCAGCTGCTGAGACGAGCATAAGTGTAAAGGCACATCCACGTGCATAGACACACACACACACACACACACACACACACACACACACACACACAGTGTGTGCTATCTTATGCTATAAAATCATTAATTGTTTCCAAGAGCACCACGTAAACCCTTTACTAGCAGAAGCTGATCTCAGCCTGCGCAGCAGCATCAGTGATGCATGGCAGAGCGTTCACACACAGCCGTGACACCGCGCTTACTGATTTAGTGTCAACGAATGGCTGACACATATGTTTGAGCGGGGGCATTATTGAAATGGAGAGAGGAAGGTAATTGCATTAGACACCTCCTAACGCAGCTTTATGCACATAATGAGCATGTAATCAGCCTCTGTTGCAGCCTGCACTCATCTGCTGAGTCAAGTTCAGCAAGTATGATATCATGTCTGGAGGTGGGAGGACAAGCCGCGGTGTCCGAGGGACTTACGGCTCACGTGCGTGATACAGTACAATGGCTGGATGAAATACTGTATCATAACAAATTTAAGAGCTTTGTTGCATTTTCGATTCTTCTTCTTTAAAAGATAATATATTAAAACTATAAAAACCATAACTATTAAAAACCACTACCAGGCCATACATACCGTGTGAGGTGCACCATTTCCTTATGGACAAATGGACAGCTCGTCTTGCTACCTGGTTCACTGCGTCCTTGTAAATGTAAACGTGCAAGTGTGTCTACAGATACTTATACAGAATCTTCCTACAAGTACTTTTTAGGCAGGAATGGAACTCACAACAGAAATAGGAAGCTACACGTGTACAAATTCCCAGCTGAAGAAGCTGTCCAGTTTCGGTGAGTCTATGCCCAGTGTAGCCTCAGGATCCTGTTATTGAGTGCAACATGATGTGCTCTTCAGCTGTTCCAGCTCTTTTGCCTCAAGGTTATGCTTGTTTACGATGGCTTTCTTTTCACCCGGTTGTGAGGAGTAGTTATATGAGTTGTCGTAGCCTCCCGGTCTGCTCAGCCAGTCTCGCTATTCTCCTATAACCTCTCTCCTCTGCCCCAGATCTTCTCCTTCCACCGGACTTTTTTTTTTTCTTGTTTTTCCCTTATTCTGATATTTTATGTGACCATTAATTGAAGTTCTCGAGCAATATCTAAGTGACTTTTGGCATTGCACTGCAATTTCCTTTTGTTCTAGATATAAAAACAAAGGTGTAATCTTGTAAGAAAAATTATTATTATAGATCTGTAAATATAATACATGTAATATAGACATGACTGGTTTCATACTTCTGGGTTTTACTGCTGGAAGTATACAGTACCTTGCACAGTAATTTACACAAAAAAAGCAATGTTTATTCAAATTCATTTATTCTGAATTTGTCACATCCACACCCGTACACGCTGTAGCATTCAGTGAAATGCTCATATGAATGACCGTAATCTTAAACAGAAACCTTTACACTCCAAAAATATAACTGTTACACTTTAGAAACTAAAAAGATTAATTAGACTAGAATTTAAATTGAAATGTAAGTTACACAGTAACATGAACCAAATCTATGAATAAGACAATCATTTTTATGAAAATGTCACAGGGCGGAAAAAAAAAAAATCTAAATATGGTTCTATAGTCTGGTTCTATTTACTGGGCATTTTCCATGTTTATTCAGAAAACCCGCTGATCTACTGTAGCGCTTGAGTCTCATCCCTTAGAGACCATGACGTAGTGACTAACGCTTCCTTATTCAGTAAGTGTGAATGAGTAAGTACTTGTGAGAAAGCTGACGCAGGCAGCACACCACATTAGTTACTTTTATGGTACGGTAACACTAAAGTAGCTGCTTTATCTGTCCTAGCTTCTAGCATATTCCATACTATTTCATTAATTTCACACTACTCACAGAGACAAGGTCCAATCTACACATTACTGTATGTGCAATTCCTGCATCATATGCAGGACATTAAACACTACAAAATATATATATATATACTAATAACTTTCATTTGCTTACAGGGGAACTAAATAGTGACCTGCTATATAAGGACTGAGCAAGGACTCCAATGCTTGTCTCCTTGTAGGTGCTAGAAAGGTTAGAAATGTTTTGGCTAACTTGCTAAAATTGCAAGACTAGCTAAAACATTGTTGCACACAGATATGGTAAATAGTCTCCTCTAATAAATATACATTTATTCTAAAAAAAAATGCCCATGCTTATGATGAACTATCGAGTGTATTTGAGAGCTTTCAGTAAGTGCAACACAGATAGATGTCTGATACTTTTTTTTTCTTTCTTGTGTTATGATAGTCTTTAGCACCAACTTTAAATGCCGAAGCAAGTAACGGTTTGAAATAAGCATGTTCCTTAAAATATGTAAATATATACTGTATTAAAAAAAAAAAAAAAAAAAAAACGACACTGCCTGGTGAAAAAATAGTGTGGTATTTCAGGACGGATTTTATTTTTTATTGGGCTGCATCACATACAAAAAAAAAAAAGTACTGTAAGGATATATGAAATTACTGGACCCGGGTTAAGAACCGTTCAACACATTATTAAAACTTAAAAAGATATTACAGAACAGTCAACTTTGTGGAAGAAATGTGGTCAGAAAATAATTGTGAGTAGAGATCACTTAAACACTGGGTGAAATCGGATTGTAAAAGCTCCATACTAGAAATCAAAGTTATGTTTAATAGTGCGATTAAGAGCATTTCCAAACACACTCAATGTGAAGGAGGAACTCACAGGATTGGGACTAAACAGCTATGTGGGCATAAGAAAGCCACTTGTTAGTGAGAGCATAAAGATTGGACTTCGGAACATTGGAAAAATTTCTTGTGGTCTGATGAAAATATTATTATTATTATTATTATTATTATTATTATTATTACAAAGTAATTGGTGTGTCGGGGTGGCACGGTGGTGTAGTGGTTAGCACTGTCGCCTTGCACCTCCAGGGTCCGGGTTCGATTCTTGGGCCAGGTTAGATTCCCGTTTCTGTGTGCATGGAGTTTGCATGTTCTCCCCGTGCTTGGTGGGTTTCCTCTGGGTACTCCGGTTTCCTCCCACAGTCCAAAGACATGCAGGTTAGGTTAATTGGCGTTCCCAAATTGTGTGCCCTGCGATGGATTGGTACCCTGTCCAGGGTGTACCCCGCCAGTCTCCTGGGATTGACTCCAGGCGCCCCGTGACACTGAATACAGGATTAAGCGGTATAGATGATGAGTGAGTGAGTGAATTGGTGTGCCTGCATAGGAAGTGAAGCACATGAAGCGATGCACCCATCATGCAGTGTTTTGACCTGGGCTTGCTTCAGTTGGTCAGGTCTTGACTCAGCAGCGGTACGGTATGTAGCAATAAAATGAAGTGAGCTGATGACGTAATGTACTGAATGACCAGAGTATCAAATCAATGAAGTGTTCCTTCCTTGTGACGCAGACATATTCCAGGAAAGGAATTGTGAAAGAGCGGTTCTGGGAGCATAATGAATTAATTTCACACAGGAATTGGGCACCATGTTATGCACCATATCACAGCTAAAAGCAGTCAAATGAAATATTAAAGTACATATTTGACTTTTTTTTTTTTTTTTTTTGGTCAGGGACTGTATTTAACAGAGCCGTGTAGCATTCCCACATTGTAGTATATTGGCGCTGACATTTTCTCTTGCACTGGAAAAAGCCCCTGCTCTTCCTCCGTGCTGTGTCAGGGTTAAATCTTTCTCTGAAAGCTGCAGGAGATAGCACAAAGCACTGTGGAAAATCTTCCACTCGTCCTCTAAACTGGATCAGTCAGCAAATCCTGTGCCTGAGGGCTAAGGAGGATAGGAGAAGGTGCATGTGTGTGTGCGTGTGTGCGTGTATGCGCATGCACTTGTGCATTCCTTCCTTCTTCCCCAGGTGCAAAGCAGACAGTTGGTCTGCTCCCTCCTACCCTCAGAGCTCAGCGGGGCAGCAGCGAGGGCCAGAGCTTCAGAGCAGCAGGAGGGAGAGATGGGGGTGTATACGCATTTGTGGGTGTGTGTTTGAGGAGTTTAAGAATTACAGGTGGCTACAGTTAACCGCGTTGGACCTTCAGGGAGAGGTCAGGGTCAGTGATCTCTTAAAGAACAGCCCTTAAAGCAATATGCATTCACCTTTGACACTAATATGCTAATGCTAATCATGCTAATATGAAAGTGGTCAAATGTGTGTTCACACCTTTCTGCTTACTCTAGACAAACGTCGGCCATGTGCTCAGGGGCAGGAGAACAGTGCAAACTCACACGCTGCCCTTTTTAACATTAGCAGGGTACATTGCTTGAGCATAACTTTTAATGTAACTCAGTGCATTGAGAACTGTAGTGGATGATTCATAAAAAATCATAATTGTAATATATATATATTTTTTCTTTTTTTTCTTGATATCATTTATTATAAGAAAAATATATAATTCTAATCATAATAATACAGTGTGATATGTAACAGTAAATAAACATTTAGTTGACAGTTAGTTGTGTGTGTGTGTGTGTGTGTGTGTGTGTGTGTGTGTGTGTGTGTGTGTGTGTGTGTATTGGCCTGGGCTTAAACAAGCCAATTAGAGATAATGTGACCTCATACAGTATAGAAGCCCCTCCCCCTAGCTCGTTGCTCACTGTAGCTCTGCTGTCCTCTGCTAGCTGTGGCTTAGGAGCAGATAAATTAATTAAATTAACATTTAATGCATTTAAATAGACACTGAAATAAATAAGCATGAACGTATGAAAAAAAATGCATTTCATGCAGACCTTTGTTAATTTTTAAAAGAAAGAATAAAATACAGAACCTTTAATTTAACAAAATGATAATAAAAAAAACAGAATTTCAAATTCAATTCAAATTAAATTTTATTTGTCACATGCACAGTGATACACAGTGTGAAATGAAGGGAAATGCTTATACGAATATAAATTTCATATTTAAATATAAAAATAAGAATATGAAATAAACAATTGTACAAATATAGAAACCTGAAAAATAAAGCTGAAAAATGTACATTTAATTTATATGTATGTATGTATGTATGTATGTATTTATGTATGTATGTATGTCTATGTACTGTATGTCAAATAAAAAACAAATAAGTATGACCCTACACCCTTTTTATTGAAATTACCTTCTTGCAGTTTATGCATCAAGTTTGACAGATGTTTCATGTATAGAGGCAGGAGGATGTCAGTTTCTTTTAAAAAACAAGCACTTGCCTTAAGCTACCACAGTGTAGACAGACAAAAGCTGGTTTTTTGACTAAAATATTTTGCAATATGATGTGACCCAAAAAAAAGTTTACTAATTGAACCTTTAATTGGATATTCTTGTCAACTAAATGTTTACAGCTTAGAAAATCAGCTCAAGAGCATAAATCAAATAAAATGTATCATTAATCATTAATTTAATCATGCTTTATATATAAGGCACTTTTTCAAATCGATGATATCAGTGCAAAGTGCTTTACAGTAAATAATAAGCAGTAAAAACATATTAATATATAAAATAGATAAATAAAGCAACTAGACAGATACAGTAAATACAATCAAAAATAAATAATGAAATAGTAATAATAAAATAAAAGAATCATGAGACTGCACAGTGGTGAACTGGTTAGCACTGGTGAACTGGTTATCACAACTCCAGGGTTGAGGGTACGATTCGAGTCTGGGCATGCACATACAGTAGGCGTGTACAGACAGCAGATAAAGCAGTACAGGCGATGAATGAATGAATGAATGAATAAAACAATCATGAATTACACACACGGTCAACCAGGAAAAAGTATGACATAAGTCCAATATTAAGTCCACAGCTTCATTAATGTTAGCCGGTTGCTGACAGCACACTGGTTAAAATCATCATTATGAAGCGTCTGACTCACTCTCAGCTACTAATTAATTGCAGGTTCAGTACAGATCAAGAGTACTGGAGTTAGAGTGAGGAGGCGGACGATACGGTGGCAGAAACGCTGAGGAGCAGAGAGAAACACCAAGTTGTGCTAAACATATGTGTGTGTGTGTGTGTGTGTGTGTGTGTGTGTGTGTGTGTGTGTGTGTGTGTGTGTGTGCGTGTGCGTGTGCGTGTGTGTGTGTGTGTGTGTGTGTGTGCGTGTGTGTGTGTGCGTGTGTGTGTGTGTGTGGTCACAGACTCGGGAACATTCGTTGCAAGTTGTCCTTCAGACAACTTAACAAAGTCTTAAACATGAAGACATTTATGTGCTTGCACACGCACACACACACACACACACACACACACACACACACACACACACACACACACACATACACGCACACACACAGTTTATTATATTCACACAGAGCAAAATCAGAGCAATCAAAATGGCATCCTACCTTTGTCTTGATGAGAGGTGACAATATGAAGATTTAATCAAGGTTATAATAACACACTCTCTGATTAAAAGGACAGACCATCAGCACACTCACTTCACCTTTTAATCACTTAGACAAACAAGCGGGACTTCTCGCTCAGAGTAATTGGTCCAAAAAAATAAAAAATAAAGAACTCCTGTATTACATCTTAGTTTCAATAACTCAAATCTCAATTACAGCAATGAGAAGAACCAAATACATAAAATACTCACAGTTAACCTTAGAACATTCTCTCTCTCTCTCTCTCTCTCTCTCTCTCTCTCTCTCTCTCTCTCTCTCTCTCTCTCTCGCTCTCTCTCTCTCTCTTCCTCTTCCTCTCTCTCTCTCTTTCTGACCATCCATCCTTCCATGAACTTCCTGAACTATCTGTCTGGTTGAGATGTAATCCAGTGATCTGTATCAGCTTTAAAACTCCATCTGTGCATCATGAACACTAAGTTTTTTTCACTTTCTTTTTCTTTATACTGTCTCTGCGCACAGAAACACATGAAAGTTCATAGCTGGTACAGTACTGTTTAAAAATCATGAGACACCCCTTAATATCTTTCTTCCTGAGAGCGAGACTTACTTGTATTTTTAATGTAGTCTCGAGGAATAGTTCTCCAGGTGTCCTGAAAAACTTTTTGGCTGTGAATCATTTAGGCATTTAAAAAAAAAAATCTAACTTAAAGCATGAACCAGCATCAGCATGAACTTACCGGTACTGTTCGCACCAGTCTTTCATTTTCATTTCTTTCTCTTTTTTTAATTCATCTATTCAAGTATCTGTCCATTGTATCATTTTATTTTAATCATCCATCTTGTGTAGGGCCAAAGTGGGTCCTATGCAGCCCCCCTAATTATTTTAACCTAAACCCCCTTTTTTAAACCATTACTTAACGTAAATACATTTTTACTAGAGTGGAATTCTGCCCTTATGCTGATGCCTGGAGATTACATGGAGGAAACAATAATGAAGACAAAAATCTGCAATAATTGCCTTTAAGCACTTGAGATACTTATTGAGATGCGTCTACCACTCATTCTCTGTAAAGCCTTCATAATAATAAGCTCTAATCTGATATTGTATTTCTGAGGCTGGTAACTAAACGAACGTCTCCTGTGCAGCAGAGGTAAGTTAAGAGGTAAGCTTTCCTGGGAAGGTCTTCATGAGAGCCAGTTTCATCATGGTGTTGGATGGGTTTTTGTAAATTCACTTGACAATACTGTGACTGCAAGAACTATTCCAGAACAGCTGATGTTTGTGTCTTAAAATAATAACTGACTTTTGTTGTCTTAATTGCCTAATGCCATATGTGTTATTTCACAGATTTGAAATATCGAGTATTGATTTAGAATATATATATAAACAAAAATCATCAACTAGGTTTTTCAAAATTTTTGACTGGTTAAATGTGAACATGACTAGACAGTTACTGAGGATGAATGAAGGAATATTTTTTAAATGCACAGCACTTTCATGTCGACATGGATCATCTTTAAATGCTCCTCTTATTCATATTTGTATCCGTGTTTGTTTAAAACAATTTATCAGTTTGTTCCATGTACCAAGTTCCAAGTTTCCAAGTTTTCATTTTAATTTAGTAATTACTAAAGAAAATGTACCAAACACTTTCTTAAATAGGTTTCACGTTTCGTTTTATATATCTATCCGTCTATGCCTTGTGCTCAGTGGCAGTTGTTACCTGAAGGACGGACCAGGGCAACTACACGATGACATCACGCCAGCCTGAGTTCATTAGGGAGGCTGTCAATCAGCGGACAGATGAGGTAGAGAAGCAATCGCCGTGAAGCATCTGCAGGGTCAGTCAGAAACAGGTTCATTGTCTATTCATTTCTTTTTCTCCATACAACACCACACTACTGCTGTGGTGATTTTGAGTAATAATAATAATAATAATAATAATAATAATAATAAAAAATTCAAACACAAAACATACTCACTTTGAAAAGGAAAGGCCAATGAATTAATAAATCTACAGAAAAGAAGTCATAATATTCTGTATCCTTTTTTTAAAAAACAAATTAGTTGATTATTTAAACTTAATACAAATAGATGAATATTATTAACAAAAAAAATGTTAATAACAATAATACAATACCAATTTAAAATTGAAATCGTTTTTTTGCATTTTAATTCTCTTTAAACTCATTGATTAAAAACATATGCAAGAAGTCCCTCTCTTCCTCTCTCTCTCTCTCTCTCTCTCTCTCTCTCTCTCTCTCTCTGAGCTGTCTCAGCTTGTTATGTATTCTCTTTGAGGTACCATGTCTGACAGTAGGATGGCTCCTACTTGATATGTGGTGCACGCATTAATTTAGTTGTTGGGTTCCTGCGTATGTCAGCACAGTGCTTCGTTAATGCTGTTTGTTTTATCACAAAAAGCAAAGAAAAAACACACACAATGCACAAAACTTAAAAAAAAAAAAAAGGGGGGGGAACTAGAAAGTAGGTAGGCTAAGAGGCTGATGGCTGGAAGACAATGACCACAAAAGGGGGGGGGGGGGGGATCAAAACAGCGACAGTTGAATTTAGGCTCAAACAAACAAATTAATGTTTATATAAACTATGTGAAAAAATTACATATAGAAATGATTAAAAGATGTGCACATGAAAACATGAGAAAAAGGTGTGAATTATGACAAAATATGTGCAACAGGTGTGCAAGAAAATATGTGGACCATACAAAATCATAAAGATTTATGTAGATAACACAGGCTCATGTTAAAACTTAATGAATCTTTTAAAATAATCACATGTGAAAATAAACTAAGTGTGTGGACAAATGTGTGTGTGTATAAATGTATCATGGATCAATAGCACAAATAAATAAGTATTTTCTTTTTTTTACTTGTAAGTTAAGTGAATTGTGATGTGCAGTCACCTTCATGTCAAAACAGTCATGTGAAAATAAGTTGACCGTGTGGTAAAAAAATACATTTGTATGAAGGAATTCAATACAATAATAAATAAAAAAATAATCACTTGTGAAAATAAATTGCCAGTGTAAAAAAAACATGACTCACTTGAGTTCATGTGTTTCACTTGAAATGGTGAATACTTTTGAAACCATATGATTTCTTAAAGATTTATGAAAAAAATAAAACTTCCACTAGTGCACATGTGTTAAGCTTCACATGAGAAGTATATAAAATCCACATGTGTATATTTCTCATGACGCTTGCATGACTTTTCTTTAAGGGGAGTTTGTTGTGCACTTGTGATTGACTAAATCATTAGCCTAAGTAGTGAGTGAACATATGAGCGAGCAAGATGGAGGAAGAAAGAAGCGAGACAGAAGAGGATGTACTTTCATTCCAGGAGATGTCATGCTGATGGGCTCGGCTGCCACCCCCTCCATGCCCATGTGTGCCAACCTCGCGCCAGCAGCCTCTCCCCTCACCCGGCAGATGCTCCTCCATCCAGCCTAGCAGACAGGCATCACTGTGCCAACGCACACTCACCCGCCTGCGTGAGGGGAGGATGGCAAGGACAGATACAGCAGGGCACAGGCGCACACAGCAGTGCCAAATATAGTGCTAACGCTCCCTAGTCGTACAGAGAAACGCATACACTTTCCTTTCCTGCACTCACACCCCCGCAGGCTCTGGAGTACTCTGTCTTCCACTATCCAGTAAGTAAGTATGTGACATGTGAATTGTAATTAGTAGCTTTGGGGTGAGTGGAGAGAGCTCTTGCAGGGCTACATGAGAATGCCAAAAGGGTCTTTGGTCTTCCTCCAGATCGCCATGTTCGATTTAGCCATACCTCTCCAAGGCTCCTCACTTTCGACTGTATTTTGCTTTTGTTTTCCTTAAACACCTGTTGCTGGGCCTGGAGCAGCCATACACTCCTGTCCACACCAAAACTGTACTGGACTGAACCGAGGGTGGACACCAACATGCTGGTTTAGAGGCAGCATCTGCTCAAGAATCATTTTCCATTAAGAGTCCATCAATCTACTGTCAATATTGGATCGATTTCAGCACCAGAATAAAAAAAAAAGAAGAAGAAGAAGAACTGGGGACAGCATTACCAAAGGAGCAAGTTATTTTAATTTCATTTCAATTAAAATGGCATGTGAACAGAAGAACATCGCCTCACGATCTGCATGACTCAAATAATAAAAAGTCATGAAGGTTAAGGATAAATTTAGAAGTGGGATTAGTGTTCATACCTTTTCTTATGACTTAATATGTGTGAAACCCAACCGCATATGTATATTTTTTAATCAATGTTGAAAAATGATCAAACATGTGTACTGTGACCATATGTATGTGACTCTGTCTGTCAAAATCCAGCTGAAGTAATTTTTTTATGTGTCTGATTTACTTTTTCATAGTGCCTTCAATCGATTAATTTTTTTAAATCTAGTTAATCACAGATAGAGTGATTTACGATTAATCACAGTTTTAAAAGACTCAGATTTATATGTATTATAAATGCGCAATGTTGGAATAAAGTTTGGGAAATGGTTAGAGAAAACTAATTATGCAAGAGATTATGCAGTTTTATAATATCTCAAATATTAACATTTAACAAATGTTTAATTAAAATCTATCAAATGGCCTCGGCACTGCCTGTAGTGGCTGGGTGATATGGAGTGTTGCAAACCAAAGCACAAAACCACAACTTTGGTTTTAGCCAAACTTCCATATAAAAGCTTTTTATTATGAAACGTGCCATTCAGCACACCGGGTGATGTTTCCTCAGTCATCGTACTATCCGCATTAAACATGCCATTATCACACACAGCCTGATGGGAAGCCATTAGGGTCAAACTCTGTCATATGATTAGTTTGTGTTAAAATAACATTTTTAGATTAATCAAGTGTGATTGACAGCCCTATTTTTTGTGCAGAAATAAAAGAAATACTTTAGCTGGTTTTCACAGATTGTTGCATCACCTTTATTTATTTATTTATGTTTATTTACAAAATGAGGTGTAGTTTCTTGTTATGTAGTCAGAAGTGCATTATACAGTACATTTAGTTAATTTATTATTCATAATAATGAATTAATCATTTGTTTTAATATAAATATGTTTAAAGGTGCACTTAAACATTTAAACTCATACTTAACTGTTTAAAATGAATCAAGCTTTTTATTAATCCACAACACAATAAACACCATTTTCAACCTTAACTCATTTTGAAAATCATTATTCTTTGACTTGTCTATAACTATATAAGTGATTAATTTAAAACCTGCTATATACCTTTTTTTTTTTTTTAGTTTTAAACTTTCGCATATTGAGCAAAGCATGACACATGGACGTTTTTCAAGGCAAAGCTAAAGATTCATGAAGATGCAACACCGCAGCGGCAGTGAATGGTTTTCAATGTGTTCAATGTGATTCGGCAGAATGTTTAGGCCAAGAAAGGGTTGTTGTTGTTTTTTTTATCACAAACACAGCTGCATTCTGATTTGTCCATTGTGACAAAAATGATAGAAAATTCACACTGATGTAACCTAACAAATTTGACCAAAGATTTTGCCCATTTCTAATATGGACCCTTTAGACCCTTTTTTGTTGTGTACACTTCCACTATATTTTACATCAGTTTTAAGCATCGAATTGTTAAGCAATCGAATTGTGACTCAATATACCATTACAAAGCTTAGAATCTCAAGATGTGATCCCCATTTTATAAGAAAACGTTTTTCTCAGCAGTTATATTGTTTCACATGTGACTGAATGACTTAGAGATGGCATATCCTTTGCCTCATTATTATGATGATGATGATGATGATGATGATGATGATGATGATGATGGTGATGATTATTATTATTATTATTATTATTATTATTATTATTATTATTTGCATTTTTGTTACACTTAAATTATTCAGATCATCAGACAAATTTTAATATTACCCGAGTAAAAACTAAATGCATTTTTGTAAATGATGATTTCCTTTATTAAGAGGGAAAAAATGTCCAAACCTACCTGGCCCTATGTGAAAAAGTAATTGTTCCATGACGTTAAACTGTCTATTCACATTTGAAAACCCTCCAGTGTGGCTGTATTAAAACAATTCTGCAAAGAAGAGTGGGCCATAATTCCTCATTGCCAGTTATCACAAACGCTCGAATGCAGTTGTTGCCACCAAGGGTGGCAAAACCTAATAACTAATTGCTGCAACTGATAACTAGTTCAAGCATTTGTGATAATCTTTTAGCATGCTTAACTTGTCTATTTAAATGATTTCTTGATTCAACAGGTCTGGCAGTAATCAGGCCTGAGTGTGGCAAGGGAACTTAATGTATCTTGCCAAAAATGATAGTTCATTCATGATTTAGCAAGGGAGCAATTACTTTCTCACATACACCATGTTTAGACAGCTTTTTCTTCCCCACGAATATATGAAATTATTATTTTAATATTGCATTTTGTACTAACTTAGGTTATTGTGTAATATTAAAATTTGTTTGATGATCTGAATCATTTAAGTGTGACAAATATGCAACAACAACAAAATCAGGAAAGGGGGAAATCTTTTTTTTACAACTTGAATTTTTATTATATACAACCTGTATAATAACAATAATACCTTAACAAAATAAAAGGACATATTCTTTATAAACATATGTAAATAAAATAATTTTAGACTTTGATATCAGCTTTGGGATAAATCTTTGACCAGAACTGCATAAGGCACTGTGGCTGTGGGCTGGTAGACTTTCTAAGGTTACCATGCTTACCCAGAGCAATATGCATATCTCTGTCCAGGGTTGTATAAAGCAGGCAGAAATAAAATTATTTATTCTAGCCTGTGTAACTCAGTGACAGTAAATTTCACTTCTTTTTTTTTTGCTAATAATATATAAAACCTGAAATTTTAGAAGACTTGCATGAGGACCAAAGCTACAAGCCACAAATGCACTGGGTCTTCATTTCTTCTCATAGTGCTTTCAGGAGACCAAACAGGTGAAAGTCTGATGGAGCAAGATCAGGACTATAGGGAGGATGCTTTCACACCTCAAAAAAAAAAGTGGGCAGAAGTGTGTGGATGTGCACTGTCATACAAGATATGAAGTAATGGAACACCCTTGGATAGCGGTCCTCTGTGTTTAACATAAAGTTTAGACTTTAGCTCTTCAATAAGCATTTTAGTTGTTAATTGTTCCTGATAATGTTCCAGTACTGGATCTTGAGGCACTTTGTTGGCAAATGTTGAATGTTGCCATTCCTCAGCTTCAAAGTGTAGCAAAGGCGGACTCACAAGTGGGTAAGTGTCAAGATGAGCGGTGTTTATTCACAGAATGGACAATCAACAACACTGTACTTATGGATGGTAATGCAATTCAGATGAGACTTTTGGCTACGGGTCACTGCGACAGAGGGAGGAGCGGAAGCTGATGTTTCCCTCTGTTGGAACCATGATGCGGTGAAGAGTTGGTTCAGGAAACACAGCACGGAGGTCTGGAGCTGAGGATTGATTCGACCAGGAAGTCACGACTGGAAGAGAGGAAGGAGCATAGGTAAGTTTATCTGAAAACGAACACACGTCTTACGTGACGATTCAGGGAGTCCGTCTACTTTCTCGCGTACGAGCCTGGACGCTGAGTGCTGTGAAGAGTGTGTCTTTATAGTTGTATGTAGATTGGCATCAGGTAGCGGTGATTAGTATTCCGGCGATGGGGGGGCGTTGTGTCAGATTTGGTTCAGAGCCTGGCCCGACTGTGACACAAAGTTATGAATCCATGTCTAATAACCAGCAATGATTCTCTTCAAGAAACTTTTACCTTCCTTAGTGAGTCAGTTCACATTTTTTAATAAGCGTTTACACATATAAACTTATTGTGCCTCATAAAACTCAGTATTTAGGCCTCTGCTAAAAACACATTTATCGACAAACATTTTATAGGCCTTTTTTTCAGCCACAGAAGTCTAGTTCATCTGATTCAAACAGAAAGTATTAAAAAGTATAAAAATACAAGATGGTCCAGTATTGAAAAAGCAATTTTTGGTATTGTGACAATATCATAACAATATCAATTGAAAGGCGTTGTTATGATGTATAACAGCACGGCTGTGATGCGGTCATTTGCACAAGGGCACAGTTAGAGACCAACAGTTAATGTATTAACAGGATGAAAGTGCTGTAGTTTACAACTCTTACAAGTACAGTACTATGTAGCCAAAAGGTGAGGAGAATAAATCATGGTGGTAATGGATGGCCCTGTAAGTCTCATAGGTTTCTCTTTATAATTGCGCTTGTTCTGTTTTAGAATATCATCTCCATGCTAAGCTATGAAAGGTAGTGCGCCTTTGATCAGGAATTCAGCCTTGTGTTGGAAGCTAGTTAGCTGTGTAGCTGTAAATCAAATGGTTCAGAGGCAATTCAGAACAACGTAGAAGCCATTATTAAGCAGATAAAGTGTTGTTTAAGAGTTTATGAGATAACATTCATAATTGTGTGTGTTTTCTTGCTGATAGTGCTTCCATTACTGGTTTTGAATGTGGGTTTTGGCAGGCAGTTGCTCTCTCCTTAGTACTGTGGACACTACTGATCTACTTTCACCTATGCCGATGATTGATGGGTAGTGTAATTAACTGTTATTACAACACCTGTGACGCAGAGTGCACTGCTGTTACCGTTATCATGGAATGCTTCTAGACCAGATCAGGTCTTGACTAGACCAGATTGCTCATTCAGAGCTAACTGCTGTATATTTAGAATTGCAGAATTGGTTCAATTTGCAGTAACTTGTCCAATCAGATGCGTCACCCTGCGTCACAAATGAATTCCAAGTGTTAATACAATCATGCTGGGCGCTCTACTCGCTCTATTTGTTCGATTGTTTGCTTTTTGTACCAAATCATTGAACTATTCAATATTCTGATGACTCTTGCCTCGTATCCCTTATCGACAAAGATACAGCCTTGAATCATCAACAATAAGTAAATGATGATTCATCATGGAAAATCTCTCTAAATCATAAACAAAAACAACTGCTTTTTATTATAAAAGTTGAATCATATCAGCATCAGAGAAAAAAAATGTCTTCCTAACAGGAGGTTAAATTTTTAGTCATGACAGTTTATGCTCTTCTGCCGATAGCAGTAGAAGAGATCAGGTCATGGAAATCATGATAAACATGCTCTATGCTTGATGCGTCACGGGAAAGTTTTGAGTCAGACATGTAGACACACAGCCATGACTCACTTCATTATTTCATGTAAAGTCATATTCAAATGTTAGGTTAATTTTATGTGTTTTGTGTAAAAACTCAATCAAAATCATCTGATTAGTATTGGGCAAATACAATTTCAAATGAACAGCAATATGATTGTCATATATAGTATGTGTATGTTATATATCTATCTAATGTATTTAACATACAGTACGTAAATGAAGGCAAAAAAAGGGAAATTCTAAGTACCCCCCAATTAATCAATAGCTTATAGATCCACCATTAGTAGCAATAACGTTAAGTAATATTTTTCCTGGATGAGGTTATCAGTCTCTCACATTGTTGCGAGAAACTAAGAAATTATAGGCAATTCGTCTTTAGAACATTGCTTCAGCTCATTGAGGTTTTGGGGCACTTAATTAAGCAAAGCTCTCTTAAAGAGCCCACAGCATTTCAGTTGAGTTGAGGTCTGGACTTCACCTACACCATTTCAAGTCTTTGATTCTATTCTTTTTCAGCCATTCTGATATACTGTAGATTTACTGGTGTACTTTGGATCATTGTTGCTTGACTCAATTTTGATCAAGCTGGCCACTGGGCACTTTCTTCTAGCCACACTTCCAAACAAACCATTCTTGTTTTTTTTGTTTTTTTTTTAATTGTGCTGTCATGGGCTTTAATATTTATCATGCTCAGTGAGACCTGTAGGATCATTGTAGCTATTGTTTTTTAAATTTGTATGTATTTCTCTGAGCATTGCATGGTTTCATCTTGGGGTGAATGCGCTGGGATGGCAAATGTCTTGTCTTGCTCTTCACTTGAATATGCTTGCTTTTATAGAGGTCTGCACACCTGCTCATGATCAATTTATCGAGGGCTGGTGATTAGCAGAACCTGGCTTCAACTTGCCCTCTTAAATTCTGTGGAAGCAGTAATGGGGTACTAATTATGGCTCACATATATATTTTTTTCTTTTGGCTTCATTTTTATGAAATGACTAATGGCACAGTGAAATGAAGTTATACTGTATGTTGTTGTTTGACCCACTATGATCAGATGATTTATTTCATACTTTTAGTACACATAGAATTAAAAGAGTGGGTCACAAGATTTGAACAAGATTTGGGTAATTGGGAATGTAACATTTTCTACGTAATATTAAACATTGCATTAGGGCGCATTATAAAATCCACACTTACCTTTGCTCTGTGACATTGTTCTTGCCATTATTTTCTACTTTTACAGCATTTGAGGTCACTGGCCTCAGTAATAAATGCTGCAAAATTAACACTTTTCTTGTATCAAATTGAAATTAGAAACAAATTACAATTGTGATGTTTATTTAAGCTCTTTGTGCAGCTCTAGGAACCTGTTACGAGTCCCTTGAACCCACACACTTTCACAGGCACACAGTACACACAATCTACCTGCATACCCATATACATATACAGTAAGCAGGTGTACACTCTGGGACACAGGGTTACTCGAGTCTAGTATGCGTCTAAATTGAATAGATCTTAATAAAAAATATTAGCAAAGAAAGCTTGTGTGCTGCTGTGGGTTAGGAATGGAGTAATATAAAAATATTCACCATATTGGCTCAGTATTGCCACTTTAAATCTACCTCAGTGGCTGGATATGACTTTACTTTTCTTTTTCTTTTTCAAAGAGTTATATTAAATAATATATAAAACTGTAGTGCAGTGGCAGCTTATATGTAGGAGCAGCTGGAACAGAGGAACATTATTTATAATCAGTCATTCTATAATAGTTCGTTTTCTTGAAGCGCTCATTCACAAAGCCATACATTTAAAATTCTGTTTAAGTAATTATTATCTGTGTATTTTGAAGAGACCAGTGTTTTAAAATAAAAGGGCAGATATAAATGTTTTTAATTATTTTTTTTTTGCTTGTCTAAATGATGCAGTTAGCTTCATTATAGCACCTAATGAACAAGAATGGGATCAACAGCCACCACCACCAGTGGATGCGACTCTGGGACTGAATCCATGCTGTCCGATGCTTACGGGATTTAGCAGAGGGCAGGACAGGCAATGACGGGGTTGCCGTGGCAGTACTTTTTACTCTATATTTGTGCTTGTATAAATTCAAGCAGAGCAAATTACTTGTTCTATAGCAAATCAAACTTTAATATATTTCACAAACAAATGCTATGATGGTTTTGGAGAAGGAAAGCAGAATTTTTGCAGACTTGTGTAATAATGTGTTCCTACCTTCTTAGGATGCTGTGCTGCCTACTGTACCAATGTGTAAATAGTTTAGAGTGCAGCCACCTGCAGGATTATCGAGGAACGGCATCGTATTACCACCTCAACTGCAAACATATGTAAATAAATAATAGATTGGAGTCAGATTGGAGTCAATGCTTTTTTTTCCCGTATGCACCACAGTCATCTTTATTCCCCTGAAAAACTGTGGGGGGGAGAAATGTTAGGTCTTTTTGTGTAGTTGTTTCCAGACTGAATCTTTTTTTCAAAATTTTGCTAGTAACCCCGATTAAGCCTAGACAAGCTTCCAGACTATATGATGTCAACTGCCTATTATGGGGTTATTTTAAAAAAATCACTACACAGACACACATGGAATTCTTCAGTTGTGTTGCTATGACATCATTAATGCTGTACTGTCCTGATAAAATCGCCGAAACCCTACTATGATGGTATGAAGTTATTATTAAGGTGTGATGTGCCACACAAAACACATTAGGCCAATAATGGTATTAGGCGGGTTTTAAAAGTTATACTTTATTTTTCTCTCTCTCTCTCTCTCGCTCTCTATAGTTGTGCATGTCAAACGTATGTTGTACGAATGAACAAAAGCAGTGGGCAACATATTCTGGCAACGTATTTTGCTGGTTGTGGTCGTGTCATTATTTTAATGTTGAAGTTATTCTAACTTCTCTATAGCAACAGTATTCTAATGTCCATGATGTTGCCACAACAATGTTGCCGTGGAATTTTGACAGCCAGAAAAAATGTCATACAGACCTCCACGTACGGTTTGCAAAATAAAAATGCTATTCTGTTTTGCATTCATTTAGAACAGTGTAAAGGAATTTTAATAGTAGAAATAACTGTTTTTTTATACCCTTACTGTGTATGTAAGCAGACACTGACTTGAGTAGAGGAGGTGTGTGTGTGTGTGTGTGTGTGTGTGTGTGTGTGTGTGTGTGTGTGTGTGTGTGTGTGTGTGCGTGTGTGTGTGTGTGTGTGTGTGTGCGTGTGTGTGTGTGTGTGTGTGTCTGTGTGTGTGTGTGTGTAAACCCCCTCATAAGCTTAGGCAGGGGCCACTGTTGTTATCGATAACCCTGCAGTGAGCTCCGCAGCACGGCATTGTGAGTCCAGACTTCAGAGACTACAGATAATGGCGCAATGCCGTTGCTTAAATCTCAGTGAACCAGAGCCGAGCAAGTAATTAGCGCCACAGATCCACACTGGAGGTGCTAATCAGAGCTAATGCCGATTCTCTCAGCCTCGGCTAACCCACTAACCCGCGGCTGTCCTCCATTCAGCACCAGAACACTGTCTGTGGTTCTATGTCTCCTTAAAAAGAGAGAGCGGGGGGGGGGGGGGGGGGGGGGGGGGGTGAAAAAAAAAAAGGAAAAAGAAGAATAGGATTCTCATTTAGCTGTGGTGTCGAAGGACAAAGATGGCACTCTGTCCTGTCATTGAAGGTTCATTAGAAGAACAATAGTGGCCTGGCGATTTCATTAGCCGAGGTTAATAAGCAGGACTGGGGCAATTCATTACCCACGATGCTCTGTGTGCTGTGGGGAGAGAGGGCCAAGAGGTCAGAGCTGCTTCTTGCTTCTTTCACAGCCGTGATTCACACATTCACTCAAATAATGTGTAAACAATGCAAAAGAAAACGATGAAGACTTTCTTCAAATCTTGAGATCTCTTTTACAGATATACACACACTTTGAAGTAACGTACGAGTCTGCCAGTTCCTCAGTATGGATTTGTGTTGACACTGAGCAACAATGTCACATAAGTGCTAAAAACTGATAAAGACGAGTATATTACACGGACATGATCCATCTAGCAGAGGTAGAACAAACAACAGAAAAGAAGGAAGTGAATGATAAGGCAGAAAACATCTCCCACATCTCCCACATCTCTCACAGCTCTCGCTAACATCTCCACCGACAAAAACACCGGGTGTGAAGATGCTCCCACACACACTGGCAAGACCAAGGTGGCTGTATTTGCCCAGATGTTCTGGTAGACTAGCGGTACTTCGTTGTTGTTTTTTTCAGCGTCCACACACAAACACACACACACACACACACACACACACACACACACACACACACACACACACACACACACACACACACACACACACACACAGTTCCTGTCATTTCCTTTGCGCAGATTATGCAGGCATCCAGTACAGAACACAGTAATGGGCTGATATAAGTTCTCAGAAATAACACACGCGCGCACACACACACACACACACACACACACACACACACACACACACACACACACAGCTGTCACAGTGTTACTACTGTCAGAAAAAGACATTACCAAAGTTCTGCATATAAATCCAGTGTTGTAATAAACTCATTAGCATTACAGCTATTACAGTTGTCCATATAATATATGCAATGTATTATATTGTACTGTAATGTTTTGCTATAATTCCGTGCAGGTGTGAAAACACACTATCTGGCCCAAAAAAAAGTCACAGTTTCAGAAGGGTTGAATTGTTGGCCTGCATCAAGCAAAGAAAAAAAACATTAGATTACTGCACTTACATTGAAAACTATCCAGCGTTATTAAAACACAGAAAGGTGGTGGGGAAAAAATATTAGAAATGATCATGATCGGAGATGACAAATGCTTTGGGAAATTGCATCATTAAGAAATCAGACCGTGGAAATAAGAGAATTTCCACATGAACAGAGTGGTGAGAACATACAGGATTGGGACTAAACAGCTGTGTGGCCGTAAGAAAATCATTCGGTAGTGAGGTTTAAAAAAGCTCCTGTTTGCTAGGGAGTATAAAGATTCGACACTGGAGCAATGGAGATAGGTCAAGTGGTTGGATGAGCCTACAGTAGGTTGAGCAATGGGTGTGTCTGAGTAAAAAGGGAAGCACATGCAGCGATGCGCCCATCATGCATAGTGCTCACTGGACAAGCCGCTGTAGGTAGTGTGTTAGACTCAGCGATGTTATATGGCAAGAAAATGAAGGCAGCCGACTACCTGAATGTACTGAATGAATTATCACACCAATAGATTTATTTAATTTTTACTTGTTTGTTCGTTTGTTCGTTTGTTCATTTGTTCGTTCGTTTGTTTGTTCATCCTGATGGCACATTCATATTCCAGGAAGAGTGATTCAAATTAACGAAAAAATATTATTGACCTGGATCTCAACATCAGTTTAAAATAATTCTGAGATGATCAAAGCATGATGCAGCCGAGCAGATCTTCAGAATTCTCACAAATGAGAAATATGTGAGTGTGTGTGGTTTTTTTTTGTTGTTGTTGTTTTTTAATGAATTTCACCATCCTTAGTGGCGGTGGTTTTGGTGGTGGACGTTGGTGGACGGTGGTGGGGGCGTGGTTGGTGGCAGGTTTTGATGGATAGAAACTTAACTGATTCAATAGAATGGTAAAGTTTCTTAACTTGCTAATTACTACTTTTAAAGAATGTTCTAAACTGTTAATTTACCCTGTAATTATGCCTTTGCTATGTTAAATGCTTTTTTTTTTTTTTTCAGCCAAATAAAGTTTTTTTTTTTTTTTCACTTGCATAGACACCTCTTTGGACTCAGTTCGAGTGAACAGCTACCAAATGCAAATGTAACACATGAAACCACCTCCACTCCTTTTATCTGCTTGAATAGTTATGAGGGAAAAGGTTACATCCGGCCATGTGGCTGTGTGCCAGCCATGTTCCATTATTTCAGAGCCCCCAAAATGGATGTGTGTGTGTGTATAAAAACGGCTGCAATTCTATAAAGGTTAATGCCACACCTTTGTCAAACACTTTGAATTATAGCTGAAAGTTTTGACTTTTCTCACATCTTGAGCATTTTATGTAAAATTCAGTGTGGTGGTGTAGAGAGGTCAGACAGGTAGGTACATAGATAGATTGATTGATTGATTGATTGATTGATTGATTGATTGATTGATTGATTGATTGATTGATTGATTGATTGATTGATTGCACATACCTGATATGTATTAATTTTCTATTTTGTATTTATTTATTAATTTGCTTGAAAGTAACCACACATCATCTGCATAATAGTCGCCTGCTGGGAAGAAAT
>CM059206.1:32802214-32852214 GCA_030347435.1 Clarias fuscus
TTTTTTCACCAGTGTCTTCATTATAAATTATGTTAGTGACGTTTCACTATGTGCGTAGTACAACTATGGACATACATTCAAATATTTATCACAATTAACAATAACAAGGATCATGGGAAGTTATTCTTAATTATAAACGTATATAGAAATATATGTTCAATTATATAATAATGATATGGTTCTTTGCAAAAGTCTTGAGCCAGCCCTGAGTTTTCATAGTAAATGTAATTACAGTAAATGATGCAGGTTAAATGAAAGAACACATGTTTTACGGCGACAGGAAGCAAAGTGCCTAAAGATACAATTTAAAAAGTTTTAAAAGTTTTTAAGAATTTAAGAATTTAAGAATTGTGAACAACCTCAGCAGCAGCCTCATTTCCCCTCTCGTCTGTTCCAACCACTCAGCATTCAGCATCACCAGTACACTAATCATCTGTCATCATCTGCACCTGTTTCTCACTGGTTCATGCCTTAATAGATGTCTTTATGCCTGGATGATTCATACAGGTCACTGTGTGTCTTAACAAGCAAAAACATTCCTCTAATTTCAGGGACTGGACTGAAAACGAAAGCCAAAGGCTTGTCGAAACATTCTTCAGACAGCATGGAGAACTATTCCTCAAGTTTACATAAAAAATACAAGACAGCCTGGCTTTTTGGAAAAAGAAATTAGAGGTGAAGGAGGTAAAGGAGGACACAGAAGAGGACAGGATGAGGTGTTGTGGCAACTTTGATTTTCAGTTTTCTTTAACAGCACCTTTTAAAATAATAATAATGATCATCATTCATACAGATGCATGTTAGTTAATATTCCATTATTCTTCATGTAAAATGCCCTTTATTCACTGCTTGGTGAAAATCACAACCCTTTAATAACCTTCATCAAAGTTATTACATTAAATACTAAGGTTTTGCAATTATTCGTTTTCAAATCTTAGCCTATAAAATGGTCAACTTGGACTTTAATGCATTCTGTCAATGCAATGTTCAAGAATGAAAAAAAAAACTCTTTTACTGATAATTAGACACATTATCATTGTAGACATCTAAATAATAAGGTTAGTATGTTAATAGATAATGCTCATAAAATAAATATGTTCTGAGGAGTTCCACTGAATTTATTTTACAGTTTATAAATGTCCCTGGATGCAAAAAGTTCAAGAACCTTTGGCTTAAAACATGAATTATTTCAGGCACCTCATAATGACATTCTTAATAAATATTAAAGATGCTTTATAAATCATTAGAGGTCAAATTAGTAGTGCACATTGACATTAATTAGGAGGACGTCTAATGCGTCGGGATAGGCTCATGTCATCAATTTGCATTCGACCACTTCACTAAAGCATTGTTAGGGTTAATAAAATGATTAGAAACCAGCGTTACAAGAATATGGATTATGTATGAATTCAGGCTTTACTGCAGCGATTGGAAGAAACAGTGAATGTTCAGCTTCATGTCTGCTCATGTTTTTTTAATGCAACCTTCTTTTTTTCTTTTCATACTAAATCTTGTCGACTTGCAAAGTGCCAAACCCTACATATGAATACAACACTGAGCCTAATGTGGGAATTAATAAATGAAGATGCAACCATACCCAAATGAAGCGCTTTTCAAATTTTTAAAGACATGACATATTTTATTCACTATCACCATGGAAACATAAGGAAAATACTATGATGTTGTAATTCAAGTCATTTTATCATTGCAGTCCAAATCTTACCAAGATTTAGAAGATTAAAAATTTGAACACATGATTTTATTTTTTAGACAGACAAAGCATCTGTTTCCAGTATTTGAGGCAAACTTTGGTTTCTACGTAGCCTGCAAAACTTAACATGTGAAGGTGAGCAAGAGAGATCGTTTTATTTTGTTTGTTTGTTTTTAGGATTTTAACGTGCTCTTTTAACAGTTCAACTGTAAATATATTTCTGTTTTTTAATAACATTTTATAGTTCTTAGCATTTTAACATGTAAATGATTTTACCCAACTGAAAAGTGTTGAGGTTAATCATTATGTCACAATGGGTCCAGCTGGTAAAATTAGTCAATATAAATCTGTAACAGAAATTACAACAGGTAATGTGTATCAATAGATAAATAAATCCAATTATTTGTTAATTACTAGAAAGTAGCAAGCAAGCAAATGTATCTGAACATGTCTTATCTATTTTAAATAAGGCGTTGCACACTTGGGTCTTGGTGCATTTACATACTGCATATACTGTACAGTCTGGTCCATACTGTACATGTATATCTGTGCGCAGACATAATTTTCATATTGTTTGCCTCCTCATTGGATTTGAAACCTCTTTGGACCACATATTATGAATTCTCATGAACGGCTACCAAATGCAAATTCAACACTTTGAACCAGATCTCTTTTTAGTTTATGATGAAATAACGAAGAAAGGGGAGAAAACTGGCCAAGAAATTGTTTTTTCAATTACTTTAAAAAATTTAAAGATTTTATAAATATGAGAAAGTAAGTGGGTAAGTGAGTAAGTAAAATAGTTAGTTAGTAAGTAAAATAGTTAGTTACTTGGTTTAAAAATAAATAAATAAATAAATAAAATCTGTTAATTATATTCTGTTAAATCCTAATCTGTTAATTTGTTAAACTGCTCAAATTAAAGCTGTAAGTTTTTACACTTCAATCACAACCCCATTGCTTTTTATCCAAATCTATTGTGATTTTCGAGGCAAGCACCTGAAAATAATAATAATAATTTAAAAATGCGTTTTACAACTTTTGTAGAAGTACCCTAAACTAAACCTGGACATTCTTGAGAATTTTTCATTGCAAACTTGGCTTGTTTTTTCTGTGTGTTTTTACTTAAGATTACAGAATTTAAATTGGAGATTTTAATACTAAATTCTATAGCTTCTATATCTGCTATAAATGTGGTATATTTCTTATAATGGATGTGACTGAAATTTGGTGGTGTGTACATGTGTGTGAAAGAGAGAGAAAGCGAGACCAGGACTACTGGGGTGTGTTATGGAGTTGTGGAGCACTGCATTGAAAAAAAGAAGAAGAAGAAGAAGAAGAAGAAGAAGAAAAGAAAAAAACAAACAAAACAATTAGAAATGAACTCTCATACAATATTCATCACTCGGTTACCCCTGGCATGACAAGCCATCACGCGTCCTCCCCCTAACCACCATGATGTGGCTGCCACTTAAATCAAATTAGCAATTAGCAAATTGAATCAACAATTAGAGCAAAAAAAGAGCTACACAGAATTAACGTCAGCACCGTCACTTCGTCAAGTTGTCAGTAAAAGTCAAAAAAAAAAAAAAAAAAGTTAGAATGCCTCTTCCTGCACACAGATTTCCTCCTCAGACCCTCACTGTGCCTTCACTCTCCTTCTCTTATCACTCCTATCGACGTTTCTCACAAGTCGAGGATGTCGAAAGCGGCGCTGCTGTAAAAGTCCTCATTATGCAGATGTTCTTGTCGCAATTCGGTTCGAATTTGAGCGACTTCGCAAAAAATCTGTTCCGAGGTTTCAGCCGTCTACGTCACTGTTAATCTGATCAAACATAAACGTTTGTTCTTCCAAAAGGTGTGTGTGTGTGTGTGTGTGTGTGTGTGTGTGTGTTGTAAATGTTATTCTACATGAAGTCGCTGCGTGCTGTACGTTAACCAAATTCTTGCATAATGCTACAATTAAACGTTTCGCTCCTGTATAAATCCATTTCAATGGAATCATTTCTAATAAAATATGATAAGAAGTGTGCTGTACTGTATATTTTAAAGTCATTTTCCAGCACCTCACATGTTCAGCAAAGAGAAACATGACAGTCTTTCCTGCAAGGGAACATTAATAATCGTGTTGCATTAAATGGCACAGTGAAAGACAGAGTGTGATGACAAAGTGAACTTCTCAAAGGGAAACAATCGCTCTTTCTCTCTCTCTCTCTCTCTCTCTCTCTCTCTCTCTCTCTCTCTCTCTCTATCTATCTATCTATCATAATTTTTTTTTTTAATTAACAGGTTAGTTATTGTACTGGGCATGTACTCTGTATGTAATATTAACATATAGTACAAGAGCAGACTAGATTTAGATCCAAAAGGTCAGTTATATGATGTAAGGAAAGAGCCCTGAGGTATAATTTCACATTTGCATATGGTCCTTAAACTTGCTTTACGACGGATATTATGCATTGCCTGATGTCAAACTTTGAGTTTGATATACAATTTTCATAGTGACCAGAATTATGCTATACCCTTCTCTGAAAAACGTAAATATGATCCTGTCTTTCAATGAGGCCATAAAACACGGCCTTGTGAATGGGAGAGCGCTTCGAAAAGATGTTTTCTCACATCCAAGTTCCCACTCTAAAAAAAATTTTTGTTGATTTTTTTGTATCCATGATGATTATTAACAAAATTATTATATAACTTTTTTTATTGCTCTGCTCCTAACTGATCTCTGCGTCTCATGGGGCAAAACCTACTAGCGCCACAAATCCAGAGCTAAAATGTAGAGAATGGAACATCGAGGCAGTCCTCTGCCAGAGTTGCCCCCCAACAGCAACACCTCCCCACACACACACACACACAGACACACACAGACACACACACACACACACACACACACAATGTTAGAGCTTATTTCAATATTCATGAATTTTCTATGAGCTCAGTTCGGCGGTTTCGATTAAGCATTAATTAGCAGCCAGGGGGGAAAACCAAACAAAAATAAGGAGATGAATTGCTAATGAGTGTGGTCTGAATCCAGGCACGATGTTACAGCAGGTTTCGCTGTGGTTCAGTTTTCCTGACCCAAAAATCTGTCCCCATATCAGTTGTTCAAACTTTATTTTGTAAAGTAACATAAAACGGTTGATCCATGTGTACATAGCTCATCTACATAAGACTCATCCTTTGCTGCAGTCTATCATTTATAATTATATAAACCAGTTTTTATAGGGTTAAAATTATACTATTACTTTGGGAGAGTTTTTGGTAAGCTGTGGCACTGATGTTTAAAGTTTTATTTTGGTTGGTATTTTTCAGCTTAATGTCAGGATTTATTACTACTGCAATAATAATAATAATAATAATAATAATAATAATAATAATAATAATAATTAACAACTTTTTGTATCATATTTTAATACAATTAAATTAAATTAAATTAAATTAAATAATACAACTTTGCAATTTTTTTGTTTTACTATTTATAATCTGACCATGTTAACACTATTCTCCTGAAAGTTGTCTTTTTTTTAAACTTTTTTAATTTAAAATGTATTTTCTAATATTAACTAAAAAACGTACTAATGTGGTTAATATCCTATGTTTATACTGTATATATAAATACTACTAAAATTCTTTCTCCTAGTTCTGCTCATTGTCAAAATATTAATCTGGCGTAACTTTTAAGAAATCTGCCGTTTGCCTCAAGGAGCGTGTTATTATGCAGCATCATTAATAAAAAAGCATTATTCATTCCTCATACTTAATGCGTTTGCAAAACTTCAAATGTAAATGTCTGACATTCTTGTATAAATGCAATGATTTGATGAATAGATTTGTAAAATGTGAGTAAACCACATAAGCATTTGGCAGAACATTTTAATGCATCACTGTCATAAGCACAAAATGTCAAACAAAACAAAAATGTACATTGCGATATGATTTGCATACATAATTACTTACAGAAAGAATTCTTTTATGGAAATATTTATATTTTATTTGCTTAAAGTGTTTTGGTTTTTAAAATTCACTGCTGTTATGCTGTATTGAAATACACTTTCTTCAGAAGTATTCGATTCCATCGCTGCAGCTGTAAAAACATTTATTTTAAAAAAAAAAAAAAAAAAAAAAAAGAAAGAAAGAAAAAAGGGGGGAAAAAACTGATTCCAGTTATCAGATCTTTATGTGTTTGGGAATGGGTTTAGCGACTTAGTGCCCAGTAAGAGATGGATAAATACTACAGGCAGAAAAATAAATGACATTGTTACTGTGGCATTAGCCTTAAGCCCAGCTATCCTATTTGAATTGTATTGTTGAATCATAATCAGGTATTTTAGGTAAGCAGAGCTCAGCTAAAGAAAAAAAAAAGCCGAGTCGTTGTTTCCCTCCTGCCTTTTTCTCTGACTTCCTTTAAAATCTCTAAAGCTGTACATTGTGATGGACGTCCACGCTGCTGAAATCCTCAGCAAACACGGGATGTGTCTCCAGACGCTGGGGGGGAAAGCCTAGCAAAAGGTGTCATTTATTTTGGATAGTGTCAAAAGAAAACATGGTATATATGGAAATGCATCTCATATTAACCCTTTCAGAAATATACACAGAAAAGTCTTTAAAAAAAGTTACAGAAATGCTTATACTTTAGAAAGTTAAACATTCTTCTGTGCATTTGTTGTCGTTTATGTTACTGTACATTAAAACTGCTTTTCAAGTATGCCAACAATTTTGGCCAAAAGTTTAAATCAAGAGATTTTTAAATCAAAAACCAAAAGTTAGTTTGTTAGTTGGTTAGTTAGTAATATTTACAGTGGCGGTTAATTTTTGTGATCTCTACAAATGGCACTGGGAATCTTCAAGCATCCATCCTGCTTTAACTGTAGAGAAAAAGATGATTAAAAAATAAAGAATTGTTTAAAAAATGTAATATCCTCCTATACAGTGACTTCTTTTTAATTTTATGTATAAATACTTGGCTATATGTGCCCTTTTTTTAAATAAGATATTTATTAAATTTTTAAAGAAATCATTGTATGCATGAGAAATTAAACAAAAGCGGTTCAGTTAAAACAACATAATAATGGTTACCCGCACACAATTTTTCTCTTTCGGGTCAATCAAAAGGTCCTGATCATCTTCGACAACAATTGGCTACAAAACACATATCTTCCCCCCCCTATCCGCCCCTGGCATGGCCTCTCTCTTTCTCCTTCTCACAACCTATCACAATCCATTACCACAAATTAGGGCTCAATAAAATTGCTATTCAGAGATAATTAGCGGCTGGTTTTGTGTCCCGCGCTTCCACAGGGGTTGTTGTGCTCGGGGTCACAGGGCCTCAGCAGCTGGGGTAAGCGAAGGGTGACTCAAGCCATTCGGGCTGACCCCGCTATCCAGTGATCCCCCGCAGTGCTCGCACACACAAGACCCTCACCTGCCCAGACACCCAGCAGCTCCAAATTAAACAAATTATTTCAACCTTCTCCCCTCTGCTCCTCTTACACTTCCTCCCTCCTCTCTCAAAGGGGCACAAAAAAAAAAAGCAGAGCAGCAGTGAAAGGCAGCACAATGAGCCGAGGACCGGCTATCATTAACAGGGTGAGCTCGTCTTTCGTTAATTAACACTTTCATGATAACGCAAGGCTCCTATCTGCACATTGGTGAAGAAGTGAAAATTTATTTTTTATTCTATTATATTTTTTTTTCCTCTTTTTTTTAGCATGACATTACAGTATTTGCCTGTGTGCAGCCATGTCTGATTCGGAACAAATTGTCAATTTGTTCTGAATTTATTTGCAGACCAGCTAAATAGAGTGCTTTTTATATTCAATGAATTTCTTATCATTTATTTCAATACACTAAATGTATTTAACTGTAAAAACTGAGTCAATTGTGAATGAGATGTCTATTCATGTATGCAATAATTACATATTCATGATTAAAATATTAAAACTATTAATCATGAATCATAATACATATAAACCACCTATGAATTATACCATGACCAAAAATGATATTAATAAAAGTATTAAGCATATTATTATTGTTGTTGTTGTTGTTGTTGTTGTTGTGGTTATTATTATTATTGGTAGGAGTAAGTGTATATTTGTCATGTTAATAAATTTTATTGAAGTACTGTATAATAATAATAATAATAATAATAATAATAATAATAATAATAATAGTAACAAATACCATACAGTTGTTTTATTAGTAGTAGTAGTATCACTAGTAATAGTATATATTTGTCATTTTAACAGTGAATAATTTTGTTTTAGTGTAACTACTGTATATAATAGTAACACAAACACCATACAGTTTATTATTACTATTATTAGACTATTATTATTAGTAGTATTAGTATTAGTCTGTATTTCTTTCATAGGTAATAGGTTCTGTAAATTTTCACAGCAAGTTCATATTATTGGATAATAATAAGAATAATGGTCAAAAGTGAAGGGTATATTGCTGGTCACATGACACTCACAACAAGTCTACAGAGATTGTACAAGCTTGACTGTCTTAGCATGAGCTTTCTGAGGTAGGTCTGAAGGGGAACGGTGGAAAGAGAAGCCTACACTTCATTAACAGTATCCATATCTGTACTCCTCTGAGAGCAACAGCCCAATGAGAGTGTGCTGGGTATAACAGGATATCTTTCCTGTAATGTCAGTGCATGACAGTGTTAAATCATTGTTTAACGGAAAAATGAGAGGAAGAAATCTGATACACAAGATCAGTCGATCTGTGTCTCTTGTTGCAGTTTGCGTGGCTTTTGCCCTCATGTACCCTTATTCTAGACAACACCACACACAGTGGTCATTCTGCATCAGTGCCTCCCAGGAATGTTTGCCCTGAACACAGCGTGAGAGGAGACATCGGTGGTCAATAGGGCACAGTGCCACCCACAATCTAGCTCTCCTGCCCGAGGGACACCGACTCAAAGCACCATGGGTAATGTGAGGACCTCACGTTACAACAGCCAGCACATAGAGAAAGGTAGAACTCGAGAGAGGGAGAGATCAGGGGCTTCTGGAGGGCAGCAAACAAACAAGTCACATTCTGCAGCTGATGAAAAGAAACCCCACACTGCTTTGAGACACTACAAGCTACATTCAAGGGCAAACGTATGCATCTACAATAACAGTAAGCTTTCATTTTGCCTCGCTGACTGAGGTCTTTCTGACTTGCAAACAGAACAACATGAGCATGCTGATCAGTAATTACACACTCACAAGCTTTCACACACACTGCCGAACTAAAGGAACTCTCCAGAGGGTCTCAGCAATCCCAGAATCACACTTTTCATTGGTAAGCTGGTGCAGGCACAAGCCGCTTATGGACATCATTCATATGTTAAATGCCATTCACACAATGGCCATGCACGCTACTCCATAGGGTTGCTTCTGTTCTCCGTGTCACCCGTCATTCCAGTGGTCCCTCCACTTATTTAAAAATGCATAAAGCACTTCGGCTGCCTTTGCCTCAGTGAGGGTCAATCAATTTTGGGAACTTATTTTGGCATGGAGCGTTAATTATCCTGCCAAATTAAAGTGTGTTGCATTTTAGCTAATTACAAGTGCACTTTAAAGTTGGAAATATGCAAATTGCTATTCATCTTGCTCACCAACGTACTAATTTATGGCTTTTTAAAAATGTATATTCATACGGATAAAATCTCTTTCGGTGTCTTTTGTGGGCCACATCAAAAAAATTATAGATTCGGAATATTAAGATTAATTTTTATTGGCAAGTCATATCAACACAGTGTGTAATTTAGCAGGATATAAAGTGTGATCAAATCAAGCATGATGTCCAAATGTGTGCTTTTTCAGATATATCTTAAATATGAAGAATTAATTTCACATTAATTTAACATGTGATACTCATTTTTTTCACTGCACCTGTCATATTAGGTCTATTAGCAAATGCTTGTCAAATTAGGCAGTGTCAGATAACGATGCAAACATGTTTTTCCGTTTCCCTGATCAGGCACCAAAGCTGTACCATTTCCTTTTGCTTACATGTCAGAAATCACATTCATTGCTAAATATATACATATATTTAAAATTAAATTCAAAATTACAATAATACATTATTTTCCCAGCTAGTCCAACTTCTTCTGCCACTACATTTCTACTATTTGTCCCTACTATCTTAACCCAACTAGGTTTAACAATGTTGACCATCTACAGCTTAAATCCAGGGTAAGAGTGCATGTAAACTATTTATTTAGTTAGTAAGGTAAAACAATCCCCCCAAAAATATCAGCATCTTATCAGGTACCTTGATACATCCTACTCTGCTCTTTTAAAGACACACCAACATTTGCAGGTCACTTCTCGGGGAAAGAAAGAAAGAAAGAAAGAGAGAGAGAGAGAGAGAGAGAGAGAGAGAGAGAGAGAAAGAAAGAAAGACCCAATGGCCCAACAGCAGCAACCAAGCAAAGCTGCCAACCTTATAATCAGTGACTCCAACACCTCCCCACTAGTACAGTATGTAGACCCAGGTAAGCCATGATACTCATTACTGTTCTTTCTTGTCATCAAACACCTCACTCTCAGTGCAGATCCATGCTAAACAACTCCCTCGCAAGCTATACATCCCTACCATCCGATGGAGGCCCAGGAACCATCCTGCATGTGATCGATTCCCCTCCTTGACCAGAGATAAAAATCAGCTTCTATCATCTGCAACACTAAACTGTGAGATTAACAGTGTTTAACGAGTGTGCCACATGTTAGCATCCTTCACATGGTGGCCTTACTGGTTTTGGTACAAATGGGTAGTGCCACATGTATGCAGTACTGGAGGACCACCCACTTGAGGACAGATTTTTTTTGTAATGATGTGCATAGATTCTTAATGCAGAGCCCCGGATGGTTCCTACATTGGAGTAAAATAGAAGAAGACCAAAGTGACACAGGCAAGCAGAAAGAGTGCAGCTTTATCACTCACAAAGTCTCATTAATATTGGTCCGACCACTAGACCTGAACAGGTACTCATTTATCATCAGCAGGCTGGTCAGATCCAGATAATCACGTACAAATGGACAAGAGTATACTCGAATTCCTAGAAACTGTCTCACCACCTTGGATCTTGGGGTCTTGGATCATGGGCTTGCCACAAGCGCAGGAATGTTTGGGAGCACACCTACAGTATACACAGTCCAAGTGTCGTCCACCCATCCAATTGCAAAATTTCCTTTGTTTGTTATAAAGCTGGGTTGTTTAAAGAACTTTATAACAGTCCTAACAAGACAATTATTACTATACATAAGGGTTCTTCAACTCTAGTGCTGGTAGGTAAGTGTGCAAAACAGTTTGGTCTGCTACTGTAGCTGTTTCAAATGATCTGTTAATTACAGTGTGTGTGTGTGTGTTGGTGAATTTCTAACTGTGCTGGACACTGAGCCTCCAAGACTGGATTAGCAAACCCCTCCTCTAGATTATGTCATTTAAATAAACAAAGGAATTTGCATGGTGTGGTCATAGCATCCTATGAAATGTAATCAATTTGAAGACCTAAATCCAATCAGTTTTTTTTTCTCACCAGATAACCAGGGACTTTTAACTGTTATAGGAGATTGAGGCGGTAAAAGTGCTGCCCTTGTCTATTTGCGAGAGTCAGATATTCCAGTTTGAGCTAGTGTGGCAGACTACAGGCAGCCACCTGGTCCTCTCCAGTGAGAAGGACCTACATTTTGGATCCCCTATTCACCCACCCACACACATATGGTGCAGGACAGGCAGCTAATAGGTGGAAGGGGGCGGGGGGGGGGGCGTGTCTGGTGTTGTTACTACTGCATTCTGAATGAGGACTGAATTCACATTCATACAGCTCCCAAGTTTTGGCACCAGTGTCATAATGTAAGAAATAGATTGCCCAACAACAACACTCTGACATCAGTGTGCGCCATACTAAGCCATGCTGCCACCTGCTAGAATATAGGGCTGGGGGGTAAATTGACACTTTAAGGTTTATCAGTATACTGTACAGTATTTTTTTTTTAAAGAGAACAGATGAGACAATATGGTGATATATTACAGTGATATAATTTGATGTGCTATTATATGCTCTTTTTAATGGAGCCATGCCAGTGATTGCATCTCTCCTTTCTCCCACTCTTCTCACAGCCCCGCCCCTACCTCCCTCTGCATCTATGCATAAATCCATTGTCTATTATTTATTCTGCCTTGTGGGAGTATGCTATTGTCCATGTGCAAACTAATAGCATTACATTCCAGAGGCAAAAAGTTTTGATGAAGATGATGACATGTAAAATATTCGACAAGGTGGTATTACTGTATAAGCACCATAAACTATAATATAAAGATTTGTGTTCAACGTTTTGCTGCCCCTGTAACTTCCCCTGCCCCTGTAAAGTTTCCACAACCCAAAAAGCTTCTGCCCAAAAAAGAACGCAGAAGTTTCATTTATACTGCGGCGCCCTGCAGTGGTCATAAAGAGGAAAAAAAAAAAACACATTGAGGCCATGCCTTTATAAATGGAGAAGATGAGCAAAGTAGACAAATACTGTACTTGTGTAAAAGTACAGATACCACAGGTGAAATATTACTGAAGTAAAAGTAGAAATCCTCCATTTGCAATTCTACTTGTGCAAAAATGCACAAGTAGTTACTTTCAAATGTACTTTAAAAAGATATTTAAAGTACAGAGCTTACAGTTGGCACAATAAATTAGTCTCTACTCTCTCTCTCTCTTTCTCTCTCTCTCTCTCTTTCTCTGTCAGTGTGTGTTTCCTGACTGTGAACATGCTGTCTCGCCGCTGTCTGAACCCCTGTCCACTTCTGATTGCAAACACCTACTGTAGAAGGCAAATGACCCAAATATGCATACTGTAATAGTGAACAAGTGGTGGCATTACCATTTCAAAGAGTATACACCATTCTGGTTATATAATGCAACATCATGCAGAAATTTAGTGGAGTAGAATGTACAAATACTTGTTGTAGTATGTAGTGAAATAAATGTAAAAAGTATCCACTAATAAAACTAATCTATCTATCTATCTATCTATCTATCTATCTATCTATCTATCTATCTGTCTATCTGTCTATCTGTCTGTCTGTCTGTCTGTCTGTCTGTCTAAGTAAAAGACAAAGATATGAATTATGTACCTGAATACATTAACAAGGTAAATAGTATTGACTATTAGAAGTATATTGGCCAGGGCTTAAACAAGCCAATTAGATTTTTCCTCTATTTTGGCTTCATATAACAAAATATCTTCCACAGCTTGTTTTTCAGCTCTGCTGTTCTCTGGTTGGGTGTGGCTCCGCAGTAGCTCATTTACCAATTAGACACTGAAATGGGCTCATTTGGAGAAGGAGTGCAATAATTGTGCCCCGGTGGTTATCACTGTAGCCACACACCTTCTTTGATTCCCATAGAGTGGGATGGAGTTGGATTTATGTGCATGGAGTTTGCATGTTTGCATGTTTATGGTGGGTTTCCCCCAGATCTTCTGGTTTCCTCCCACACTCCAAAGATATGCAAGGTAGGCTAACTGGCATTGCCATCCTTCTTGAGCTCTGTAACTTGACAACTTTACTCTTTCTTTGGAGCATGGAGCTGGGAGCCACTCTGTCAGCCCCAGCGCTCTTTACGAACTGTTCTATCGAGTACAGCCCCCTCGCAAAACATTCACTGAGAAAGAGACTTTTTTCACAAGATACACCCATTTCATCACCTGCATAAATTCCCTAGGCTGGAATGTTGCTTTAAGATGATGAGCTGTGCCCATTAATGTGCTGTTCATTGAGCTTGAAAAGCATATGAAAAAACTGAAATGCTGCTTCCCTGGTTCATGATCTGCCAAGCTTTCCCGGCAGAACCGTCACTGTACAAAGAACCGTGTGGGGTCAATCTCTCCAGCAGTATCACAAATTCCATTAGAGAGAAGAAGGTGTGAATGCCAGCGTCCCCACCCCAGACCCATAGTGTTCCATGGTGTTCCTCCAACAAGTTGTCTGATGCACCCTTTAGGTGTTGGCCTTGGGTTTTGTCAGGCAGAGAGACGAAGTCAAGGCCAACTAAAAACTGACACGAGACAAACTGAAAATGGGGCTAAAGGCACCCAATCAGGAATGAACAGGACACACAAAACAGGAAGTAAACTAAACTATGAAACTAGCCATAGAAGAATGCTGGGGGAAAAAAAAGTCCATGCCAAATTAAAATTTCCCGGGCCTCTGAGTGGCGCAGTGGTAAAGTGCTCGCCCTATCATCCGGAGATCGCAAGTTCGATTCCCGGGTGATGCTGTAACCTCTTGCAGCCGGAGGCCTAGACAGAGCTGATTGGCTGAGCTCCACATTAATCACGCGAAAGCAGCCGATAGCGCTGTCTGAGTGAGCAGTGAGCGAGCAGTTCGAAAAGATGCGGTCGGCTGACGTCACGTGGTTCGTGATAGTCTTTGACCCTCCCGACTGAGTGGTAGTAGGAGCCTTAATGTGGAGCCCTCTAGTGACGGGGAGGAATTGGACACGAGAAAATCGGGGAAAAATCTAAAAAAAATTAAAAATTAAAAGTTCCCAACAAATAATAATAATAATAATAATAGATCACATTGATGTAACAACATGCCATCAAGGAAGACACATTGTATATTTTACACTACTTTACATAAGTTTTTATCAAATATAAGCTCAAATTTTTCTCGCTCTGTGGACACCACTTTTAGGCTTTTTAAGTCAAGAACAGTCTCACATCAGAAGACACTGACAAGGATAAAATGATGGTTGACATTTGTCACACCTGTCAAAAAGTCTTCTACCATCCTTTCCCAAGATCTCACACACACTTATATTAAAAGCATAAGTGGCAAACGTGCCCAGCAGCTTACAGAAAAGGGGAAAAAAACTGCCTAGATTTCCATATGGAAAGGTCGCAAATACCCTTCAGGCTCTGCTTTAATTAGCGACTAAATTAAATAAGAGAGAGAGAGAGAGAGAGATAGGTACTGTACTGTACAGTTATCAAGAAAAAAACGAGTTACATAAGTTAACAGAAAGTGCACAGTGCTTTAGCCTTCAGGAAGTCCTTCTGGGGAGAAGGTGGAAAAAAGAGAACAGGATGAGCCTGGAAAAGAGTCTCATCACAAGAAAAAAATATCACAACGTGTGAAATGTCCTCAGATTTTATAGCATTTCTCTATTTGCTGGGATTTCACAGGGCCTGTTTACCTTCTGTAGCCTCTCAAAGACCATTCAGTTGTGCCAGGTCTCTCTCGGACTCTCTGGGGATGGTCACCGTATGATGTTCTTCAGATGACTGAGCTCCTATGATGTTCTTTGCCCAAACAAACAAATCAACCTTTATAATTCAATGTGACAAGCTGACATGGAAAATGAGTGCAACATTTTATACTTATATGAATTTTTGTGTCAGATCGCTGTCTGCTTGTTTGTTTCGCTCTTGCTCCATAGCCGAGGGCTTCAAAGTGCATATGCGAGTGCACTTTCTTTCCACGCCTTCGGACAGATCGCCCTTCGCACTAGTGAATTTGGTGATTAATTTTGGACGCGTTCCCTAATTAGCTGCCCAAAGGAAAGGGGACACATACATAGGAAAAACAAGCAAGGGAGAGGAAAGATGACCCTGAGGAAACAGACAGGCAGCTGATGTCCGAAAAGACATTACAGGAGCAAACTGACTCTCTTTAACTCACATTTGGGATATTTTGAAGCTAGATGCTGGTGATGCCCGAGGACCTCCAAGGCCTTTTAATCAGTGACTGGAAACAAGCTTCCTATTAGTTTAATTTCATTCTCGTTCCTGCTGACAAAGACCAGGCCATGGACCACACCACACTGATTACTGCATGTGTCTTTGCCAATGCTGGTGCCACTAGGCAGTAATTGGCGGCACTTGGCAGATTGGCAGTTGACAGACATGGATGAACTGAAAATGTGATATGTTCTCAGCATCAGAAGGAATTTTGGTAATTAGGTTTAGTCAACCACCTTTTTTCACTCTGAAAACCAGCTCAAGTATACAAACAGCTTCGGGAAAAACAGACTGCTGCTTAACCCTGGCACCAAATGCAGACATTTGGAGAAGATGGAGAGACAGAGATGGACAATAATGACCAAAACAATCAAACTAATGATTGTACTAAATCAAGCAAAGCTATCATTTGAATACTTTTACTGACTTCAGAGTGAAAATGTGGTTCATGGGAGAAGACTCAGCGCTCAGATTCTGATTATATAAGCGCATCAAAGGCATCGTGTGCTAAAAATATTTGCAATAGGCAAAAAGTTCCATATACCTATTCCATATACAGATGTATCGTCCAATTGTAATTATGATGTAATTACAGGGTAATATGTCTGTACCTGTGCTTAGGCCATTTTGTTTTCTACTAAAAGACTAAAAACAACAAGATATCGAATTTAGCACACATTCTACAAGTGCATAAATGCATCAACGTCTCTGCACCATGTCCTTGCTGTACTGCCAGCAAATCGGATCTTACACAGAAGCCATTAAAGGCCAGCTCACAGACAGCCATATAAATGACACTTTACATATCTCAAGGTCCATTACCGGCCTCTACTGGGGGCCATTAAAAGCTTGAGGTAATTATCCACACATGCGATCCCTTCAGTATCCTGTAAGAACAGACATGACTGTTTGAGTCACCAGTGTGACACAATCATTCTCTTTGTGCTTGTGAGGGGGAACGTAAGCAAAATCCAGCCACAAAAGAACATGAAGTGCCAGTGTAATTGGGATATTTGGGAGCTTCCTGTTTCAGAGGCTGAAATTAAGACTGTAAGAGTAGAGGAGGCGGCTCACCTGGGTGACTCGCGCCCTTTCGAGTGGCCATAGGCCTGGTCCAGGTTCATGAGCAAAAGTGACCATGATCAGGAGGTATGAGTAACAAATGAGGTCAATTAAGGAGTCGAAGAGGGGCACCTGGCTCGAGCTCTGGTTGCACTAAACCGATCTGCCTTCTTTGTTTCTTCCTAAAAGATTCCATTTTCGGGCCCATCACTTCAAGGTCCAACAATGGCCTTGATTGTTCATGATGCATGGAGAGGTTTAGCGAGGTGGCCTCTTTCCCTGGACCTGAGTATCACTAGCATCAGAGCTCTCAGGGCCAAGGTAAGTTCAGGTGCTCTCTTTCTGAATCTCTCGCGCCCCTTCAGTGGCCCATGGGCCCGCAGTTCAAGAGCTTGACGAGCTGAATTTGCAACAAATTTGTAACTTCAACTTGCTTTAATTGAAGCAAAGTGGGCCAAACAAGGGACTGATTGAGGTGAGTAATAGCACCTTTGGGGATTTCTGAAAGGACCAAAAGAGAGCGAGTCAAGAAAGAAAGAAAAAGATATGGAGAAAGAGAGGAAAAGACTGGATCATAGGCTGCCCAGTCCACCTACAGCCTGCTCACTGACCTGTGAATCAACAGGCAACGAAAACAGATATACACTGATAACTGAGTGCTCAAATGTACGTCTACTGCATCAAAACTGCAGTCATGATGATACCTGATGACCAAAATATGCACTAGCTTTTACTGAACACTGGCAAGTGGTATACTGGGAATTGTGTAAAGGCAAAATAACAAATAAGTATGTGATTAGTCTTGTTACATCATATTAGACTTCTCACTGTTAGACCTTTAGGGCCTACAGTATCAAGTGCCTGCTGATTATAAGCTTAAAAAGTCACTGGTGCTTTAATATGTACTCAATAACCTACATAACAGAGAAAAAAAAAAGAAGAATTGCCATTCGGTTGGTGGAACCACCTTGTAGATAAGCAAGGAAATAAGCCTGGTTCGAGCTGACCGAAAGGCTACAATAACTCAGCTAGACACTTGTTACAACTTCTCAGAATGCACAACACAGTGAACCTTAAGGTGCATGGATTACAACACACATCAGGCTTCACACCTTCCAGCCAGTAGGCACAGGTTCACAAAAGAACTGATCCGACAAAAGCTTTAGTCGTACAGTAACAGTCTACCAGTGAGCAGACAGTGTAACAGTCTAGAATTTCCCTGTAATTCACTTAAATAAAGAATTAATTCATATTAAAAAAAAAAAACACCTGCATGTGCAGTCCTGAGACGCAGCAGCCGAGTTCAGCCTGGTCAAACCTTTCCTTGATTAGTGCTACTCATTTTTACTGTTATCTGGTATAATCGTCTAAATGGCCCATCTGGTAATTTATTATAGCCCCGTGGAAGTAGGGCCCAAGGAGAGCGAAATGAGCTCAGCTCTCCCTCATCAAGCTGAACTGTTATTGATGAAGTGCTGTCCTGTTATCTTGCGGGCCCTTATTTGAGTTCAACAACTGCGATTTACATTTCAGTTGGCCGAATCCTTTTGAATGTACTGTATATACCACTATGAAGTGTAGCAAACTGAAAAGGCCCACCTCCTTCCTCCCACGATTAGCTCCCCTCCTACCCTCCATGTTTTTTTGGCTTGGATTTCAAACGGTGCATTTGCAGTCCTTGAGTGGAGAGGATTACAATGACAATTAAAAATCAAAAGCGCCAGCGTCCGTGTAACGACTGGACATCAGTCTTTGAGCTTCACTAAAAGAGGAGAAGGGAGGGAGGGGGGGGGGGGTAACGAGGAGGAGGAGGGGGGGTTCGAGGGCGACACATCCAGATGCACCGCAGCTCCGTGTCATCATTAGGATGCTGCTCATCAGAATATTACGCAAGGAGTGTTATTTTAGATGAAAGTCGGGACGGTGAATGACATGTAAATGAAAATCATTTGGCAGCAGGTTAAAAAGAACACAGAGGCTGTTAACACAATACAGGACAGCTTGTTATTATTGATACTTGGATGCTTAAATAAAATAAAGTCAAATTAAATTAAATGTAGCCTTTAAAACAAATTTTATTTATTTATCTTTTTTTTTCATAAATTTTTATTATGTTGATTCGCCCCTTAGTAGCATTTACCGGTTATCAAATGATCTCTCGTTATATGTTTTTTCCTTACTCTAAAGTCTATAATGTATGTACAGAACATAATATGAATGTAAAACCTATATGCATTTGCAACACTATGATTTCTGCTATAAAACAGCATTTGTTGTATTATTTTGCAAACCTCCTGCAAGCTGAGAGCACACATCAAGTCCATTTGGGAAAAAAAAAAAGATTGTAAGACCTTAACTAAACAAATCATTTAACTCTACTGTTGCTCTATACTGCTGCAGAGTTACGCTTCATTTGCTGTGCAATTTGAAAATGAGTTGCAAACAGATACTGTCATTTATCATAAATCTTCATGCCAGGTTGTACACTCATCATGCCATCAATGTTTCATCCCAGTATCAGTGTTTTATTCAGCAACATAATAAAAATATACCAAAAAAAAAAAAAGTTTATATACACTGCTTAGGAGTGCAAGATCAAAAAGAAACGAGAAAAAAATTGTTCTTAAGCAAACTGCATGTGAACGACTTTCATAACAAAGATAACAAAGAAGAAATGTCACGCTGAACTGATGTACAGATTTCCCTGTCCTGTTCGTTCCATGGGCTGCTTAAGATTCAACACGACGTCTTGTGAGGGGATCACACGGCAACTTCATATGCAGCAATAACCTATGATGGAAATCATGATATTTACTCTGCTGCTGATTATTCATGATCAGTTTTTTTCTGTTCCTAATTTCATTAGAAACAAAATGTCATTGAAAACAAAACGGGTGATAACATTAACATAATATTCAAATATGATGTTACTCTAAGGCTATTTCGGTTAAGGAGGAAATTAGCAACGGCTTTTATTAAACTGAGACAATAAACACTACTGTTTTCATTAGACTAAAGGAAGCCAGTGCGTATTGTTCTGACGAATAGTTTCCTTTGGGGATAATTGTTCATATTTCTGAGGTTGTACTACACATTTCGGAAAAGTAATTTAAAGTATAAGCCTATATCATGAGTCAAGTCCAAAATATTTTATTTAATATTTCCCAGGACAATAGTGCTACAGAAAGCACATAAAACTCTAAGCTACGCTAGAATATGTGTGCTAACAGTGCAATCACTACTAGAGACAACACACTAGGCATAAAAAGGACAGTGCAGTGCTGAAGTTCTACAGTATGTACAATAACCGTTACAGTACCCAGTTCTATGTGAATAAAGTGCAAGGAGATGTTGCAATATAAATTAATTACAGTGTAAAAATTATGTAATTTTGTAAAGTAGCAGAAATGCAGGTGGTACAGTAGATAGATAGATAGATAGATAGATAGATAGATAGATAGATAGATAGATGGATGGATGGATGGATGGATGGATGGATGGATAGATAGATAGATAGATAGATAGATAGATAGATAGATAGATAGATAGATAGATAGATAGATAGATAGATAGATAGATAGATAGATAGATAGATAGTTGCTCAAAGTTTGGGACTCTTTCTAATTCTGTGGTCGTTCCTGATTTTTATTTCTTTCTACATTATAATGCAATGCTGAACGTGTCCAAAATATGCAATAATCTCCTGAGATGTATCTGCTACTCATGCTCTGTTAAGCCTTTATAGCTGCTCTAATCGGAGATGCTGTTAATTAATGATTTCTGAGGCTGGTAACTCTAAATGAGCTTCTCCTCTGCAGCAGGGGTAAGTTTTGGTCTTTCTTTCCTTGCTTTTGGTCTTCATGAGAGCCAATTTCGTCATGGTGCTTGATGGGTTTTGCAAGAACTATTCCAGAAAGGCTAACCTCCATGTCTTAAAATAACAACTGAATGCTGTTGTTGTTGTTGTTGTTGTTGTTGTTGTTGTTGTTGTTGTTGTTGTTGTTGTTGTTGTTGTTGTTGTTGTCTAATTACCTAATTCCATATGTGTTATTTCATAGTCTTGAGTATTGTTGTAGAATGTAGAAAATAAATTACTAAACAAGTAAGTAATCCCTAACTTTTGTGCGGTAGTGTACATACATACATACATACATACATACATACATACATACATACATACATACTGTACACAGAGTACTTTATTAATTCCAAAAGAAAATTATACAGCCAGTTCACAAAGTTTACAAGAAAAGATGGTACAGGGCGAAGGTTAAAAAGAAAGAATGAACTTGCATAGAAGAACATTTAAAAGATCATTTCTACAGACCTATAATACATTGTACAGTCATGCAGTCAGGTAGATAATCTAAGGATGCTTTAATGAGATAATGTGTTTATTATAACAATATAACAAAAGATTTAATTGGTTCTTTGTATAGGATGTTCATATGTATACGTTGTAACGGACATGGTGATCATAATGCAGTCACTTGGATAATCTAGGAAACCTGCATTAAGGTGCATTCAAGGGATATTAACTGAGATAACAGTAAGGTTATTAACTACAGAACAGAATGTACATGATCTATGTGTAGTGATCAGAGAAAAGAGCTCTCTCTCTCTCTCTCTCTCTCTCTCTCTCTCTCTCTCTCTCTCTCTCTCTCTCTCTCCTGACCCAGTGGAGAGTAATTGTAGAGTTATTGAGATTGCAGTCAGAAGAAAGATTTTCGGTAGCATTCTTTGTCAGAGCTGTTTGTGATGTGATGTGTTCTCTATGATGTTCATAGAGTCCTTTGTGCAAGCAGAAGAGTGTCGGTTTTTCGTCCTAAAACAGAAAGTGATGGCAGAGTGAACGTAACTGTTAGAATATACTGTGGCTTCTGTCTTGTGTGTGTGCTGTCTCTCAGTCGTGATATCAGACTAACACTGACTTTTATTGATGTTCTGCTGTTGCCGGTTCTGTCCACAAGAGGGCGTCTATAGTTTAACACCATCATAGGTAGATTATGACCTAACCATATAATAAACTATAATAAAATGAAATGAAATGAAATGAAATATTGTCAAGGACATAGATTTTTCTTTATTCCAAACATGAGAATCTTTTACTGACGAACGATATTTTTAACAAGTACAAATTTTGTGCTCAAATTGAAAGATGTGTTTTATTAATGGATCATTTCAACAGTGGCTCAAAGTGGACTTCATGTTGTTCATGTCATGGCTTAATCAAGCCAAGATTATCTTTTAGAGCCATCTAGTGGTTTAAAAATTACGTGGCCATCATAAAATTGAACAGATTCACACCTAAATAAAACTGATTTATCCTCAAGGGGGCAGTTAGTGGCTTTTGACAATCATAATCACAGAAAGACGTGTAATTTAGCAAATACAAGAGCAATAGTGTGAGTTATAGTTATGCCGCCTCTATCAAAAATCATGCTTCTTATTGATATTTTTAATTTTTTGTTGTTTTAATAAATGAGCATATCTTTTTTATGTATAATTTATCCACTTGAATATGAGTTTTACATTATAATAATTGCATCAATCATGTGTAACTGTTAAAAAGCAAGTGTCTGCTTTTTATTTTACAAAGTGTCTGTGTTTTATTTAATTTCTTTGAATTGTTGGCAGAGACAAGAAGTCATCTCTAACAACCAGCCTGATAATAATAATAATAAAAAATAATAATAGAAAGAAAAAATAATAATAATATTTTTTAATTATTATTATTATTATTATTATTATTATTATTATTATTATTCCTTTGGCCATATGAAGAAAGTGGGTGTGGTTGCAGATTCAGTAACAGAGCTACCTCCAGCCACCTCCTGGACTTGAATTGTATATCAAGACTGAAAGAACAAATGGGTGAATTGTCAGAACTCATTCAAGCAAGAGACGAAAATGTAACTATATGCCAAGACATTTTTACAGACACATGGACATCCTTTTATGCAGAGGCACATAACCCAAAATGGACAAGAATGTTCTGACACCACAAACCTTGACCACGTTCTTCTGTAATATTTACACATTATATTTATTCAATAACGTAGAGTGCTGCCAGAAGTTTTGCAAACCCTTTTCTCAAACTCCCAGAATACATCACTACAAAAGTATAAACATGGCCAAATGATCCCCAGCACTCACTAGGTAACTCACTGTTACAGTCACCTGATTACTGATTGCACACACCTCTTACGCAACACTTAATCACCCACACACACTACTTAAGCACCAAACACACCAAACACCCAATTCATTACTATGTAATGTTTTTTATACCCTTGTTTTGACACACTCATTCTAGCTTCCCTGATTTACTTTTTTTTTTTTATTATTGCTAAGTCCACGTAATACTTTTCATTACATGACCTGTTGTCTGGATTTTTTTTTACCTAGTTAACGGACTTGGATAAATACACAAATATAGAACATTGTAAAGGATTCACAGTGAAATTTTCTAGTGGCACTGTATGTATATGTAACATCAGTGACTTAACAATAAAACCCACACAGGGTCCAAACTCTAAAATGTTTTTATGGGACTGTCTTTCATAGAAGTGACTGTTGTCATGAGCTTTGTCACAAAATGAAACTTTCCAATACAATGGTGCGCAGTACGCAATACACATCCTGTCTTATAAGCAGCATTCAAGTCAAACAGGGACTTTTGGTTGTGCAGAATAACAGAACACAGTTATAAGAGTCAATAATCCCCTGTTAATCCCCTGTTACACTAATGAGCAAAAAAAATTCTCAGTATTCCGTATACATGATTGAACTGCCTGCCTCACATCTGAAACACTGGCCTCCCAGGAAATCCTTTAATAACCCATCCATGTGGAATTGCTTGCAGTGACAGGACTATATGGGTGATGTGGCAATAACTCTTCACCATGTTTGTGTTAGGTGCAGTTGCGTTTATGGATGATGTGTACAGTTCCCAAAGACTGATGTGTCTCTGATGTGCGACAAGTTATTGATTTTAAGGGATCAAGCATTCTACTTGCTGAATGTTCATGAAACAAGCAAAACGTTTGCACTATGCAAACGTTTCTCTGAGGCTAAGAGTCTCATCACCATACTCTGCTTGAAGTCTTCTGTAAATGTCAATCAGTTTGATGCCTTTATTCACATGACATTTTTGTCCCAGTTTGTCCCAGTTTGACTTGAACACCCCTCATACAGTATGTCAGTTGAATTCCTAAAAAATGCAACATCTCTATTCTTAACTCTTTGAAGAACCTAAAGTCAGTCTCTCACTCACGAGGATAAGAAGGTGCTCTCATCTCCACATCGCCTGTCATCATATTGCTAGGTTCGGGTTGACTAAGAATAACATTGGCCCGCAACAAGGGTTTTAGAGAAAGTGAGAGGACAAAGCTCCTGTGGCTAGAGACGTATGCGTTAATTAAGGCTTTTTGTTACACACTTGCAGAGGAACAGGTTCAAAGAGACGCTTTGTGACGACATTGTTTGATGAGGAAGCACCGCCGCTTTGATGTCTGCCACTTGTGCATCACTTGTAGCTTTGATAGCGATGAGAACATGGGGGGGCGGAAGTGTCTGCCTCTGTGTGTGTGTGTGTGTGTGTGTGTGTGTGTGTGTGTGTGTGTGTGTGTGTGTGTGTGTGTGTGTGTGTGTGTGTGTGTGCGTGTGTGCGTGTGTGCGTGTGTGCGTGTGTGTGTGTGTGTGTGTGTGTGTGTGTGTGTGTGTGTGTGTGTGTGTGTGTATGTGTAAAGACAGAAAGAACAAAGTAGATGAATAACATACTCAAATACTCTTAAGCTGTTATCATGGAACATTATTATTATTACTATAAATATTAATATTAATTATTATTATTAATTACAATTTTTTTTTTTTTTTTTTTTTTTTTTTTTTTTTATTATTATTATTATATGAAGTGAAGGGAGCAGCGACATTCACGGTCATCCTGACCAGGAGGTTTAAGAAGATAAACTGATGAGCATTTCAGATGTCCACAGATGTTGCACATGATACTACTACTACCAATAATAATAATAATAATAATAATAATAATAATAATAATAATAATTGTTGTTTATAATTTGTTTGTTTGTTTGTTTATTATTATTATTGTTGTTGTTGTTGTTGAGTGACACTGGTGACACTGTGGCCTTGCACAGTGGCCTCGCATCTCCAGGATTGAGGGTTCGAGTTCCGACTTGCATGTTCTCCCTATGCTTCCTCCAGGTACTCCGATTCTGTCCCACAGTCCAAAAACAAGCAGATTAGCCCAACTGGTGTTTCTGAAATTGTGTGTGTATTTGTGTACCTCGTGATGGATTGACACCCTGTCCAGGACGTAACATCCAACCTTGTGCACCAGATCCCCTGGGATAGGCTGAAGGCCTGCCATGACGATTATTATTATTATTATTATTATTATTATTATTATTATTATAAACCATCTGGGTTTTCTACAGGTTAACCTGTTTTCACATGGCTAAAGTGCCCCTAGGTGTAAAATGTATTCAAATGTCCATGCGAGTCCCATCCTCCCATGCAGATCCAATGCACCCCCGATGAATAGACACAAAATTTACTAAATATGAACAGACCAATGGCCCATGTGTAATATAATTCAGTAATTCGTGGAAAAGGGCCGGTGTGAGGTCATGATTTTACCTATTCATCATATAACTGTTTTGTACTTGTCATACATTGTGCAGTGTTATGGTGGCAAAGGTGTGTACTGTAATTAGAGCTACACCAGCGTCGCCACCCGCTCTCTCCTCTCTGTGGTGATGAGCCACGCTGCTGGGTTTGTCTGCTATTGCTTAATTCCTGCTAACAGCAGCCGGTGTAATCACACACCCCAATTAGGCATCCCTGCTCCCTGCTTACCCCAATTGCTTCCTCTCCTCACCTCTTCTCACCACACTGCCTAATGAGCTTTCATCTATGGCGCTGAGCCCAAAAGAGCACCTCAGCCACTGAGCAGGCACTCGTAACCCAGCAAGAGCTTGATGAAACCCCAAGTCCTCACTTGCTCTCTGCTAACTGCTTACCTCTCCTTCTTGTACAAAGTGTACGACAAGAAAGAGTTTGCTGTGTGTCGGGAAGCTGTAACAAGAACATCAAGAGCTATGAAGAAATTGGGAGAAATAAATATATATAAAAAGCACTGTAGTAGTTCGGAAAGTATTTTGCTTGCTGTTTTTGATATGCAAATCATTGTTTTGGCCCAGCAGTAGTGAAGTGAGGAATAGTTTGTTGTCGAGGTTTGGTGAAATTGCCATCAGTAGTGCATCTGTGGCATGAGTTGTAAGCCGTCGTTGCCATTTCAACCTCTCCATGACCTCAAAAAAATATCTAAAGTCAAATATTCAGTTTGTCTGTTTATTCCACGGTACACAGTCTGACCAGCTTTGGGTGTATAAGATGTTGCTTTAGTATATATTGAAATCTTTATGAATTGGAATGGATATAGATTTGTCTTGGTTATGTCTTGTGGATGTGTTAACCATGTTTCTAACCATGTGTAAGTCTAACACAATACCTACAGTATACAGTTCATTGCTGCTGGAAAACATCATGATTTCTATTCAAGTGTAATAATGTTCTGCTCGGTTTCACAAACTGACAAGCACAGCCCACTTTCTCTACCTGATATCTCGCTGATTTGAATCAAACCCCTTGAAATTTCATCCATAGTTACTCCATAGTTTTTAAATGGAGATAATTTGATACTGTGGCTACTCTCTATACACAAAGGCACAATGCAGCATGCTTAATGTGAAAAAAACACAAAAAAAAACTAAAGTAACAGATAAAAGCTTAATTGCCGCTAGTTAGCCTCTCTGAGTTGCAAAACGTTGAACACTGAACAGGCTTGGTATCCACGGCTGGGCTCCATTAACCAAGCCATTGTTCTCCAGAAAACATTGCAGCATGTCTGAGTTTAGCCACTATAATACAGTGACAATCCACAGCACTACTGGGAAAATGTTTTGTGGATAGATGAAATGAAGGTTGAATTGTTTGAGCAGAACACACAACAGTTCATATGGAGGATGGATAAAGAGCAAAACATGAAACCAACCAACCTGAAAACAACACTCAGCATCATCCGTACAGCTGAGGAGGCATCATAATACGCGGATGTTTTGCTCCCTCTTGCCCTGGACAGCTTGCTGTTGTGAAGGGGAAATAAATTCCTATGGTTCGATTTTCAGTATCCGTAAAAAATGTCAGGATGGTTGTTTGCAAGCTGATGCTCAAAAGAAACTCGGTGATGGAGCAGGATAATGAAATGTACTATAGGATGGTTTCGGAGACACTAAATTCACCTTTTGGAGCTGGCCTGTCTGAGCCGAGACCTCGACCCAACAAAGATGCTATGGAATGACGTCAAGAGAGCCATTCACACTCACTCACTCACTCACTCACTCGTCTATACCGCTTTATCCTGTATTCAGGGTCGCGTGGGGCCTGGAACCTATCCCAGGAGACTTAGGGCATGAGCCATCATTTTATCTCTTTTTTTTTACATTTAATTTCATTTAACTTAACAGAGAGCAATAGAAAATGCCTCATGTTTTTTATAGTCCTGTCATATGCAGATTCAGAATTACCAGCAGTAGTAGTATGTATTATTTTAGTTCCACTGCCATACGAATAACTTTAGCCTAAAAGTTTAAACATTTTTGAAGAACAGTTTACTATGAAGAAAGGTATCTATTTGTTTCTCTCCTTTCATGGCTCAGGTAAGGCAACTCATCTCAAGTGACCCTCTGAAGCGGTTAAAACTGGCTATTATAGTTTCACTACTTCTGTTTTGGCATCTTCATGTCATGATAAACTGAGCCAAAAGACTTATTACATTCTATACAGCAAGTTGTTGATGTCGCAATCTGGGATAACTTATTGGATGTAACTGTATCTGAGGTCTGGCAAGCATCCAGAAAAGACAATAAATTGTGTTTTGGCCAAAAAAGGGATTTTCTGCCAACAACAAAGTTTGACACCTTGACTTTAAGCTTTTTTTCTTAAAGTGTGTGTGTGTGTGCGTGTGTGTGTGTGGGTGGGTGGGTGTGTGTGTGTGTGTGTGTGTGTCTGCGCGTGTGTCTTTTTTCACCTTGCTTTTCCAGCAAATATGTTGGCTATGCTACAAGTTTAATAAATGAAAAGATTACCAGCTGCAAAAAAAAACTATGTGGGATACTGTACTGTAGTGTAAACACAGTGTAGAAGCAGAGACATTATGAAGCACAGAACAAGTGATTTGTGTCAACAAGAGACATGCATGCACTGTGTGTGAGGCTGCTGCTCTGTGATGCTTTGTCTGGTTCTGTTTGTTGTTACTGTAACAATACAGCATAAACCTTAGGGAATGTCTGATGGACACATGGTCGGTTTATGCATGAACAGACGTCATACAGGGCATACATACAGTACAATGATAGGTACTGTAGCTGTCATCATGTACCAAAGTGAAACTAAAACTGGTAAAGGAAGAGGCTGATGATGCTGAAAACTGAAGGGTTTTTTTTTTTGCTTATAATGTTTAACGTTTAAAGTAAAGAAACATGCTTCCCCTGAACGATGAAATTCTTTCTTTTTTCCCCCAAGTGAATGCCACTAAAAAGTAAAAATAAACATAAAATAAAATAAATATAGGTATAAACAGGTTAGGTATTTAAAAAAAAAGGATATATCAAACAGAATTAAAAGCAAATTATAACAATATGAAAAATATGAAATGAGAATATCAAATATATATATATACACTGTAATCACCTAGTGTGCAAATTATGCAAGTGTAAGAAGAAGAAGTGTAAGTCAGCAGTGTGTGTGCAAGGCTACCCGGAGGAAACCCACCAAGCACGGGGAGAACATGCAAAATCCACAGAGATGGGAATCGAACCTGGCCTAGAATCGAACCCGGACCAGACCATTTTATGTTATTTCAGCTTAGAAATATTGTTGGTTCATATTTGTAACTTTGTTAAAAATCTAATCCCATTTTATGACCTATTATACAGAAAACCAGACATTCACAGATAGTTTTGCTTACTTTTTCTAGCCACTGTATATAACTGTTTTCAAATGACTTTTTTTTTTTTTTTAGACAACCTTGCATCCAAAAATTTGTTTTTCTCAAAACTGAAAAACTGAGTTATCTCATTCAGCTGTCAAACTGTTCAAATGCATTGGGGGAAAAAGTGTCTAAAGATGTCTACAACCTTCCTAAATACAGTAAGTGTAACTTTCTCACACAGGGAACAATCATAATGCTTTTGAGTTTTTGTTTTTTTTTTGCTTAGTTGCACACGACAGTGGAACAAACATAAGGCAAATCAATCCCGTTTCTAAAAAACAAATATGTTAAGGCAGTCAGATATATCAAAGGCTCAGAGCCTTTTCAGACATGAAATATGGCAAGATTTTGTAATGAGAATAAAAACCAGGGCTGCCTCAAACAGGAAGTACTGTCGTTGTTAGAGGTCACACTAATGATGCATTCATGGTGCATTGTAAGAATAATTTGCAAGTTGCAATCAGATCATTTCACACCTTGGGATATTTGACGTGCAATATGTAGAAAGAACAGAAGTAAACACAAAGCAAAACACTTGTATACTTCACTTCCATTTGTTAAAGGAGTGAAACAACAGCTGGAGCATTCACAGGCACACTTTGAGACCTATGTCAACTTGTTAAAGAAATAGAAAACTATGGGACCTTTAAAATTTTTAAGAAGACCTTTAAGAAGTATACAAGTGTTTTGCTTTGTCAGAGCATCTACATCTCTTAATAAGCTATTTTACCCTGGACCTGAGTGACTTTTTGGACAGAATCTGCAGTAGTAACAATAACAGAACATACTGTAGCAAGCATAGCATTACATTAGCAAAAGAAAATAGCTGGTGATACTGTAAGTTCCTGTCTCTGGATGCATTGCCTGGCCAAAAGAAATGGTATTTTGATGGCATTTTGCTTGAAAGTATTCAGGGGTCTCATTGCACTGACTGTTCAGTAGCAAAAGAGAAATGCATTGTACCTGTATATACAATACAGTAAAGGGCTTTCTCAGGCCTTCAGGATTGAGCAACAGTCTCTCATTTGGGAACAGATGGAAACAATCAAATTCATAATTGAACCATATTTTTAAGCTGACTTACTTCAATCTTCTAATATTTATTCTATTTCTCCTAAGTCTGAAACATTCAGTGAGCCATCACATATGTTTCTAAAACATTACAACATTACACCTGTTGCCTCACACCTTCAGGCTTCTCACTACCCTGTATATGATAAATGGTATACTGTAGAAAGTGGATGAAGGTGGATGAAGTAGTATAGAAGCTGGATGCAGAAATAAATTGTAATATTACACTCACTCACTCATCATCTATACTGCTTCATCCTATATTCAGGGTCACGGGGATCTGGAGCCTATCCCAGGAGACCCAGGAGGGCACAAGGCAGGGTACAACCTGGACAGAGTTCCAAGCCGTTGCAGGGCACAGACACACACACACACACTCACTTACACACTCATTCACACATTACAGTCAATTTGGGAATGTCAATTAACCTAACCTACAGTACATGTCTTCGGACATGCATGTTCTCCCACGTGCTTGGTGGGTTTCCTCCTGGTACTCTTGTTTCCTCCCACAGTCCAAAGACATGCAGATTAGGCTAACTGGCATTTTCAAATTGCCCACATGTGAGTGTGTGTACTGTATGTGTGTGCCATGCCATGGATTGGCACCCCGACCATGGTGTACCCTGTCTCATGCCAAGTCTCCTGGGATACATTAACAATTACATTTAGGCTTTTGGCAGATGCTCCTATCCAGAGCGACTTAAAAAAAGTGCTTTGATGTTTCCGTCATTGGATAGATCAATATACCGCGTTACTAGTTTGCTAGCAAACTAATTAGGGGTAGGCTCCAGGCCCCCGGCGACACTATACACCATAAAAAGCGAAATAAACAATGAGTAAGTAAGTGCTATATACAGTACATAGTTTCCATAAATGCTCTTGTGTGCACCAGAAAATATGCATACAGTATTCCTCATTTTTAAACATCTAAGTCTGCACCCCAAACGGCTAAACAGTACACTGCAATCATTTCTACACAGCTTATGCCAGAAGTGTGCAGGAGGTTCAGAGCTCCTGTAGTCACTGGTGTTTAAAGCACAGGTTTTCAGGCCACAGCTCTTCCCAAGTTCAGGATGGGTTTTGCATGGTTCATAGTGGCGTCTTAGGTGGGTCATAAAGACATCTAAAAGGTCCCATATTTTCCTATTTCTTTAACAAGGTAACATACTGTAGGGCTAAAAGTGTGCCTGTGAATGCTCCAGCTGAAATACTCCTTAGATAATGCAATAGTTCATACCTCAAACTCCTTTAGTTTCACTCCTATAACAAACGCTCAATTTCAGTGTGTGTGTTACTGCTGAGCCACGCCCCTCCAGCAACAAAGTAGCTTCCAGAAGAACTTCAGAGCTGAGCAACAAGCCATAGCCAACACAAAATCTAAAATCTAAATTTTACCATCTAAACCATCTAAAAGTCTACAAATGACTAGAGTCACCTTTTAATGTTTTGTACATAATGCATAGTCAATTCAAAGGCGATTTAAAACTTCTGACATCACAAAGTTGCCAAGACGTTACAGACATCACAGTGGCGAAGAAAAACGTTTTCTAGCAAAACGTTCAGCAAGGTGAAAAAGCCCCTATATGTTGTGTTTAGTTTTATTCCCTATGTTGGGTCTAGAACAAGCACATTATAAATATTTTTGCTATTACTATTATTATTAATTCACCATATATTATGTGTAAAAAAGTTACGCACTCATCGTCTATACCTCTTATCTTGTTCAGGGTCATGGGAGGCCTGAAGCCTATCCCTGGGTACACGCGGTGCCAAACCATCTCAAGACCGCAAGCACACACTCACACATTCATTCACACACTGTGTGCAAACTGGAGATGCCAATCAGACAGTGCCAATGTTGTTGGACTGTGGGAGGAAACTGGAGTATCTGCAGGAAACCCACCAAGCACAGGGAAAACATTTAAACCTCATGCATACACAAACACGAGATGGGAATCGACCCTGGAGGTGCACGGCCGCAGTGCTAACCACTGCAGAAAATGTATTTTAATTAAAATTGTATTTATTGTTACTTATTTCTTACAGATGCTATTGTTAGAATTATTATTATATAAGAGATTATATATAATAATCTCGCTCCCCGAGGCACACAGCTGAGTTGTCATCTCACTCACAGTAAGATTGATAGCTGAGTCTCAATGAGTTGATAACTTTGTCATGTTTTCGTCAAACCCCAGGTCATAAAGATCGACATCCTTTCACGCTGCATCTCTGAAATGAGACACAGGATGTTCAAAGTGAAGGTAAAAGTAGCACCTCATAAAAAGCCAGAGGATTTGCAGGTGAAAGTAACACCTTGAAGGAATGAAAGGTGACTGGTTTTTTTTTCCCCCCTTGCCTAAAGTGGGTTGGCAGATGTACACAGGATGCTGGCCTCAGATATCGCCTTGCCAGAAGTTTCATCAGCTGGAGACAGCTGTGTTCAAACCCATCTGAGAAACTCCGACAACTCAATAATAAAAGTGATCACATTAAAATGATATGCAAACATCAGACGCTGAAGGCATGTTCAGTGTTGGGCCAGGCGCTGCCATTTGTGTTTCGACTGAGTGAAATGATGCAAGAATCATTTTTGACAATGAATATGCATTTGGTGAGAGCGTTATTAACGACTTCTCATTACAAATTCTGTTGAATTTCAAATTTTTCTCTCCGTTTCAGTAATACTGCTCGCACGGGAAAAAGTTTTTTAAAAAGTGCATAATTGTCTGTCATGGGTAATGATGGCAAACAGATATGCACAAAAAAAATCAATGTTGTGGATCTGTTGCTTAGTAGAAAATATTTTTTTATAGACTATATAAGGTAAGGTTGTCATGTTCTGCATTAATTGATAGCTTATTTTATTTTATTTTTTTTATATATCCACAAATAATGGACAAATATAGAATGCTGAATTCCAGAATGTATCAGTATTTGGTAATAATATTCAAATGCATGGAAAACACTTTTTCTCTAATTGCAGAGTGGCCTACAAACATAGTTGCCCTAGACTGCAAAAAAAAAAAAAAAAAAAAAATTGCTATTGACATTTTATGTTTGGTCCTCAGTTTTCCACAGTCCTCCCAACAGGTTGTGGTCAATGAGGACACTGAACTGAAAGACCCACTACAGTATGTAGCAGCTGTCCAATAAGGAAGCAGCCTTTTAATACTTGCCAATGAAGGATGGTTGTGCCAGAAGTGTCAATGAAACACAGTTGCGCGATTGAAAAACTATTTTTACATTTAATTTTAGTTTCTTGTTTTGCATTTATTTATTATTCACTTTCAATTTATTTACTTTTTTGACACAAACCTAAAGCCATATGGCCTTGAAAACCAACAGATAATCAACAGATAGCTTTTCTACAAGAAACACCCATTTGTAGAAGAGGAGCGTCTGTGCAAACTCTACACACAATCCTTTGCAAACACCACTTGCACATTACAGGAACTTCCCTGAGAGCTGCTGCCCACATTCCTGCTATAGTCCTGACCTCACTGTGAGCCATTTCACATGTTTTGGCCATTTTAGGAGTTCCTGGGAGGCCAGCATTTCAGATGTGAAGCAGGAAGTCCAATCATGGCTCAGGGATACTGAGAAAATCTTCTACCTTGATGGTACTCACGCACAAGTGAAGCACTGCAATAGTGTAAGTGCATTAGTGTAGCAGTATATAGAGAAATAAAGAGAGTCTTTCCTCTCATAACTGTGTTCTATTATTCTGCACAATCAAAAGTTTGACTTGAACGCCCCTTGTAGTTTGCCTGACTAGTTCTAGTGTCTGCTCACCTGGCCATGTGTTTAAACACAATTCTTTATTAAATATGTCCAAACTGCACCCGTAACAGCATCCAGACTTAGAACACATGCTTAAGTGGAAAGGATAAGTCTTCAGGAAAATCTGATTTGGTCACCATGACAAATGTGATACATGCCATATAGTGCAGCAAATCTCATTGAGACTTTGCAGTTGGCATTGAATACTTCTTTTTTTTTTTCTTTTTCTTCTAACCTTTAATTTATCTCCAGTTTTAAATAAATAAATAAAAATAAACTAAAATGCACAAGGACCAAGGGTTCAAATTTTGGAGTTTGGGGATAAAGCTTTTATTTTATTTATTTGTTTTATTTATTGTTTAAGTAAAGTTAGAAAATCAAGCACAATCTTATTTATCCTGTTTATCTGCTTACAGTACTTTTCAGTTCCGATGTCTTAAGAAAACGCAGTGGTTATATTTTCCTCTGGACTGCAGTTGTCTGACCTAGATTGAGTCCGCTTGTCCCCTTTATGAAGTTGAGTCAATGCAAATCAATATCAAAACATCTATGGTGGGAACATCTTATAGAAAAATGGAGTTCGTGTGCAGTTCCAGAGGCTTGTAGAATCTTTGCCAAGGAGCATTAAATCAATTGCTTACTAAGACATTTTTTCTTCCTTTAATTTGAAGATGTGAATTTCCATATTATATAAAGATTTTTTTTTTTTTCTCCAAGCACTGGATGATATTGCCAAAAAGCTTTTGAGCACGCTTGCTTGACACCACTCATCACCATCAACAACTAATGCACCAGGACATTACTAGCATCACAAGTCACTGACCTTACACTGCTAACCATACACACACTCACACACCCCCGTACACACACACACAGTCCCTGCAGCCTCTGCTGAGCTGTTTGTTTAGGAATCTCTGCCTGAAAATTGTATTCCATCGACCATGCTCGCTATCAACACACAATTATCTGGGTTAATCATGTGGAACAGTGGCAAATTCACCTGGGGCTTAGGAACTAATGACATTCGCGTCTGGCCTGCTTTAGTGAAATAGCCTCACACCTGCAGCAGGAGAGACGAGATTGGCAAAGAAAATTTGGTCTCATTTTGCCCCCTCCTTCTCTCTCTCTCTCTCTCTCTCTCTCTCTCAACCCACCCCCGCTCCTTTCATTTTCTTTCCTCTCTTTAGATCTGCCTCTCTTGTTTTTTCTCTCTTTACTTTCTTATTTTTGTCCCTTTTTGGGTGTTCCTCCCCAGCCTCTTCTTCTTAACTTTCCCTCTCTCTTCTGCCTTTCCGCCTCAATAAACATCTTTTTCTTTCCACCTCCTTTCCTTATTCATTTTTTTTTTTCTCTTTTACATTTTTTTCACCTCACAGCGTGCTCTGGCACTTGTTTCGTTCGCTATCACTGGGTGCGTACCTGGACACATCTGATAAAACATGCATAGGATGGGGGCATCTCTGCATGCATAGACTGGATGCTGAGATGAGTTCACACTGCATAATTGCGCAGAGATCGAGCGAGATGTTGCTGGAGCACCGTCGCTCGGGAGGCCCCGTGGCTTCACAGAGTCGTTTTGGCTACGTTGCCACCGCAGGAAGAAAGTATCATTGCTCATAATTATTTGTCGATATTGACAGGCTCTGTCATTTCACACTAAGCTGCGTCCATGTGTGAAATAACAGCGTGAAGCTGCGACGCGAGAGTGCTCTGTGCTCTTTGGTTTGTTTGCATTGAATTGCGATTCAACTTCAATTTTTAAGATTCATTGACCTGCTCAGTTTTCCTAACTACCAAAGCACATGTTGTCAGTCTACTGCGAACAAGCCGTATTTCAACATATGCTTCATTGTATATGATCATCGAAATCCATGCACAAGGAAGTTAGTGTCCAGCAGTGGTGTTGTTGCTTTTCTTTATACTCTGTACATTTTCTCACTGGGTTAACTTAGTTATTATCCTATAGGAAATCAAAGACGTATGTACATAGTAAGTATAATAATGTTTCACGGATGGAGTTGCATAACAGGAAAATTTGGTAACATCTTTTAACAAATAGTATCCTAAGATCAAGTTGCTTGCTTTTTGATTTACAAACCATTTAAGAACTATGGGAACTATAACAGTATATTGGCATCTACATGATAGACGGTTGATAGCCAATAAGTTTGTACAAAATGTGTTTTGTGCATTTTTTTAAATGAATACTAAAAGTTTTAATCAAATCTAATCATAAATTCATTTACATTCTGTTAAACCATGTCATGGACTTTGGAGCATAGAACGATCACTCTTGTGCTATAAAATCCATTTATAGCTTACTCACTCTCACTCACTCACTCATCATCTACTGTATACCGCTTAATCCTGTATTCAGGGTCACGGGGGGCCTGGAGCCTATCGCAAGAGACTTAGGGCACATGGCAGGGTACACCCTGGACAGGGTGCCAATCCATCGCAGGGCACAGACACACACACTCACTATGGGCAATTTGGGTACGCCAATTAGCCTAACCTACATGTCTTTGGAATGTGGGAGGAAATCCACCAAGCACGGGGAGAACATGCAAACTCCATGCACACAGAGACGGGAATCGAGCCTGGCCGAGCTTTTAAATTTGATTATTCCTCAGCCTATTCAATTAACAGGGTATTTCCTCTGGATGTGATTAGAGCCAAGAAAATGCGTGTATGAATGTGTGTTTTCAGCATGAAGAACCAATGTGTAATCGACAGTAGGTCCATACACTGTAGGTGGCCATGGTTGCTCAGGCCGTTGAGGCTCAGGCTTGCTGATCAGAAGGTCAAGGGGTTCAAGTCCCAACAGTGCAGGGTCACTACTGTTGGATCCTTGGGCAAGTCCCTTAACCCTATATGCTCCATACAACAACTGCATGCAGTGTCAGTCCCCAGTCTGGGTAGAAAAATGGGAGAGTACAGACAGGGCATCCAGCGTAAAACAAATTGCCAGATCTTGAGACTCAAATGATCCAATGTGGCTACTTCTAGAATGAAAGGGGCCAAGACTAAAGAAAAAAATATATTATAAATTATTAAAAAATCTAAATTGTATAAAAAGTGTTTTAGAGTCATGATAATAAAACAGTTAAGTATAACAATGAGGTAGGCTGTTACAGGAAATCAATCAAATGCTAGGTGACGTCATGCAAAGGGGAAGGTGGGTTTCATGCAAAAATTTCATGTTAAAGTAAAAACTTTTATTCCTATAACAATGTATTATTCATTTATCTTATTATGCTCCATGTGTTATTCCTTCCTTTACTGACAGTTAATGAAAGCTGCGGTCTGCTCTTGAAAGTATGTCGTTAGAACACACAGGTTTGAATAGAAGAGAATAGGCATGAGGGAAATCTCATCTTGAGACCTTTAGCATGAAACCCACCTTCTAATTTGCAAGCATTCGCCCAGTTTTTGCTTTCATGTAACATCTGATTTCTTCGTGTTTTATTCGATATGTAACATATTTACTTATCAGAGTCATTTAGCCTGAGCCACATTTATAGACTTTTCTATATGGATATAGACTGCACAGCGAAGATGCCCTAGGTGCCTCCAGGTTCGCTTGTCCAATCGGTTATGAATTTTCCTGTTGTCCACATGGAGAACAAGCATTCATCCACATGTTTGCTGTGCTCTGTTCATATCCAGAGCAAATACCCTGTTAATTGAAAAATGGCACTGAGGAATAATCAAATTTAAAAGCTTAAACATGGGATTTATAGCACAAGAAGGATAGAACACACAGCGGGGCACGCTGGTGTGATCCTCCAAAGTCCATGACATGGTTTAACATTCTCGAAGAATTCATAAAACGCCCCTGAAGGCCCACATAATCTCCGTTTTTCTCCCCACTTAATGGGAGACAATGCAAGAGTGCACCAGATGAGTCAATGAGCAAGAGCGGCTTTAGTCTGATACTTAATACGGGGGGTCGGAAATAGATTCGCGATTCTTGGCAGCGCAGGTTGCGCAGCGTGATACAGCCATATCCATGTCCTTTTAGTTAATTTCATTTCTTCAAAAGTGTTGATTCTTTGACTAAAGCCTGTTATCTCATTTAAGAGGCCTAGCATGGGATCCGGTGGCACCCTGACATCTGTATTCATTTCCCTCAAAATTAGTCCTGACACAAATTTAATGAAAACACACACACACACACACACAGACACACACACACACACACACACACATACATAGGAGATTAGAAGGCAGGCCAAAAACATCTGAAAGTGCAAAAAAAAAAAAAAAAATGTTCCACCATTATTTATTTATTAAGATTATTTTTATTATTTTAATTTACGGTTTATTTAAATATTTTAACGCTGCTTCTTGTTATGCAGTTTTCCAGTCTTCTGAGTATCGAGGTCAAATGTAAAACAAAGCAGCAAAAGTGTTGGTGAGACTTGTTCAGAGTTTTTGCTCGACAGGGATAAAAGGTTATAATAATTATATTGATCTGTTGCCTTATTAATATTCCAAACAAACCTAGCACAACAAAAGGAGCAGATGGCCAAACATCAATATCATCTTGCACAGTACATTTCATCCCTCCTTCGTTTCTTTTTCATCGCATCCACATCCCTTCTGTAAAACACCATCCTCCCCTACATCAGTCGTAGCACTGATAATTCCCTGCATTGGAAAATAAAGACATGAAAGCAGTCAAGGATGAAAGATTTCATCTTTTTCGCTATTTCTCCTTGCTCTTCCGCATACTAGATTTTTATCTGTTTGCCCTCCCTAATGCACACAACACTGATGAACTATGACTGTGCATTGCAATGGGCACTGTTTTCTGACACATTTACATCAAATACTGTCAGCGTTTAAATATGAATAAAGCTATTTTCTAATAGAGTTCCGTTCTATATTCGACTCATCACAGCGGATCCACGGTTAGAAGTTTTCTACGAGGACCAAACGCATATCAAAGGCACCATCTTCTGTTTGTGATGTGTCAGGCGTTGAAGGAAGCGAGGGTCTGCAAGTGCAGCCTGTACTTTATTTAACATCACATAACAAACACAAATAAGAACATTGCACAAACCTTAACCATGACTATGGGCATGAACTAAACATTAGCATGCGAAAACACGGACATGAGACAAAGCATAATGCAAAAACCTTAACCTAAAATGAGCATAAGCACAAATCAAGTGTACAATATGTAGTCTGGTGCCACCAGCAACACTTTGCTTTTTTTTTTTTTTTTGGCTATTATTTCACTTTTTTTTTTTTACTTGAAGTAGAATAATACTTTAGAAATCCAGACATGTCGTCTGACCCTTCTTCATGTAGCACAATCAGGGTGGTTTCTAAAAGATACACAGCATAAATCTTAGCTACTTAGCTTATCCATCTATCATCAACTCATACAAAAAAAAAATATTCCGATCTCTTCAGTTTTATCAAGACGGCAAGGAGATCGATTCTAAATAGGAAAGAAAAAAAAAAGATTACTTTCTAAGTCTACACTCTTCTCAGTTTTTCTCCCGAGACAAATGAGTCCAGTAATCTATGACTTCACTTGAACTGCAGTAGAGATCTCTACTAAGTCACACACTCTTTTCCCAAATTAATGTCTTATGCAAATTCACACATACTACATGTACAAGGTTTATTCCAAGCATGTTAATCAGGGCTTCAGACAAACCTAAAATATTTAGGAGAATCTCCCCCTTTTTATACTGCAACCAGGTGACCTCACGAGCCAGACTGATCTGCAGGGGTCCATGAAGCACAGAAACAAGATCCTTTCTGTCTTTTTAGTTTTTGGTTGATTGTTTGTAGTATAGCGATTACAATCACAACCCAACAGTTATTATATGTATTATTGTATTTGTACCAATTTACTTAATTTAACTTCAACGTCAAAATCAACACACACATGGTTTATACAAAACAGAATTTGATATCATATCAGGTGTTGGTGTCAGATTAATTTTTTACCAGTGTGAGTAAAATGTATGGGACTAATAGCAATAGCATCCCTAGTTTTTGTAATCATTGCCCTATTTAACTGATCGTTTGAACTGAATGGGTTTCATCCAAATCTTAAAAACATGTAAGCCTGAACATAGTGTAAACTTCAATCTTCAATCACAAGTAAATGCACCACAAATACTCTACACATTTAAATATTGATCCTAATACAGTACGTGCACAGGTACTTTGTGTTTACATAATAAATCTGTACTGATTTTTTTTTTAATTCATGAGAATACTTTGCTACCATTAGCATTTCTCTGATTAGCACTTGTTTTTCAAGCATCTTTATTTCAAAGAGTGCTTCACCTAAAAAAAAAAAAAAAAAACTAAAAAAAAAAAAAGTTTTAGACAGGATGATATGTCACACAAGAAATCGTATAACTGTGTCAGATTTCCATCACTGATGTACCATTACATCTAGGTGAGTCCTTGAGTCATGATGACACTGAGTGTTTATTGTGACAGCAGGGGGTTGGAAAGGGGGACAATGAGAGACACCTGCACAAGACTGAAGATTTATCTGTGCACTGGGTGAGACAGGCAACAAAGAATGAAAGTGCACAGAGATAGAGATAGGAAATGATACAAATCCTGGAATAGGATATAAATTACATAGGCTTAGATGCATAGGGTTGTGTTCAGCAATTTAAAATTGACTCTGGAAGTGAGGAGAGGGGTAAAATAAAAGAGATTTTTTTAAAGCTCTTTCCACCCTTAACATTGTTCTGATGCTAGCCTAATTAGCTTATAAATATATATTTATTATGTAATGAATGAATAAATAAATAAATAATAAATTGACGTCAGTATGGTTGTTTCATCGTAAACGTATCAATATATTTATAAATGGCAAAAAATATAAATAAATCATAAAAAGTCACATGAAATGCTTGGTGCAACAGCACAAATGCAATTGAAAAAATTTCAATTGAAAGACCACCATATGCTGACTGTCACCAAACATTTGGCACAAAGTCATAAGCAAACGTTGTTGTATGTTGTTTATACTTTGCAACATGTGCCAGCATGACAATACCCCAGTGCATAAAGCAAGCTCAAGTCAAGTCAAGTCAAGTCAAGTCAAGTAGGCTTTTATTGTCATTTCAACCATATACAGTTCAGTACACAGTGAAACGAAACAACGTTCCTCCAGGACCAAGGTGCTACATACATGCAACGACATAAATTAACAACACAACGCAGACTTTTACATTTTTAAGTTAACCTAAAAAACTATCAATTTCTTATACAAAAAAGAGACAACAAAGACAGCAGACAACAAAGTGCACTTGCAAATGTGCAAACTCCATAAAGACATGGTTTGTTGAGTTGTTGGTATAGAAGAACTCTGAATAACCCTGACCTCATCTACTAATCACCCTTGGGATGAATTTGTTACAAAAATATCCACAGCCACGCTTCAAAATCTAGCACAAAGCCTTCTCGAAGAACCGTAAGTTACAAAAGGGTGTTGTGGTGTCTATCAAAAACACATTCTCATGCTATCTCATTAGGTCGGGAACTAAGAGCACCATCTGTCCGAAAGCCCTGTTGGGGAAATTACTGGAGTATGCAGAGAAGACGACATTGTTTTTTTTTTTTTCTTAATGGATAAATAAAGTGCTCATTCAGGTGCTTGGAGAAGAGTTAGGTCAATAGTCTTCATTTATAGACAGCCAGGTGCCATTTTCGATAGAGAATTGTAAACTCATGCCTTTCTCCTGTTTATATGAAAGCAGGCATCCAGCACTTACTCCTGGGATGACCTGAGGAGCTGACGTCCAGACACGACAGTGTCCCACAATGTGACCTCGAGAGGGCTCACTAATAAACAGAGAGTGCATTTCAAAAGGTGGGGGTTATAATTGTTGAAGGGACACTGGTCCAACAGTCGGTCCCCAGGTTGAGAGGTCCCGATTCTAGAAAGTATCATTTCTTCTGCTTGGCTGAGCATGGGTCGTGTGGTAATTGTACCCCCTGGGTGGCTCCTCGGGACCATTGGTGCCATCCAAATGAGTTGCGGGACGGCAGAGTGTGAGCTGCAGGCTATCACAATAAATGGTAGATAATCATGGACATGAATAAGGCTATGAACTTTGTCACAACAGCATTGTTTTGAAACTTTTTTGTTTAACTTAGGCTATACTAATACAGTATTATTTCTTAACTCTACATTATGTAGTCGGGATTAACCAAATAAAGATATGATTTTTTTTTTTTTGTTAAAGAAAGCCTCCCAGAAAAGTTCACAGGGAATTGGATTCAAACCAATTGCATCAGGATTGGGCCGCAACTAAAAAGTTGCATAGGTGTTTACTTTAGATATGAAGGGGAAATATGAAGCAAATGAATTAACATAAATTACATTTTCAGCATTCATTGATTTATTCCCTGGAACTGATCAGTGGCATGGTTTAGTCATTACATTCATGTATTATTATTATTATTATTATTATTATTATTATTATTATTATTATTATTATATTTAAAGATACAGTAAATTTGTTAATCTAAACTTGAGCAATGTAGGTGAGTTTGAGAATCAGAGCTATTCTGGAACTTTTAGCCTTAAGACACGACTTAACCCAGATTTACACCAGGCGTGGAATTGGCACTTTCTGGCTGATTTGGACATTTTACAGTCAATGGACGTGTTGTTAGCAGTTGCACCAGGACACTTTCATGAAACGTTCCAGAAGTGGCTCTCTGTGCCACTCTGCTAAAGATATGTGCATAGTCTATTTCTGCCCGAAGCCACTTCTAGTACGTTTCAAACTGCAATTCAACCAACCAATCAGCTCAACCATACAAACAATAATACACATTAAAGATCAAATCATGACAGGGTTTCTGTAGTATTAAAAAAAATTGTAGTATTATATTTTCTCTAAAGATGTTAGTAGTTGATGCTATCACATGATCAGAAGAGAGGTGTATTTTTCATGTTGAAGTGTATATAAAAAAACATTATATATATATATATATATATATATATATATATATATATATATATATACACACACACACACACATCTAAATGCATAGATTTATATATATAATTTGTTTACCTAAAAGTAAAAAAAGTGTTTGCTGTGTGGCAAGTTGGAGCTCAGAAAGGGAAAAAGCAATGTTTACTTCCCCATGTACTCTCCCCATGAGCTTTGTCAACTCTTTTAATAGCATCTTGGCGAGGACCTGTGAGAAGATTAAAACGCTGTCGTTAAAGCTCCTGAAGTAATTGTTCTGGACAGGTCTATCACTGCAGGACAAAGGCCTCAGTGATGAGGGCAAGCAACAAACGTGTGAGTGCTGCATGTGACACTCCAGCAGTGGCAAGGAAGCGCACAGAGAAGCGGGAGGTGTAGGGGGAGGGGGGAGTGAACCGGTAATGAATCTGCCAACGCATTCCGCACCACAGAATCATCGGAAAAAAAAAATTTAATCTGAGAGATATGAGCGAATGGGAATATCCGTATTCATTAAAAATCTACCTTAAGACACGATTCGTTTGGGTGGTTTGACACGGCCTGTGCTGACAGAGATGTTCGAGTTGGTTTAAGCAAATGTGACAGGTTCAGGTAGCGGCCTGACTGTAGGCAGTTTGATGGTGGCTGTGATGAGGAGTGCACATATTAGTGGAAGTTGAATGTTTTGCAATGAGCTATTCATTAAGACTTTGCCCTTACCAAACAACTCCTTTAAATTAGTCATCTAATCACTTTTTTTTCCCTTTACCTATACACTAAACTCTGTAAGCTAACCTTCACATCACATATTATCTTAGTTTTTGTTCAGGCTTTGGTTTGGCCCTTTCAGCTGAATTGCACTGTTGCCCGTGCGTGTGTAATCTTCACAGAGTCTCATATGAATATTTTACATATCAGATGCCCCGTGCATTAAACACATAGCAGAATAAATGCACCATTTGCAGTATTAAATGTAATAAATCTTTAAACACGTTCAATACTTTAAATGATATGTTCATTCTGCTATATGTTTAATGTGTCTAAGGGTTGCTTATTATAAATGTTCTTTCTGTAAGTTTAAGGCAAACTGTTGGAAGATTCTACAGATTTCCCCTAGAGGGAAAAAAAAAATTGAAGATCCCATAAGCATGCTAGAAGCAAACCTTTCTGTTTCATATTTCCTGGCAGTGATTTGGACTTTCTTTTCATTTTACACATCTACTAGATCCATTTCCCAAAGCATTCTTCAGTTTGTTGCTCTGGGGGACCCTGAAGGGCAAATACACCAGCACTGTAATGAGTTACAATCCGACTATCTTGTGTCACCCAGAAGAGTATGGGTTCCCTTTTGTGTCTGGTTCCTCTCAAGGTTTATACCTTAATTAGTCTCAGGAAGTTTTTCACCTGCACCATCACCTCTGTAAACCCGCTTCGTCAAAGCAACTATATAAATTAATTAAATTGAAGTGAGTCAAGTAAAATTCAAAATACAAGTGTTTTCTTTCTTTGAAACAAGAACCTGAGATGGATGGTTTGCTTCAGTACTGTACTTGACTTGAGTAAATGCATTTTACTTTGACTTCACTACATCCAGTCATGAAGATCTGTTCTTTCTATTTCACTATATTTGTGCATGTCGTTGCATTACATAACCAGGGCAGTGATATCGCCACCTGCTGGCCATAATACATAACCTTGATTTGTCCTTAATCATGTAGCAGGTGTTTAAAATCAGAAGTGGAGACAGTTGCAGACAAAGATGAACCACTACATCTATATCCAGGATGAAGGTAAAGAGAGAGAGAGAGAGAGAGAGAGAGAGAGAGAGAGAGAGAGAGAGAGAGAGAGAGAGATTCTATTGCTAGGCTCTCTACAAATGATTTTTGTACTACACCTACTGTATGAGAACTATGAAAAATATGAACATTAACCCATAAACCACATTTCCCCCACGGTTCTCATTAAAATTAGACTGAAGATGACAGAAGCAGGATATTTAAAATTTTTATTTACACACACACACACACAAGTCTCTAGTACACTTTCCACTGATGCACAGTTTACGCTATCACTTATACTATACAACAGTGTTCAGGTTCACTGTACATATCGTTTGGTGTGTTGTTGAGTAACCTATTGTCTGTATTCATTGTATTTATTACATTTTGCACTTTTGTTCTCTTGCCTATTGTTGCAGAACACTGTGATTCTGGAGGGACTACATTTCCTGTATGATATGGTTGACCATAAACTTCTTGATTTGTTATAGTACAAAAATAATCCACATGTTCATATTTGAGAATTGATGCCTGAGCATCACACATACATGTGGAACTTCCTCAACCTTTTGCCCCAAAGTTAGCAGTACACAAGTCTTTGTATGCCATAGTATTAAACATTGGAATCCAGGGGCTCAAACATGTTCCAGCAAAACTATTCCCCTGTGCACAAAGTGAGAGCCATAAAAATATGGTTCGCCAAGGTTGGTGTGAATGAATTGGAACGCCAAATGCATGCCAGGTCTCCTCGACAGACATCAGTGCATCACCTCACTAATGCATTTGTGGGTGAATGAGCACAAATCCCAAGAGCCACATTCAAATATCTAGTAAATAGCCTTCCCAAAAGAGTGCTGGCTGTTATCCCAGGAAAAGAAGCATTGACTGCATATTTTCTATTTGATCCATCCTATTTCATCCCTCCTAACCAGCAAAGGTGGTGAGAATCACATGGATACCTTCTTTTTTGTCCACTTGCATGGTGATACATTTAAACAAAAGAACCTACCTGTATAATGAATTCAACTGTTAAACCATCCTTCCCTTATTGGTCTCTTCTTCTACACATGCTGGACCACATGGAACTATCAATTTAGCAATTTAATCCAAGCTCCATGTAACTTGTTCACCAAACATAGTAATAAATTCCTATATTTTTTGCCATAGTGAGTGGATATGGCCATCACTCCTTGGGCTGTTAATTTGGTTCTATAAACCCCTTTAAACTGGTTTATGCATGGTTCATAAGGAAAATACAGACATGTTCAAATCAAAACTGGGAAGTCTGCCCTGTGGGAAATGGTTCTTCTTTGGGCTGACCCTAAACAGAATTTCCAACACTGATTGGGCCATGTCTATGAAGGGCAGTACCTGGTGACAGGATGCTTTATAGTGAAAAAAGATTGCTCATTGCTCGGTAAGTAGTGACCTCGTTCAATTACTGTAAATTCATTTCAAAAAAATTTTATTTGAGAGGTGTTTAAACAATGAACACTGCCACAATGCAGCTTTACAGAAATTAAAATCACTGATATCAATTAAGTGCATAGATTTATAGCTTTGTAATAAAAAAAAAATTACTTTTTTATTAAAAAAGAAAATATATACAATTTTGAAAACCTTTGCAAACCTTGAGGATCTGGACTCAAGTAGGAATACTGTAACTAAAAACCACGATTTTTTTTAATTGTGTGCAACGTTGTCAGAAATGCAAATGTATAACAAGAAATTAGTTCTAGTTAACAATAAGTCCGCTTTGTTGAGGTAACCAACTGTTGATGACTTTTAGAATTTTAAAATTATTTAAATAAATATCATATGGGGCCATCATCAACATCAGTAAGGGGTCTCCAAATAATGAGAACTCCAACCGGAAGTATGGCATTAAGCAAGTCCACATTTAACTTTCAAAAGGTTCTAACCTTAGTCTCTCTTTGGTACCATGGATGCTTTTAAGATGAATGCAAACAGCCATGTCTCTCCTGATAGCCAGCTTTGTTAGGATTCTGCTCTACTTGGACAACTGGTTCCTATGTGCCAATATCATGACCAGGTCATTCTCATACCCTACTCACACATCATAGTGCTTGTAAATACAATTCACTGATTAATTGATGACACTAATCACATTTTGCCTCAGTGTGTGGTAGGCAGGACTTATTTTAGACCAAAGAAGATTAACTAGGTCACAATGTGTGGTACCAGCTTTTTGGGGGGATAATAGGATGGTTGACTATCAGCTGCTGGTGCAGGTACTGTAGTCCCAATGGTCTTGCTCAAGCTATATAAGCTTTTTAGAAGAAGGTTATCTGACTACATGTGGACTTCAAACACCACAAACAGGGTAATGTCCTTGTTTCTTTAAAAGTGGCACAGCCTCTGGGTTTCTGAAGATGCGAAGCTTTTCTAACAGTTGGGGTCCAGTTAGAAACGGTGACCCATTGAGAAAATATTATCATCAAGGAGACTTTGTTTATTCATGGAGGCCCACAAGAAGCTCTTCTGTTGTTGTTGTTGTTGTTTTTGACCTGTTCTTAGATTTTCACACATATTTGTTTGATATATTAAGTATTCAAGTGACAATTATTAAAGTGGTTGGATGGCTGTCTCCAGCTTTAATGGATGCTTTTAAGCTATCTTATTGACTGCTAGCTGCTTGCTTCACAGAGAGCAACTCATAAATCTGGAATATACATTGGAAGAATAGGAGAAGTGTATTTACTCCCAGTAGTATCCTCTGGGAAAAGTGCCAGGTCAGGGTACCTGTAGGTCTGGTCCATCAGAATGAATCAAAAACGCTCCCAAATGTCATTGACCATTATCCTAGAAATAACTGTAAAAGCTCTTTTTGGGAAAAGATGACTATATGATAGTAATAAATTCATTCATTTATAGTCTATACTGCTTTATGTTGTGTATAGGGTTGTGGAGGGGGGAGACGTGGGGCTCCAGGATGGGGTGCCAATCCATTTCAGGGCACGCACTCACACACACACACACACACACACACACACACACACACACACACACACACACACACACACACACACACACATTCACAAACTACAGGAACTTTGGGAACACCAATTAGCCTCATCTGCATGTCTTTGGACTGTGGGAGGAAACCGGAGCTGCCAGAGGAAACACACCAAGCACGAGGAGAACATGCAAACTCCACGCAAACAGATCCTGGAGGTGCAAGATGACAGTAACCAATAAGCCACCTATGACAGTGATATTTATTACAAATACTGTCATAAGTCAAAAGTTTATTGAATGGTCTCAGTTTCTTCAAAGATATCCAGATGGTTCTGAAAGACATTTTCTAAATGTAATGTGAATAAAATATGAAAAGAAATTATGAATTTCAAAGTTGCCTCTATTTTTATATTACCCTGTTCTTACTTTGTTTTTATTTAGTTTTTATTGTAGTTATGATCCTATCATCAGTGATATTTGACTGCTGTAATCATTAGTATATGTACTGGGAACGACAACAATGAGGCCAGCTCACCTGATATTATGTGCATATACAGTATGTCAATTTAGTTTATCCCTAAAACATATTGTATACAACTGTTACTGGCTTAATCAGCGACTTACTGGACATTTTATGGAATACAGTGAAACATAGATGATAATGTAAAAAAAAAAAAAAAAGTCTGTGATGTTGCTTCATTCTGCAATTCTAAAGCAATACTGCACCCTGGTGGTAGGTTGCTATAACAAAAATAAAAACTATATTTTTGCTATAACAAAAATTAAAACTGGATCTTGTAGATCCAGTCCAGGTCAAACCTGGTCTCTCAAGGACCCCTGTCCTGCACACGTTAGTGTTTTCCCTGCTCTACCACACACACACATCATCTTGTATTCAGAAGAGACTGTTAATTAGCTGATTAGTTAAATCAGGAAGCAGAGAAAACACTAAAAATAGAATACAATAGAATAAGACAGCGAACACTAAGCTCAGCTCTTGTCTACTCCATGCTTGTGATTGCCTCCTACAGTTTGCTCCAAATGACTGTCATTTTCTAAGAACGCTTCCTTCAGTGTGGATATCACAAAGTGCAAACCAGTAGAAAAGCCTAACTGTTCTTTAACTGTTCAGTGCTGTTACTCCAGATTGTTCACTTCCCGTTCCTTCTGTACAGATAAGGGTTTGTTTTCTGCATTTGTTGAGACTTTTTGTGAGGCAGTCTGTGTGAGCAGAAGGAAGATGCCACAAAGGATGCTGAAGAATGAGGCAGGGGGTGCCAACATGAAGGACGGTCCATAGTACAGACTGAGGTGCAGATCCGGGCACACGGAGGACCTGTGCAGGAGGATGTAATGTTCCAGAGAGCCTGAGACCTGCACCCATACTACAAATGTCACCACCACGACCAAAAGCAAGAATCCTAAAGACATGGAGAAAAGCTTTAGACATCCTTCAGAATTTTCGGGAAGAGGAAGTGAGGAAGATGATGAAAATAAAATTTAAAAGGTTTAGGTGCTGATTTTCATATTGCAGTAATATCGCACATACAGTATTAGCATAGCTCTGTCATTGATTCAGATTCAGACAAATATTGCCCTGTTATTGATAGCTAGTTCCAGTGTTTCTTTACTCTTTGCATACATTCGTAAACAGCATCTTTCATGTAGTGACAGAATTAAGGCACTGTGGGGTTTTTTGGTATGCAAACCATCTTAGAATAGAAAGCAAACAAAAATGTCAATATTAGTGCTCATAATACCAAAATTCTCCATGGCCAAATATTATGGCTATGTCATACATCATTTTTGTATCTGCGAATCCTGAATGCAGAGTAAGGAAGGAAACAGATATGATGAATTAAAGAGCGCAGAACAGCGGGTACGCTAAAGGAAGAAGAAAGCAAATCGGAATGCATTATTAGCCAGAAGTGTATTTACCACCAGTTATGAAAAGAGCACCTCCAGCTTCATAAAGGCGGCGGTTGGCTCTTGGGACACCGCAGATGGTAACAAACACCCCAATCATGACCATGGTGAGTCCCAGGATAGACATAATGCACCAAAAGGTCCTATGCACTGGGGGAACAAATATTAGATGTAAATGTAAATATGTGAAGGATGTCCATTAGGTTTATAAATCAAGTATGTTCCAGCAGTGGGTCTTAAAAGGGAAAATTCTGATTTTATGCGCATGCAGGTTAAGATTAACTGAAATTCTCACATGTAGTCGTATCTGCATTTAAAGTACTTCTTCTTTTCCCAGGTAGAGGATCGTGGTTAAGGTAAACAGGCATGCAGATCTTCTCTGTTGGTTGGTTGGCTGTTAGAGAAGGCAAATAGCATGAAAATAAACCATTCACTTATCAGTAACACTTTTCATGCATTCAGTAAGTCTAAGGATCAACGTCCTTGTATGGTCACCTACTGATCCAAAAATCCAGTATGCTCTCCTCTACTTTGTCTGTTCGGTAGGAGCATCTCCAAAAAATGCCTTCATGGTAGGACAGGACTGTGCTTTTAGCGCCATCTGGGTCTTCTTTTAGGTCATCCTTCACATTTTAAACAGAAAACAGTCATATGTAACAAAGGTCTGTTTATTTCCTTTGTTAAAACTAGGCACAGTAAAGATACGAAAAAATGTTAAGTACAGTACATAACTGAACTGGATTGAAAGTAAAAGTGATTGTAAAATCACTTTGCAATGAAAGTGTCTCAATACGAATTTAAGTGGACAGAAGGTGTATTACAGATTTTATCCAAGTAAGTAAACTCACAAATCCAAAAATGCACAAAATACAATAAGGTAGTCAGGAATTAAAG